>CM046451.1:57643298-58145742 GCA_025506515.1 Flaveria trinervia
GGATAGGACTTGCTAAGGCCCACATTATATCCATCCTTTCTAGCTCTGTCTCGTCCACCTGCTCGTAGTACTCATCTGCCAGATGGAAGTTCCCTATTTTCCTAGCAATTAGTCCATCATAGGAGTGGACTACAGCTGCTAAGATATCCATGTGCTCTCTTGCTATTTCTACTATCACATTACCGAGATTTTTGGTTTTCAGTTCTGTAGCATTTGCTTCAGGTGCAATGTATTGGGTACCAGACGACCCTAAAATTTCTGGCCCTGAAGTATAAGCTTGAGAAGGACCGGCTGAACTTGACACAAAAGCCGTCTGAAGTGGTGCTCTAGACGTTTTGGCTTGTGCAGTCTTGTCATACAATGTCGGATTCTGATCATAAGAGGACTTTTGGGCTTTATATTTCATCCTTAATTCTTCTTCTCTCAGCTTCAGAATGAAATCATTTATATCTAACTTAGTTAGCATACCATTCTATCTGAGATTTGAGACAAGGGAAACCCATTTTTTTGGCAAACTATCAGCAAAGTTCGACACCTTGTCTTCCATAGAAGTTGTCACTCCATGAGTGTGCAGCTCACTCATCAAGTGCTAGAACCTTTTAATGACGTCATCCAAGCTTTCTTTACCCATCGACAAGAAGTTGTCAAACTCCTTCTTTAAAGCATTAGCCTTAATGGCTTTTAATGATGTGTTTCCGTCATATTGTTTCTCCAATGCATCCCACAGCTTCTTTGCTTAAGTGTACTCAAAAAATTGATGGAAAATATCCTTAGGAATTGACTGAGTAAGCAGAGCATAAAATTTCTTCTCAGCATTGTATTTGACCTTTTGTCCATGAGTCATGCCACCTAATGTAAGTTTGACTCCATCAGCACCTACTGGCATACTACACCCCGTCTCTACTCATTGCCACAGATTGGAATCTACTCCATTAAAGTAGATCTTGAAATGTTTCTTCCATTGTGGGTATTCATCTAAGGTGATTAGCTTCGTGTGTTTGTTGTGGTTCCCCACTTCATTCTCCAGAAGCAGTAGGTTTTGAATCCGTGAATCTCTCACTGTTTTGAATGCCGAGTATTGGTCCTCCAATACTATCAACTTTTAATCTATGGAACAAACTTTTTCACTTGTGCGAATGAAGGTGTGGGATTGGGCTATTCGTGCGATTGAACAATGCGGATGGTTCAATTGTGCAACTGACCTAATGCAGATGGCTGAGTCGGGCGAATAAACAAGTGTGGTTGAACAATACGAATAGACTGGCCAGTCGTACGAATAGAGGTACAAGTGAGTCCAATCGTGCGTAAGAGGGATGCTTATGTATCCAGTCGTGCAATTGAATCAATTGTGCGACTGAAGCTGCTGGATTTCGAAAATTCGTAGGTCTAAGGTGTTTTGGACGCAAAAACACGAATTTTCACTAACCCTAATTGCCGTACGCCGGAAAAAGTTAAACTTTACGAACAGGAGACGTCTAAGACATCGTTTGACACGAAAAGATTGTGTTTTTAGTGAAAAAACACAATTTTTGTATCAAAAACGATTGAATCACATGTAAATCAAGAGCCAAAGCTCTAATACCACTTGTTAGGATCATGTATTGAATGAAATACTAACTCATAAACGTATATACCGAATCAAATAGTGCGGAATCCTATTTGATTGGTGATCCAATCAGTGAGAACACACGTAGAAACAATTGTAGATTGAATCTAAACATTAAGAATGATTTGGAATCGATCTAGTGCGATATATGAGCTTGGAACAGGTTCTTAAAGGTCTCTGGACTGCTAGGGTATGTATGTATTCAAAGTGTTCTCAATTCTTATGTTTTTCCATGAATTAAGTGGTATTTATAGGTTAGGGTTTCTCATATGGGCGACTGAACCATTAGCATGGTTAAGTCGTGTGAATAAGCCATGCGGTTGATCCATTCGTATGACTAAGTGTTCAGTCATGCGACTGAGTCAATCTCATGTTACACTCATGCGACTGATCCAGTCTCCTGGTTCAGTTGTGCGACTGAGTTATTCGCATGAAGTTGTTCATGCGTATGGTCCATTAGCATGGGCCATTCGCATGAGAACATCATATTACTAAGTTTGAATATATTTATTAATCAGTTGAATCAGCGTTAAACTACTAACTAATGAAATAATAAAAATTATAACCACAACCACATATTGTATATCATTAAGTACCCAATCTATTACATATGTGTAAGACAATAAAGACATATTACATTAAGCTCAGAAACTAGGTACACATGTATCTACAATTAATAGATCCTATTGTCAGAATTGGAGGATCATTTGCTAATGTTGATGAAGAACTTTCAGTGACGTGGTTTTTGATTGTCTTCTACACCACCTTTTGAAGCTTAGATTTGACCTTCAATACTTCTGATGTTTTGACAGCTTTGGAAGTTTTGGAGACTGGACCTTTTGAAGATCTTGCTAACACTACAGTAGGCTTTACTACTTTGGAAGCATTCCTTTCTTCTGAGACCAATTTTTATTCCAAAGGAAAGTTTTCACTTGTCTTTTCTTCATTTTGGAGCATCAGAAAGGAAAAGAATTCCGTTATGAAGCTTGCTTCGTCTCATCTTCTCCGTAGTTTCTTTCTTGGTCATATAGAAAGTTATTTTTGGATTGTAGAGACAATCCTTTGCAAGATGAAAGGTACTACCACACATGACATAGTACATTTTCTTCCTTCTTAGAGTCTTCATTTGAGAACAAGGCTAAACTTGATCACTTTTCTTCTCCATCTTTATCTTTGTAGATGATATGGCAATTCATTTAGGATGAGACTACCTTTGGTGCTCGATGGTTCAGGTTGTGTAGTAGTGGCACACAAGTGATCAGCCTTCTTCATCAAAGAGCTACTATAGATGGAACTCTCTTCATCAAAGGAACATAAAATGACTTGATGCTACTTCATATGAATGTAGATGACATCATCTTTGGTTCAACTAATCCAAATCTCTGCAAAAGACTTTAAGAAGCTAAGGAAGGATAGATTTGAAATGAGTGCAATGGGGGAACTCAATTTCTTTCTAGGAAGTCAATTGAAGCAAGTTGAATATTGCATGTTCATAAGTCAGACAAAGTATGTTCAAGACTAAAAATCATGTATAGGTCGGACTTACCTTAGATTAAGATTATGTTTAGATTCTATTGTAATTGGTTTACTGTTAGTTTACTTTTGAATGTTGCTTATTTTGGGTATTTTTTTGCTGCCCAGTGAAACTATTAGCGAAGCTGTAGTTTCACTCAGAGTTAGCTGATTAGTTCACCCGAAGAAAATGTTACTCTCTACCGGCAACATTATAGTTTCGGCAGCATAGTTGCATTGTCAGCGAAACTATGACTTCTGTAAATAGTTTTGTGTTTGCTAAATGTTACACAAAATGAGGAGAGATTGATTTTAGAATACTTAACAAATCAAATGGGGAACTAGAAATCAATAACAATGATACTAAGAAACACAAGTAATTGAAAGACAGAACAAGAACAATATACACACGTATTTGGTTTTCAAGAATATTGTATATTACTCTTTAGTTCCTTACATGATCTTCTTGTGTTTGCTCATGCTGATGTTGAATGAGTTAAAGTCATCAAAGAAGCCCTTGAAGGATTTAGTGCTATTTCTGGTTTAAAGCCTAATATTATCAAAAGCAGAGTCTTCTTTGGGCATGCCCCTCTAGGAGCTAAAAGTAGAATTCTAGAGATGTTGCCTTTCAAAGAAGGATCTCTCACTGTCAGATATCTAGGCCTACATTTTCTCTCCAAAAGACTTTATTCCAAGGACTGTAAAGTCCTGATAGATAAAGTCAAAAAAAGAACTCAAGACTAGAAGAATAAGTCCTTATCTTATTCTGGTATACTGCAATTAATCAAATCTGTTTTGTCTTCTATGTAGGTTTATTGGGCTTCAGTTTTCTTACTCCCTTAGAATGTTATTGAAGATATTGAGAGGTTTGCTCAACACCTTTTTATGGTCTAATAGTGACTCTACTAAAGGCAAAGTGAGCGTGTGCTGGAATGACGTATGTAAGGCTAAAGAACAAAGGGGCTTGGGCATCAAATCTCTAAAAGCAAGAAACATGACTCTCATATCCAAGCTGGTCTAGAATATTATCACTAATCATCAAAATATCTGGACAATGTGGATTGCTACTTACCGCCTTAAAGGTCAAACTCTTTGGGAGGTGAATGCCAAGGATGGGGCTGTTGGAGTTGGAGAAACATCCTTTAATGCAAAAATATGATTGGTAAACATTATTTTAGGAAGATTGGGTATGGGCAAAGCACTTCTGTATGGTTTGATACTTGGAATGATATTGGTCCTCTGGCCTCTTTTATTAGTCCTAGAGAAATCTTTAATGCTAGTATGACTATGAATAAAAAGGTTACTGATATTGCTGAAAATGGGTGCTGGAAATGGACTATACAATGGAGAGATAAGTTCCCTATTTCGTTTGAAATTGATCCTCTCACGTTGTCTGTTGGAAGTATTGATAAATGGCAATGGATGACTAAAGGAGGTAAAATGCAGGATTTTTTGATTAAAGAGACTTTTAATGATCTATGTGATGAATGTGAGGTGGTTAAATGGCATAAACTTGTCTGGTTTAGTCAGGCTATACCCAGACATGCTTTTATTCTTTGGCTTGTTATTAAAAATAGACTCTTGACCCAAGATAGGATTCACAAATGGGATAATTCTAACAATTTGAAATGTGTTTTCGGTAGGAAGATTCTCACCACCACTTGTTCTTTGAATGTGATTATCCTAAACAACTATGGTTGAAGCTAGAACATGTGGCTTATCTAAGCAATATGCTTGATGATCTGAATCAAATAATTGAAATGATATCTAGCAAACCAATAACTAAGAATGTTGTTTTGATAGTCAAAAGACTTATGTCGGCTGCTATGGTTTATTTTGTTTGGCAGGAACGGAACTTGAGGCTATTTCAAAACAAAAATAGAGGAGTTGAGGAACTATGTCAAAAAATTAAATAGGTTGCCAGGATGAAATTAATGAGTATTGTTCTAAAAAAGATTATTGGTCTAGGCAGGTTGCTATGAAATGGAATCTCTAGGAGAAGGCCTACACTAATACAACACATACTAATGATTAGGCATATATATGGGGATGGATTAAGTGCTTGGTTTGGGGAGGGATGATGAGGTAGGGTAATGTAGGTGCTCCTACTGACTCTTTTAGACTGTCTGTCTGCATGATAATGTTATTTTGCTTCTTCATCTATTTCTTTGGACTATTAGGAATATCCATTTGTTGATTGTTAATGTTTCTATTTTTTCATCATGGGCATTAACAATTCTGGTTGACTGGATGGGGTTTAGAAGAGTGAATATGATTGATGGTTGCATAACCCTGGGAGATATAAGGATGGAGCAGTCCACCAATTATTTTGTTATTTTTTCTAGAATGATAGGCAGAGCTACCAATTGGTGCCTGCAACCCTTTTTCTATGTCCTCTCTATTCTTGGGCCTTACATTTTTGTTGTGTGTACTCAGAGGGGAGGGACCTATAAGGATTGGGGAGGGAGGATGTGGAAGGGTATGGTAGGAGCTCTCTCTGATATCTTTAGATTGTCTATTTGCACAGTAATGCATTGTTTTTTCTACCTATTTTTTAGTCTTATAGGAAAACTCATTTGTTGGTTAATACTGGGTTGTTTCTCCACAAATGCTCTATATTAACTTTGAACTTTGAGAAGGCTATTAGATGTGTGATATGGGCAGGTGTTAGTCTTAACCTGGGAGACAAAAGGCAGGTGATCCCCATCAGATCCATTACATATTTCCTTAGAGTTGTAGGCAAAAAAGCTTTCTGGTGGGGACAATCCCATTACTGTGTCTGGTTAAATCTTGAGCCTTTCATTTCTTTGTTGTATTGTATTGTGGGATGGGAAATTAAGGGTTGGAGAGGGTTGATGAGGCAGGGTCTGGTAGATATCTTAATATCTAACACTAGATTTTGTGTCTTAATATGTTTGATTCTTCTCACCTCCTATGCTTGGTCTTTAGGAACAATGCTTTATTTGTTGATGATGGCTCTTTGGTATTTTATTAAAATCAAGAGCATCATTCTGCTATGGTGGTTGGATTATAGGTTAATAAGCCTTCCTAGTAATGGAAGCATCCTTGAGAAATAAGGCAGGTAAGGACCAACAGTTCTTTCACGTATTTCTTAGATTAATAGGTAGAATAGCTAAATGTTGGTCCCAAACCTTTTCATGTGTCAAGCATCATTTTGAACCTTTCTTCCTTTGTATTTCTATTTTTAAAATTTGGTATGTAGTTAGTTGGGGTTGGGATTTGTATTGTAGGGACATAAATATGAAGGTTATTAATCCATTGATTGGTCATACTTGGTGGGTTAGTTGTTACTATATGGAAAAATTGTTACACCTTCACATATGGATACCACCAGTATACAAGAGAATTTCTAGTCCACACAGGAATGCTTATTCTATACTTCGAACTGTGGAGCTTAAGAAGGTACGGTGTTGATAATTCATACTGGTTTCAAGGTCTAAGGATAAGAGGTTATTTATAGATAGAATGCATGCTGATGGTATCTCCTTCTGGACTATTGGAGACGATTCTACTAAAGCTATCAACTTTTTTAATTGGATTTACTTTGTTAATAGACTTTGGACATAAAGCCAAGACTAATAATTGATTTACTCTGTTAATAGACTAGAAAGTATTATATTTTTCTTTGATTATGTAGGAATTTTGTTAGTTTTTCTTGGAATTTATTTGATATTGTATTTGTTTCTATTCTTTTTTCTGTTGGAGTTATTAGTCTTGGACATAAAGCCAAGACTACTAATTGCCTTTTTTTGTAATTTTGTTTTCTTTAAATTAAAGTTTGCCTGGGCTCTGCCCTTTTCCAAAAAAAATACAAAGGACCAGGAGATACTGTATACTAAATCCTATAGTCAGCCATACTTTGAAGACTAGCTGGATACATGATCTAGATAACAACAAAATCAATGTAGAGTCAAAAGGCAGAATTGCCTTTTGACTAGTAACTATGACATGCTATAACTCACATCCAAATATATTACAAAAGGATAAAAGTACATAAAGTAGAAAGAAACAGACTCAAGACCCCAATATACAATTTACCAAAAGCATGGACCTTATTACCAACTTGTGAAAGTTTGCGAGTCAAACAAAGTTGTAGAGGAAAGGTGGTCAAGATTTATGGTAAAAGCAACATCAGATAAAGCATGTACTCAAAAGTCTTCAGAAGAAATCCGTCGTCATAAACTGGCATCGGAGGACTTTGTTTCTGAAGCTTCAGAAGACTTGATGTTTGGCTTTGGAAGATATTGGTCTTGGCTGTGAAAGATTTGACACATAGAATATTTTCTAATGCAGAATGTGAAACTTTTGAAGCATTCTACTTCAGCACTTTGTGTATGCATGTTGGACAAACTATTTGGATGTTTTGGATGTCATTAGCCTTCTACTAAACCTTACAAACTCCCCCAAGGCTGATGCTTCCAAAACATTCGAAGACTTCAGATATTGACAGTCCTCATTATGATCATGACCATGCCTTTCTTCATAACACGGTCAGGATCATTCAGACTCTCAAAATGTTTTCTCATCTCAAAGAGATCATACAAAGGTAGATTGAACATGCCTTTTCATGTTTAAATATCTTCAACACCTTGATCTCTCATGACATGACATCTTTCTAGATTAGTGCATTAAGTCAAGGACAAGATGGGTCTTTGATGCCAGAGGAGCTTCTTGGATTGGAGTTGCTTGAGCTACTTCTTGTTCACATGATCATGATGTTCTAACTCCTCCTAAGGTTTGGAGATGGATGCCTCTTTCTTCTGCTTCTTTGACATTGGTTTAGAGGCCATCCTTTTTCTCCTCTTTGAGCTTTTTAACTGAGAAGACTGGCCTATAGCACCTTGTTGATCATCTTTGTCTTGCTCAGTTGGCCTTTCCTCTCTCATAGGTTCAGATTGAGAGGGGACAAAAACCTATCATGGATCAAAAGATGAAGCTTGCTCAGATTTAGCAAGTGGTCTAGGTTGTGTTGTCTCAAAAGGTACAACCTTAACCTCCACTTCTTGTAGCACCTGAATTGGTGGGGACTGTAAAACAACAAGTTCTCCTCTTTTGATCTTCAACTTGATCACCCTAATGTGCTCATCCATGGTGGATAGAGACATAGGGCAACTCTCCTTCTTGAGAATCCATACAGCTTTAAGAAGCTCATCATCCTTTGTGTATGAGCAGACTTCTTCATGCTCATTTGGATTATGGCTCTTTCCTTTGCAACCTCTTCTCTAATATTTCTTTTTGTTGTATTTCTCTTTTTTAAGTACTTCAAGTTCAAGCTGTTTAAGATACTCAAACTCTATGTACTCAAAGGACAATGGAAGAAATGAATCTGTCTGATATAGGCCTGTGGCACTCAAGTAGTTGACCCTATTGATCCTATCAATTTCATTATCTACCTGAGGTTCTTGTGGGGCCACAACTTCTTGTTCATGACTTTCTTGAACTGGTGAAAGGGTAGGAACATGTTTGTAGAGCCTTTTTTGGCTCTTTTCTTCCTTAATCTGAAAAAAGAAATCTTGCATCCTCTGCCTACTTCCTAAGGTTCAATAATTAGGACTTCAATCAAGGTTTTCCCTTTGAAGATAGTCTCAGGGTTTGCCTCAACATCCAGTTGACCAATGACATTACTTGATTGTCTCTGTCTCATTCTAAGGCTGAACTCCTCAGTAATTCTATCGTGAATACTTTGAGCCAACTTGTCTAGATTGGGTTTGATTGACAAGTGGCATGTTGATAAAGTCAAGACCTTCATAGTAGTTCATGGCCTGAAAATTGAAAACTTCTTGTTGCCCCTAATGTCTTTGAAGAATGAGAGCTCCTCTGTTTGTATCATACATCCACCCTATGATGTAATTAGAAGTTCCTTGAGGTGGAGATGACACAACCCTAAGAATGACTTCCTCAAAAAGACTCTTAGTGAATGATGTATAGAGTCCACATCAATATGAACTTGAGGAAGTTGCTGAGTATGGACACTTGCAAGTGAAGATGGTGAATCTTCAAAGTCCATGCTCTATGAAGAACTATCAGGTTTTGTAATTGCAATGACTTTCTCCCCCTTTTTAGTAGCATCACCCTTTTGCACAGGAGTTAGGTCAATAATATTCACAGGTTCGTGTGTTTCTGGTTGAGCTATTTTTCAAGGTCTCCCAGCTATTTTCTCCTTGAGATAAGAAATCTCAAGTTGCTGATCATTGACCCTATTGTGTAAGGTTGTCACCTGAGATTCCATGTGACTAACCTTAAGGACTAGATAGGTGCATGTTTTTATAGTTTGTGCACCTTTAGTCTCATATTCCCCTTTTCTTCATCAGAAGATTCATTGGGGATGAGATAATTGGACCAAAGTCCTCAGTCTCACCCCCAGCATGATGTTCTTGGCTGATGGTTTTCCTCTACTCACTGACTACTTCAGATGGAGTATTAGTGGGCTGAGTTGCCATGGTTGAGGTCTTAAAGATGTAATCACTTGCAGAAGTCAGAGCCTCTTCCATCTGGACTTCTTGAGCAAAGTTAGGGACATCCACCGCAATAGTGGGTAGATGATGTGGGCTAGAGAAGGGAGAAGTAGGAGTAGTCATCTCTCTTTAAGTGGGGGAAGAGAAGAGAGACTCATGATAATCACTGAATCCCCAGTCTTCATCAGTCTGAGCATGAGGAACCTCGGAACTGATAGTTAAACTAATGGGAGTGGTATGCTCCTTAGGAGAAGTGGGTGCTCTAAAGTCCACTTTCTCCTGTGTTGGTAGTATTATGGGGGCCTACACAAACTGAGTAACTTGTGAAGGGGTTCGTTTGGATTTTCTTTTGTAGGTGAGGGTGATTTGTGGCTGGTTTGGTGGTTGAGAGATTCAAGGTGTGGGTTCAACACTTGCTTGTTTTGCTAGGTTGTCACCTTGAGCAATGAGCTCTAACATTTTGGGGACAAGGGTTGTTTCTACCCCAGAGAAGCCAATGGTTGGATTCTTCAAAATTTTAAAGATGACGGGCTTCATTTGTCCCAGTTTAAGAATATATTTGTTTCCCTCAACTACGAGCCCACTTCACAATTGAGAATGTGATAAACATATCTAGGAAACATATAATACTCTAAGGAGTCCAAATTAGCAAGCAAATTTGATAAACAAACTGAGATTACCTGAACTTGACCCCCTGAACCATTCCATGCACTATGAAGGAGAGATCTTCACGAATCTGGTCCCAACCCCCATGCTTGTTGGACAAGCTGTGGATGACCACATGAAGTAAGTACTTCCACTGGGATAAGTCCTTCCCTTTCCTAAAGGTCTTTACAGATAAATCCCCCTCATAGGCCATGTGCCGAAAGGATTGGTTAACAACTTGTTTAAGAAAGAAAATCACACCTTCCTCATCATCCATTGAAGATGGGTGTTTATGATTGTTGCACCCTAAAAGGATCATACATGCCAACTCAATGGGTGAATTGATGATTGCTCAGGCAGAATCCCACAAGTCCAAGAACCAATGCGGATGAAGATCTGCAAGGAAAATAAGAAGTGTTATCTTCCGCATTTGTTAATGTAGAAGACATAACTCTGATGCGGACATGTGTTTACTCTTCCACATTGACAAATGCGGAAGACATAACACTAATGCTGAAGAAAAAGTTACTCTTCCGCATTGACTAATGTGGAAGAACAAAAGAAGATACGGACAAGACTTTGCTCATCCCCATTGACAAATGTGGATGACCGACCAAATGCGCAAAAGTATTTGTTCATCCGCATTAACCAATGCGGATGACCAACTTACTAATGCTGATGATCAAGTAGAAATGCTGATCAAGATTAACTCATCCGCATTTGTCAATGCGGATGAACAAGCAGAGATGCGGATCAAGACTTAGACTAGTTTCTCATGTAATAGGTCAGGGGTAGTTTAGTCATTTTGTAAAGGCATCTTGTCTGCCTATAAAAAGAATAGTTAACCTCGTATTGAGGTGACGGCTAATCGATAGAGAACTTTTGTTGTAATTGTTCGCTGCAACTTATCAACTTTCATATATCAATACAAACAACATTTATGAGTAATTTTCTTGCTTTGAATGTTCTGTGATTGTTTGTTTCCGCCACTCAATCATTGACTTGATTGTCATATTCGATTCTCAGTAAGATATCACTCTTACTAAACCCAGTCAATTGGTATCAGAGCAATTGACTGGGTTTGGATAAGAGTGATATTCTTACTGAGAATCAATATGATAATCAAGTCAATGATTGAGTGGCGGAAACAAACAATCACAGAACATTCAAAGCAAGAAAATTACACATAAATGCTGTTTGTATTGATATATGAAAGTTGATAAGTTACAGAGAATAATTACAACAAAAATTCTGTATCTATCAACCGTCACCTCAGTACGAGGTTAACTATTCTATTTATAGGAAGTCAAGATGCCTTTACAAAATGACTAAACTACCCCTGACCTATTACATCAGAAAGTAGTCTAAGTCTTGATCCGCATCTCTGCTTTTTCATCCGCATTGAAAAATGCGGATGAGTTAATCTTGATTAGCATTTCTACTTGATCATCAGCATTAGTAAGTTGGTCATCCGCATTGGTTAATGCGGAGGAACAAATACTTGTACGCATTTGGTCGGTCACCCGCATTTGTCAATGCGGATGAGCAAAGTCTTGTCCGCATCTTCTTTTGTTCTTGCATTAGTCAATGCGGAAGAGTAACTTTTTCTTCAGCATTAGTGTTATGTCTTCCACATTAGTCAATGTGGAAGAGTAAAAACTTGTCCGTATCAGAGTTATGTCTTCCGAATTAACAAATGTGGAAGATAACATTTGTTATTTTCCTTGCAGATCTTCATCCTCATTGGTTCTTGGACTTGTGGGATTCCAGCTAAGCAATCATCAATTCACCCATTGAGTTGGCATGTATGATCCTTTCAGGGTTCAACAATACTCCCCCTAAGGATTATACAGCCTAGTTTTCCTCAATGTTTCGGAGGTGATTGATGTTGTGATGATTTAGCTTGGTCTTTTGATGATACAAAAGGTGCAGCTTGTCTTGGATCTAGAATTGCTCTAATCATGTTGACAAAATCTTGAGCCTCAGACATTTTATCCTTGCTCAGTACATGAATCTTCATTCTGCTCATATCATGGATTGCTTCTAGTGGTAGCTTCTTCAAAGAAATAGGCTCCCAAAGAGAAACTGTTGAAATTCTATCTCCGTGAATCAATAGGGAACCATCTACATCAACTTCAAGCTTGACAATGTTGCCTAATTGAAAAGGTGTCTTTTTCTTCTTTCTTTTATCTCTTTTTGCACTGATCTGATCATAGGCCATTTTTAGTAGTTTGATACATTTCAGAATGAAATGTAGATCTTCTTCACCTAGTTTGTTTGATATCTCTCTGAAGTGTCTTCCATAGATGTATTGAATGTATGATTGATCCAGTTTTCTCACTTCATAGCCACTGAATAATCTTATCTCAGCACCCTCTTTTCCTCCCCATTTCCTCTCAATCACTAACTCGTATGTCTTCATCATAAAACACATTTGAAATTGGAATTGAGGAATGTGTACTAGCTACCATTTTTCTTTTCAAGGCTTCAGTAGCTTTGACTTTAAGTTTAGGGAATACAACTTCTTCAGCTGGTTTTGTTGTTTTTCTTTCCAGTGGATTCTTGAATGTTCTGTCTTCTTCATGCATGTGCTTTCAATGTGTTGAAGTTGTTTGTTCTTCTGAACATTTTGAGTATTCCTTCAAATTCATTGCCTCTGTACATGGCATTGTGGTTGATCAGCTCTAGGTTGGCCAGTTCTTTCAAGTCATGAATCTCATGTGCATTTACAAAGCAGAGTACTCAGTAAAGAATTGCACTAAGCCAGAGATCCTTTTGACCATAAACATGTTCCATGCACTATCATACTTCTAGGCAATAATTTTTTGATATGTTTGGCCTTTTGGAGTAGATATTCCTCTCATCATCTTAGCAGTGGTCAACCCTTCTTGAAGCTTTAGTTGAGAGGGTTCAGCAAACCACTCTGGATATTTATGAATGACAGGTGCAAGATAATCTTGATCTTTATGAGTAAGACTCATGTCATGTGTAGACACTCTTGCTCTTGGATTCTTGTTAAGCACCTCTTCTTAACTGCTTTAATTTTCTTTCTTCTCATTTATCATCTTGAGAGTAGCAGCTCTTAAAGAATTTGTCTTCATGTTAGCCAACTTTCTTTTGGTGAAGCCTTGTTTTGTGAGGTATTCCTTCATTTCCTTATCAGACATCGTATAAGGATCAGGAAATAATGATTCATGGGATGAGGATGATTTCTTCATTTGAGACAGTTTGTGTAGGGGACCCCTTCTTGGCAATGGTATTTCATACCCTGTTGATTTCTTCAAAGATAAATCTTTATGCTTTGGAGTATCCTTTGTCATTGTTTTCTCATATTCATTGTCTATTGTTGGATCAAGCAAGATTTTTACTTTCTCTTCCTCCTCCTTCATTATCTCATAAGTCATTTCAAACATCTCATTAGGATCATAGCCTTGATTGATTAGAAACATGGCTTTAATCATCAAGTCATCAGTTTGTGCTTTGCTTACCATATCTTCCACTGTATGTTCTGCTTTAATAGGACTGACCATGAGAACATCCTTTTCAACTTCATATCCACCAGCAATTTCACCTTCTTCTAAATCAATTGCACCAGCCAATTTCTTCAACTGAGCTTCTGCCTGCTCATGTTCTTCCAAAAATTCAGCAATTGCTACTAGACTTCTTGGGTCATCTTTTTGTTTCTTTGCTGGTTCTTCTTCAACTATTGGTCTCTTACCTTTGGCTTTTTCAGCCAAGTACTTTCTCTTTTGTGAGTAAGTTTGAAGTTGAGGGCTAGAGGTTTCAGCTTGTTCTTCTGGTTCAGGTACCTTTTCAGGTGTACTTGGCTCTTGATCCTTCATTGTACTTTTCTCATTCTCTTTCTGTTCTTGTTCAGTTTCTTCTTTCCTTTCATTTTCATACTTTTCTTTGAGTTCTTCCTTTTGTTCTTCAGTTAATGAGATAGCAGGGACAATTTGCAGAGTTAAGTCTTTTTCCAAAGGCACTCCTGATTTGGGGATAAAGACAATACGCTGTGACTCAGTTCTTTGGTTGTTTATGAATTCTGAAAAGTCATCATCAATGCTGAATTGTTCAGATGAAAAACTATTTAGTGCACTGAAGACTTCTTCAAGTTCACCTTTTTCATAGTCAGAGTAAACAGTGTTTCCAGAATACACTACCATGTCTAGACTTTGATCTTTAAACTCAGTTTGACTTTCATTGTCTCCTTTTTCTTCTCTCATCATCCTTTTCTTGTTCTTCTTTCTCATCATCATTATACACTTCAGTTCTTTGGATCCTAATCATCATTTAAAGCTCGAATATCCTTTTGTTCTTGCTGTCAATTCCTTTTCAAGTTTTGAGATGATATCAGCTTGTTCTTCTATGATATTTTCTTGTTCCTCCATTACTATTGTTTGAATTTCAAGAGTGTCTACATGTCCACTGACTTCTTCTCTTGAGTGTTTTAGTGCAACTTTTAAATTCTCAATCTCCTTGTCTTGTTCTTTTCTTTCAGCTACATATTCTCTTTAAGTTCTTTCAATTCACTTTCTTTCTCATCCAGTTCCAAGATTCTGTCATCCATGATTCCAGCTCTCCTATTTAAAGTTCTTTCCATCCTTTCCACTTTAAGTAAAAGCTCAGAGACTAATTCATCCTTTTCATCAGGCCTGTTGATGTTAGATTTAGCATAGCTCTCTGAAGTAGTAGCCTGAGAAGTTCATTCATAGTTGGGATTTGATCATGATGATCCTCCTCATCAGGAGATGATTTGGATGATTTACATGCACTTGTTGATCCTTCTATTTCATTAGGGTGATCATGGGATGATGGTAAAGGTTGGTAAGGAGAAATAGGTGATTGATGTGGTGATATTGGAGATTGATGATTAGGTGATATAGGTGTAGGTTGAGTGGTGTTGGTGGGGTGTTGGTGGTGGTAATGTTTGCAAAGATGGTTGTTATGAAGGTTGTGGTATTTGTTGTGGTGATGGTATTGGTGATGTATTGGTGATGGTAGTAGAGCTGGTTATGGTATTGGAGATGGTTGTGGTGAATGTTGTGGAGTTGGTTGAGCTATTGGTTGTGGAGGTGGTTGAGCTATTGGTTGTGGAGGTGGTTGAGCTTGACCTGCTTGATGTAATTGTTGAAGCATACAAGGAAGAAGGGGTGAATGGGCACCACTGTAAAAGTTCCTTGGGTCCTTCTTCTTGATGTACTTATACGATCTTGCATCATAGTGAGGGATGTTAAGCACAGGTCCTTCATTGACAATGTCATGAAATGATTCATTGATTAGACATTGAATGAATCTGGGGTTCATCAGAAACATGTATCTCAACCCTTCTTGAATGTTGGAGATTAGCCATTGAACACATATGCAGACATATTAAACCATCTGTTGGTGTAAGAGCACATATTGCAGAAGATCTGAGGACTGGAATGTCATTCCATCTGTTTTTCTTTTTGACAGACAATGTTAAAACATATGAATTAGGAACCGCCAAGGCAGATCGACTAATCCTTTGACTATCTGTTTTGCTTGATAACTCCCTTCATAACCAATTTCAAAGAAAAATGTGGTTATTTCCTCATCATCTAATTCAAGAGGATCATTAGCATTATCATTGAATTGCAGACATCTTCCAACAGACTCTTCTGTGATCCTCAAAGTAAGTTTATTGTTGATTCTCCCAGTTAGAGTTCTCACTCCATCATCTTCAACTACTTTAGTTGATTCCCAGAAGGACCTGATGAGATTCTCGTAGATTGTTGGTCTTACTGTCATGGCATATGCTACCCTTGTGGTAGATAAGAATCTTATCATATCTCTAAGACCTTCGGCTTCAGGCACATCAGGGTTTAAATAACCGCTGACGTTATGGAGCTTGCTCCATGTAAGATTTGCCATCTAATCTGCACAAGAGACATGTGTGTTAGTTAATAGTTTTGACTTTAACTTTGATTTGATTTGTTAATGTGACTTTGATTTGTTACACAATTTTCCTTTTCATTTTGTTTTGTTTTTCGCAATAAACATGATTGTCAAGGTTTTCAATATTAGTTGAATTCCTATCAATTTATATGTTTATTGAGGTCGAAAATGTTTATTGCATCACATTAATAAGTTTGATTTTGGTGTTCTTCATTATTATCTTGTTCATTGTTTGATTTAGGTTAACAGTACGAGACTTAGGTCTTGGTTTCGAAATTTATTGAAGTTGTACCTTATCTTCGAAATAACTGTGGTTCTGAATCGATGACAAGAATGTTTTAAGAGGAAACACAACAAAATTTGAATGATGTTTATGATGATGATGATGATTGAAGGTGGTGAACTGTAGGTTTGCGCTCGTCTCACTATAAAGTCTCTCAAATTTGAAAAGTACTAAATGACCCGTTTGAATTCCTTTAAGTAGTAAAATAATACAATTTGAAAAATTTATAAGTTTACAAGCAAATACAGTCACCACTGTAGCAAATGTTGAAGGTTAATTTGTTTGATTTTTGGTCATTGCATTTGTTGACTGTAGCAAATGTGGAAGACAAACATTTGACATTGACAGTCTGCATTTGACTACTTTTGGTCCCCCGCATTTGTGACTGTAGCAAATGCGGAAGGTTTAATTTTTGACTGAGAGTCCGCATTCCACTACTGTTACAAATGCGGAAGTTTTGTTTCTTAATTTTTTATTCTATCCGCATTTGTGTACTGTTGCAAAAGCGGAAGTTTTGTTTCTTAACTAATTTTTTTTAATTTTATCCGCAGTTGTGTACTTTTGCAAATGCGGAAGTGAAACTTGAATTTTTTGGCTGTCCGCATTTGTGTTGTAGTAAATGCGGAAGAACAACATTGTATGAGCATTGTAACAAATGTGGTTGAGTTGCTTGTTTTATCCCATCCGTATTTGTACACAGTAGCAAATGCGATAGAACAGAGTCAATCAGCATTTGTGCAACTATATCAATGCGGTTGACAAGTCAACACAACACTGTAGCAAATGCGATAGAGACCTGTTCATACGCATTTGTTAACTGTATCAAATGCGGTAGGGTAAATTTCACATTCACTTCACACACTAATGCGGCAGAGTAAAATCATTGTCCACATTAGTTGCACATCAAAAAAATTGTTACCCGCATAAGTTACATGCATGGGTTACCTTCACCCGCATTAACTAATGCGTTTAACTGCATTAGCTTTTGAACTTAATCAAAAGTTAATGTGATTGAATTGATTATTCATCTTATGAATAGGTGTCCTTGATTGATTTTTTTTTCTTATGAAGTTGGCTGTCGAAGTTGTCAATTCTTGCTTGGATTGACTTGTATGTCATAAATAATACAAGTTTCCCAATTTTGACACATCTTGGGCTTCTTATGCTTCTAAGAATTTGCATAAGCTGAGATATAATGGTATAACGTATTGCAACAACACCAACTAAAACTCTTTTTGTTTTGTTATTCAAAATTAAGTTAATAAACAAAATTTAGACTTACTCAAACATTTCAAATTACTCCCCCTAAAGTTTATGTCCACATTTGGAGAGAAACTTTAAAGATTTAAAATTTTTTGATTATATTTGATTAATATTAATAATGAAGAGAAAAGTCTCTTTGTTGGGATCATATCAATCTTATATACACATGTGCATCCTTTATGATTAAATGGAGATGATTATGAACTTGAAGATTGAAGATATGTTTGTCCTCTTAAACCCATACCTGGTTGATATTTTGATGCAAATGACTTTTATCATGTTTTGGTTAATTTATTATTCAATGTGTACCTCACACACATTAGCATGAAATGATCAACCCTCCTTATACAATACACGATAGAACTTTTTCACAACTTTTCTTACCAGGTAACTTAAGTCTTCAAATTTCATTTTCACTGATCCTCATTGGGATTCTTTTAATTTGATCCTTTTTCATATTGATCCATATTGGGATTCTTTTCACTTCACTTTGGAAGGTGATCCATGATTGGATTCTTGGAATGTATTACTTTGTTGATTCATCCAATTTTTGGATGTGTTCCACATTGGGAATCTTTTGGATCATGACATCTGCACTATGTGAAAGTTTCATTAGGTCTTCGCTCAGCAAGATAGAGATGAAACATGATATGGTGACAGAGATTCATAAAGTATCATTACCTAGTGAGTTTAGGCTACTACACACCATGCATTCACATAAGCCAATACAGACATGTACTTTGTGATGAGTGTTTCACAATTGAATATGTCTTTAATTCATCACTACATGTATCTTTTCTTCTAAGTTGAGCCTACCAACATATCTCATAAGTCATTTTAGTCTTTTGAAATTAAGCATATGAAGTAAGTACTTCCACTAGGATGAGTCCATCCCTTTCCTAAAGGTCTTTACAAAGAAATCCCCCTCATAGTCCATGTGTCGAAAGGATTGGTTAACAACTTGTTTCAGAAAGAAGATCTCACCTTCCTCATCATCCAGTTTAAGATGGGTGTTTATGATGGCTGGAGTGATGAAGGTTGTCCTCCCCTGCATTGTAGCAGACACTGCCTTCTCCCCATCTAGGATGACCTCTTAACATGTCTTCTAGAAATCAAGCGAATAATCTTCATATAGAACATGATCAATGGTAAGGGAGGTGACGTAGTTTGATAGTGTTAATGTTGGATCAAGAAAAGGCTGGTGCAACCAAAACCAAACACTTAAACTATTTTTGGTAAAACTTTTAAAGGACTTCCAAAGTGAAGTATGGAACTTTCGAAGGATATGGAGTTCTTCTGAAAAAGTGCAGAATCAACTTCTGGAAGAAAAGCTCCAACTTCCGGGACAAAGTATTCTCTTCCAAAGTTCTAGACTTAGAAGAATTCAAAGACAATGGATTCCGAAATAGAAGTCCCCAAGCAATGGAAAAAGCAGCCTTTTCCGAAGTATAAAAGGCTTCGAAAAAACTTGTTCTGGATAGGATCAATTGAGCTAATCTGCGATGATATATGAACACAATTCAAAGAAAACACATACAAAGTAATCGAATTCAAACAAGATATTAACAAAATTCACATTTTCATTAATATCAAGCAAAGACAATTACAAGTAATGAGTAGTAGTTCGTTCACTCTCTTAAACTTTTCTCTTACTAACTAACAGTCTAAGCTATTTATAATGAAACACAAAGGAACTAAAAATTACAAAAATTGTCCCTATAATATTACAAATATCAAAAAGACACATAAAGACAACATGTTAATCTTTCTAGAGTCCTAAAAATACTCCCCCTAAGATTTACATGGTCTTCGGTCTTCTATCTTCTTCACTCAAAGAAGTCTTCTATTTCTTCTTTTATCTTGAACATTGGGTTCTTTTTGTACATCTCTTATTCTTTCAAAGCATTTACAATAGTAGACTTGAATTTGCTTGCAAGAATGCCTTGTTCTGGTTTAGCTTCATTTGTCTTTATCTCCATCTTGTTCATTCTTTCAAACGTGTCTTTTGATAAGCAAATGATGTCAATGTTTGCATATAACTCAAATGGGTTTGGACTTTCCTTTGAGTATACTTCTAAGAAACCTTTCCTTGAGATTCTCATAAATTCAATATCCTTGATATCTTTCATCACAATGTTTGCATAAGCAAGAGCTTTTCTCAATGATATTCTTTCCATAGCTGCACTCATCACATTGATTATGGAAATGAAATATTTCTTGTCTTGCTCTGCAACATCAAGAGATACTTTCTCAAACTTTTGTATAGACAAAAATGAAATATAACTTGGATGTAACAGTTTGAGTTCAAAATCACCAAAAAGAGTAATCATGTCTTCATCCCACAGTTCAAGATTTCTAACCAATTTAAGTTCAAACGTCTCAGTGTTATAAAACCACCTGAGAATTGGTTTTGATTTCTGGTTACCTTCAATCACTTTCAAACCAGGACTTGTTACCTTTCAAAGTATTTATCATAAAATTCAATCATAAATTGTTCATCTTCAGATTGCACTCCTTTGAGCCTTTTGTTTTTCTTTAGTGTAGCAAAGTACTCTTTATCTTCTTGATCACATCTAGTTTGAAGAAAATTACTTGATCGATCCATACCTTTTCTCAGTAATTCTACCATCATTTTATCACGTTTGGAATCTATTGGATTGATCAGAGGTAATCTATTCAACTCCTTCTAATATTGCACTGGAAGCTTAATTATGCTAGAGTAAAAGTGATATACATGACAGATTGCATTTACTCTTTTTATCAAGAAAGCATCAAAGATCTCATCATACTTCCATGCAATTATTTTTAGTTGATTTGTAAAATCTGGAGCAATCATAGCATTCAACAATTCAACAACTGATTGTCCTTTGTGCAATACGTTTCTCACTAAATCATTGTGGATCTAGCATTATCAAAAATCTGAATTTGCTGAGATGATGCTTTGTAAACTTGTTTTTCTGTACTTGAAAACATTTTAATCAATTCTTTTCTATTGTCATAAGCATCTGACTTTCTTGCCATTTGTTTGGTTTCTTTAGGTTTTAGCACTCTTGTTCTTTTTGTGATCTCCAAATATTGAGGATTGTCTGTATCAAGAATAATCTTCTTCTTCGTTTGTTATTCTGTCTCTTGGAAGCTTCTGACAAGATTTCTTAATGATACAGATTGTAGTCTTTTCAATTTTCTCCATGGATAGTTTCTAGCTTGCAACCATGATCTTAAAGCTAGAATACTCATACTATCCGGATCAGGATGGTGAAGCTCTGAGCTTGGTAATTCTTCTACATTAATACTTTCTTTTTCTATGATTCATTCACCATGCTCTATCACAATTTCATTTGGATCAATTGGTGCGACTGACTCTGATGCAATACACTTCTCATATTCATCATTAATCTGAGAAGCTATCAGTCCATCCAAAAATACTCTGTTATACTTCATCCTCATAAGATAATTATATCTTTCTTCAAAAACTTGTGGTACTTCTTCTTGATCTTGAAATTGTTCTTGTGAAGAGAAATTAGCTACAAATTGTGCTTCATCAATATCTTCATCATTCAAAACTTCATCATACCAATCATCATTATACATTTCTTCAATATCTATCAAAGCCTTAATTTGTTCATGAGTGGTTTGCTCTTCAACATTTTCTTTAATTCTTTGAACATTTGAAACTGACTCAGATAAACTTGCATCTTCAATATCATCAATTTATCTTTTTCCTTTATCCATTACAGGATTTTCTTCAACAACATTCATTTCAGAACTAATCATTTGTTCAGGTGATAGTGGCTTTTGGACTTCTTTTGACTTTAACAACTCTTCTTTTAGTTTTTCATTTTCCTCTGTCCGTTTCTTGAATTTTTGTTCAAGTATATCATAATCTTTTATCATCACTTCAAAATTCTTTATCACATCTTCTTTATCTTTTGCATACATCACAATCTTTTCATCTTTCTCAACGTTTTTTCTTTTAGCTTTCCATTTTCACCTTCTAGCCTTTTAATCTCTGATTCAAGAGATATATTCATCTCTTTCAGTTTTTCATTTGCAGCCTTTAGTTTTTCAATTTTATTTTCTTTAACTACATTCTCTTCTTTCAACTTTTCTACCTTATCAACATCCACCATTTCTTCTGTTTGTAGAGAAATATTTTGAGTTGTACTTACAACAATTTCTTCAAATACTTCATTTTGCTTAGCTTGAAATACTGGTTCATATAACATGTCATGCATAAAATCAAAATCAAATGTTTGATTTTATGAACCTTCTTCATGTACTCCAACATCAGGTTCATCTTCTTGAACTTCATTAATAGTATTATCAAGACTATGATTAGCAACAGTTTCTTCAGCTATGTTTTGAACTTCATTTACATGTTCATCTTCATTCATTTCTTCAATGGATTCTTGATGTGCCTCAGCTGCACCATCATTATCATCATCATCTTCATCTGTTGATGAGCTTTCAGAATCTTCATCATCATTATCTTCATTATCACCATCAATCATAACTTCAACAATATCCTCAATGAGATCATTAGGATCTATCGATTTATCTTCTCACAAATGGAAGTGTTCTTGGTTTATATCAACTTCATCATTAGATACATTCCTTATATACTCAAACAAAGGAATGTTTTGAGCACCAGTGATCATTGATAGTCTTTTATATACAGATTCAGACATATGCTCCAATTGTAATTTTTCACCTTCAACTCTTTCAACATAAACATCTAGATTTTCTTCATTTATGAGCAACTGAAGAAATCTTGGATACATTAAGTACTTACATCTCCTTCCTCTTTCAAGATTGAAAATAAAACCATTCAATATCCATTTAGCCATATTGAATCTTCTATTTGTGGCTAATGTAATAATCGGAGATGCAATGTCTACAGGGAATGAGTCCTAACCAGCACTACGTTTAGACAAGCATTGTTGAAAGATATAACATAATAATTTCCAATGCTTGTACACTCTTGCTTGAAAAAATTGTTTCTTTGGAAAATGATCTGGATGACCCATTTGTACAAACACTTCTCTACATTCATTGAATGTATACTCAGATAAATCTTTGAAGTCATTTTCTCCAAGTCTGAGAGCAGTTCTGATTGCTTGTTCTGAGACTTCAAGCATTCTGTCAGAAGTAATGAAAGCTCTTACAACTTTGTTCCCTTCATCATCTCTTTCAACTTCAGCAGTTCTCTAGAATTTCTTAATCAGTCTTTTATTAATCATTGGTCGTGCACACATTGCATAAACATATTTAGTTCTCAACAAAAATCGTATCATTTCTTCATAACCCACTGCTTCTCTATTTTCTTCATATAGAACTGCTGCAACATTATGTTTTGGTTCGAATTTTAAAGCTACCATCTGCAAAATAAAATAAAATTTAGAACATTAAAAGATTGAAGAATTTAGGTTTTGGAAATTAAATTCAATTTGAATTGTGGTTTTTTATTTTGTTTTATTGTGAATTTAACCTTGTGACATACTTGAATTATTTATTTTGAATTTATCATTTATTCATTTTGATTTCTGAGTTTTTCTACTTTTTATTAAAAAAATATTATTTTTATTTTTATTTTCAAAAAAATATTCACATGTCTATTCATCTTCTTCTTCTTCCTTCAAAGAAATTCGACCGAGGATTTTTCTTATCAACATCATTCTTATGTTAATACACAATCAATATATCAAATCCCTCGGAATTTGATATACATCAACAATCTATGATCAATTTCATATGATGTTAAGATTTGATTTGTTTAACTTTGAATGTCATAGGGTTCGAACGCCCAAATAACAGTCGAACGCCTATGAGAATCACAAAAAATTAATCCAAATTCACTGATTTGAATCACAAACTTACGTTTACTAACTCAAATACTATCTAACAATCAACAACAATTTGTTTTAAACACTGATTATCTGCTTGATTGATGAAAACCGAGTGTCGATAGTTGAGAGACTTTGTTTTTCAGAGGAATTTTGAGTGTAAATGAGAAAACAAGTGTAAGTGTTCTATTTATATTAAGTGAAATTTTAGACGCATTAGCACTGTTTGTGCGTATGAAAACCTAAAATGTACAAATTAATGAGACGCATAAGCATTGTTTAGGCGCTTTTGCACTGTTCACCGTGTGAAGTTCCTGAAACGTCCACTTGTCTTTCAACACCAACACTGTGTAGACGCATGACATTCAAAACGTCTAACAATTGTATAAAATCAAACTCATTCACTGTTTAGGCGTATGGGATTAATGAAACGCCCAACACTTGGTTAAACTTTATGGACTTATTGCAACTGTTTAGGTGCATGGGAATATGAAAAACGCCCAACACTTGTATAAATTCGTGAAAGTTCACCGTGCTCCTATTTAGACGTATGAAGACTATTTAGGCGCATAAGTTGACTTTGAGTTGACTTTCATGAGTCTTACACTTGGTGTTTTTCACACTTCTTCAGGTGCATACTGTTTAAACATATTACTAATATTTGATACTAATATTTAAACATTTTAAGCATAAATTTGAATTATCCAAAATTTTCATTTTAGTCCCTCAAATTTGAACTTTTTACAATTTTCACACACAAAATTAATTTTCAACAAATTCCATTTTTAACACTTCATGTTTAACTTTTGAAATTTTTCTTTCTTTTCTTTCCTTCATTTAGTCTCAAAACATAATCAAATCTCTATTCCTCAACTTTGAGAGAAGCATTTCCACTTGGAATTTATATAGGTTCATATTATCATTTTCAAAAGTTTCATGATCACACTCGCATAAACTTTGAACATATAGCATCATCCTTTCAATTCAATTTTCTTTGATTTTGATTTTCTGAGAAAAACTCTTTCATTTATTCATCCTCCTAAACTTTTAAGTTGAAACAACTTATAAGTTTCCTAAGGTAGCATAATAAGATCACACAACTCATTGTGACATTGCCTTCACACACATAATACATGCATAAAATCAAAATAAAAGCAGAATCAAAGTCTAATATCAACAAGAATTAATGTCTGCAGTGAGACCATGTCCATGAAGATCAGCACACTAAAATAAAAAATTGTGGATAGTTATAGACAGTGAATAAATCCTGATCAAGTGTGTTCCAGTTCAATGATATCACAGCAAAGGAGACACAAGATCTAAGGACAGACAATGAGTGTTTTTGACATAATATCAGCTCACTTACTTTCTCAATTCTTGGATTGATTAGGTTATATTTAGAGAGCTCAACTATCTTCAAGACATGCAAGCAAGAACACATACTCAACTTATTACCTGAAACATATGTGTAATCAGATCTCATGTTACTTAAACGAATAGAGAATGATCATGGGTAACCATTTGATCATCTCTAACTATCCATTTGAATAGATTGTGCACATTGGCATCTTTTGCATCAAAGAGAATATCCAGGTCTGTAATGACATACAACAAACGATATCTCAACACTTCAGGTCTATGATGACTCATAACAAAGAAGTGAAATGATTCTTGTAACAGATCTCATGATTCATTACATCACCATCAGGTGTGAGTGGTGTTACTCAACAAACAGTCAATCTGATAAGCCAAAACATCACAAAAGTACTTAGATGAATACATATTTAGTGCAGTCACAAGAATTTACTGTTTCAGTATAATAGCATGATAGTGTCTACACATCATATATGATCATGTCAAACTTTATTAATGAGTGGAATATGCAACTGATCTCACTAATGTACTATCATTTCTCACATATTGCAGAAACAAATTCTTTTCAAAAACAAAGAACTAACAATAGAAAAAGACTCTATTTTTGGATTTTGTTATATATGCTTTTGTATTTGGTTTTTCTAAGAAAAATAAAACAAACACACACAAAAGAAAAACAGGCAATTAACATTGAGAGTATCACTTATGATAGTCTTTTGATTTCGGGAGTTCACATATGATTAGTAAGACCAATTGATTCTACTAAGTACTCAAACCATCCTAGTAGGAAGGCTTTGGTAAATAGATCTGCCAACTATTTTTTGTTGCAATTTGAATCAAAATGATCAACCCTTTTTCAGAGCTATCTCTGAGAAAATGATATCGAATTTTGATATGTTTTGTTTTTGAATGTTGAACAGGATTAGCTGTAATGAACATAGTTGTAGTGTTATCAATGTAAATAGGTGTTTTAAGAAAATTGAACCCATAATTCAGTAGTTGATTTTGCAACTAGAGGATTTGAGAACATCCTGCTGATGCAGCAATGTACTCAGCTTCTGCAGTTGAAACAGAGACATTTGTTTGTTTCTTACATTGCCATGAGACTAATCTGGGACCGAGAAATTGACATCCATCTGAAGCAGATTTTCTATCTTGACAACAACCACCATATCACTATCTGTATATCCATGTAATCAAAGTTACCCTCGTAAGGATACCCAAGCCCTAAGGCTTGTTTAACTTTGAGATACCTGAATATGCTTTTGACAGCAATTAAATGCGATTCTTTCGGGTCTGATTGATACCTGACACAAACACAAACATCATACATAATGTCTTGTCTAGATGCAGTAAGATACATCGAAGAACCAATCATTGATCTGTATAACGTTTGGTCAATAGATTTTCCTTTTGGATGAGGTTCAATCTTTGTGTTAACATCTGCTGGAGTTCATATGGATTGATAGGCTTGCAATTTAAATTTCTTCAAGAGTTTGTCAACAAACTTCTCTTGATTGATGAAAATTCCATTGTCAGTTTGCTTGAATTGAAGTCCAAGAAAAAATTAATGTCTCCCATAGAACTCATTTGGAATCGAGATTTCATGATTTCTTCAAATTCATTGCACAACTTTGAACTCGTAGAACCAAATATGATATTATCAACATACACTTGTACAAATAAGAGATCATCATTATCCTTCTTTATGAATAAAGTTGGATCAATTTTCCCTCTTGTGTATCCATGTTGGATTAAGTGTTATGATTGTTGGAGCATATATAGTCATATATAGTGTGTCCGTCGCTTGTCGAATAGTCTAGGCTTAATATTATACACCTGATATGTTGTAAACACATGAAACTGGGTCTTTCGCAAGAGCATATGCGAATGAGACTCAGTCGTACGACTGAGCCATGCTAATGGACCAGCCGTGCGACTGAGAGATGCGATTGGGACATTCGTAAAACTGAACCATAAGTATGGTCCAGTCGTACGATTGAACCATACGCATGGTCCAGTCGTACGATTGAACCATACGCATGGACCAATCGCAAGAATGGGCCCAGTCGCATCTAATATGGCCGAGGCCTATATATACTAGTTTCAATGTGTAGAAGGAAAAAGGATGGAGAGGAAGTCTGCCCGGAGCCTAGGGCTACCGGATGAGAGGGGAGATCATGCTCGATCTTTCCCTTGCCAAGAGTCTTGATTCTTATGTTGTAACGAGCTAGTAATCGTTAGGTTTTATAAATGAAACCATTCAATTATAGTTCGTATTATTATTTGACTTTTTGGTTTGTGCTGTTGTTCATCCTTCCGTCAAGAACATGCTCGGATGTTTATCGATCCAGCGAAAAACCGACTTCACAGTGATAATGTCTCATACCAAGTTCTAGGGGCTTGATGAAGTCCATACAAAGCTTTACTCAGCTTATACAATCGATGTGGAATTTTGCATCCTCAAAGCCCGGAGGTTGCTTCACAAACACATCGTCAGTGATAGGACCATATAAAAATGCACCCTTTACATCCATTTGATACACCTTAAATTTCATGAATGAAGCATAACCCAGGAAAACTTGAATGGATTCAAGTGTTGCAACTGGTGCAAACACCTCATTATAATCTATCCCATCTTTCTGTGTGTATCCTTGTGCAACAAGTCTTGCTTTGTTCCTTATTACTATACCACGATCACCAGTCTTATTTCTAAACAACCATTTCGTGCCTATAGCGTTTTCTCCTTTAGGTAAATCCACTAAATTCCATACTTCTGGTTTGCGAAGTTGAAGTAATTCTTCTTGCATAGCTTCTATCCACCATTGTACTTTAATGCTTCCGTAACATTTTTAGGAACAATTTGTGAAACAAAACAAGAGTATAAGCACAAGTTTGCTTGTTCTGATTTACTCCTTTTTGTTCTCTCATTCAATGGACCAATAATCTGAGAAATTGGATGAATCTTGTGAATACGAGATGTTGGAATCTCATCACATTGAATATTAACATCCTGATTTGTTTGGTTTAAATTGGAGAGCGGATGTAACAAGTTAGAAGAATGTGGATTAAAGTTTGGAACTTGAGAAGGTGAGTTAATAAAGTAATCAAAGTTACCAGTATCAACTACATCACCAAAGATGGATGATGTTCCAGACTCAGGTTGCACGAAATTATTACCATCATTAGGAATATGTTGTGATCCTTCCTGATCAAATGAGACTGAATGATTTGAAGCTGAATTATCATGATCATTGTCATTGAATCATATTGATGAATCCTTCACAAATGATAAAAATGGGTAGTATGCGATTGAATCATCTGGGTCGCCAGAATCTGAGTCCTCACTGAAAGATCCAAGATCTCCTCTAGAGTTCTTCTTACCTGTAGAATCAAGACAATTTGATTGATTAAACAAGTTAGATTGAAGAGAGTTTGATAATGAATCTAAATCAAATAACCATGTAGGACCATTTGCAACGGATGAAAAATAATTTTCTAGAAATTTAACATTGAAATTTTTAAGAATTATATTTGTCCTAGAGTTGTACACTCGGTAGGCTTTTGAAACAGATGAGTATCCAACGAAAAATCCATTATCAGATTTTGCATCAAATTTTCCTAACTAATCATTTGAATTAAGAATCATAACAGGACAACCAAATGATTTTAGAAAATTTATGTTCGGTTTCCTACCAAACATAACTCGTAAGAATTTTTCATTTTATCTTTCACAATTAAGGTTCTGTTCTGAACAAAACACGCAGTTGATATAGCTTCATCCCAAAAAGTTATAGGAATCTTTTCATCTGCTAACATAGAACGAGCAACTTCAATCAATGTTCTATTCTTCCTTTTAACAACTCCATTTTGTTAAGGAGTTCTGGGAGCACTGAACTGATGAGCTATCCCTTTCTAAGCACAAAACATTTCAATGTTAGCATTTTTGAATTCCGTTCCATTATCACTACTTATTATTTTAACTTTATTTTCTAATTGATTTTCAACTTTAATGATAAATTCTTTTAGTAATTCAGCCGTTTCAGATTTAGCATACAAAAAGAAAACCCATAAAAATCTTGTATAGTCATCAATGATAACTAAACAATATGATTTTCATCCAGTACTCTTGACATTTGGTAAGGTCCATATGTAACAATTGAAGAGGTTTGGAAGTTGAGTTTATGAGTTTGGTCTTATAAGACGCTCTATGTTGTTTTCCCTTTAAACATGCTGAGAAGTGATCAGTCGTTGCAAACTTCCTAGATGGAAGTCCAATGACATAATTTACTCATACAAGCTTGTTCATATTCATGAAATTTATATGTCCTAGACGTCTATGCCAAAGATGGCTTTCATCATTTGATACTTTAGCAATTAGGCAAGTTGTTTCGGTTGAAGGATCAACTTGAGACATATCTAGTTTGTATACATCTCTATCCCTTTTAGCTGTAACAATTACCCACACTTTGCTTATCTAAAAACCTGGCTTCAAAACATAACAGAATGAATCATCAAAAAGAACGGAATATGATTTATCACAAATTTGGGATACACTTAAAAGATCAAAGTTCAACTGTGAGCAAAAGTTGACTTTGTCAAAGCTTATTATCCCATTTGATACTGTTCCTTCGCCAGTTATTTTTCCCCCAGCATCACCACCAAAGGAGACATGTGTTCCATCTTTTAACTTAAAGTCTTGTAACAAGGCAGGATTGCCTATCATATGCCGGCTACACTCACTATCCACGTACCGTGTATTGAGTGGTCTTCTTGGGCGTACCTGCACAACAAGAAAATTAAGTTGATATATCCACCCAAGCCGAGATGGTCTTGGGTTTTCCAAATTTATCAACAATGGTAAATTGTTTGTAATGAAAATTATTCAAATCAGGTTTATTCTTGATGAATTTACCAATCTTGTTTTGGAAATTGTTTGAGTTATTTTTGAAAGCATTCATACCTTTTGATTGATTAATTTTTGACACGAATTGCTGACTAGCATTTTTATTAGTCATTCTTACCGATCTTGGTATGAATTGTTCTTGCAGAATTTTAGATCTCCCATAATTGTTCTTTTGGAAAGATCTCAAACCTAAACAAGGTTGATTAGTTAATCTTTAAAATCCATCAGTTTGATTTCTCATAAATTGAGGATTAACATAACCTTTGCTCAACTTTGAGTTTGCAAATCCTCTTTTAGGTGATCTCATTCTAAAGTAATAATTTGCAGTATTGTGAGTCTTCTCATCACAATAAGTACAGTATTTGTTAAAATAACAATCTGTTGTAGAATGATTTCTCATATCACATATGTGATAGTACGTGTTGAAATAGCACTTAGCATTATTGTGATTTTTCATATCACATATTTCATAGTACTTTTGTGGAGTTTCAAACAACTATTTGTTAATTTTCAACATTGACACTTTGTTTGATTCATTTTTATATTTTGGTGTCAAATAGTTAAACTGTTGTTCATCATGTTTCCTATTTTGATGTTGTTTCATATTGTTTTTCATCTGTTTAACATGAACTTCCTTCTCGAATTTATTATGAACAAATCTTTTTGCTACAGCAGAATTCTTAGAATCTGAACTTGATTTCAGATCAGAGTGAGATTTGTTCATAGAATTCACCTTGTTGATTTGAAGAGAATTCATATTTAACAAACCTGCTAACACAAATTTTATCGGTTTGAGTTTTGTTGTATGATTTGTTGCTTTGATTAACTTTTCTCAACTATTGTTTTGTTTAGAATTGAGTTTTCATGATTTCTTTCTTCTCCTTTGATTCTTTGATTTAAAAGAACTTGATTTACTTTCAAATTGAACATCATCAGAAGAAGATTCCTTTTCAGATTGAAATTGTTTAAGATTAATAGTGTTTGAATCTTCTGATGTTCATACCTATTGTTTATCTTTGCTTGGAACTTTCACTTCTTCTATAACAGAATTAATTTGATCAGAAGTGTTTTGTTTTGTTTGTTTAGGTTCATATGATTTTATCTTGATTGGATGACCATTTTTAATCTTTTCTTGATCATTTTCAACAAACACTTTTATATTTTCCTTCTCCTCATCATAATTCTTGTTTTTGACCTGAAAAGCTTTAAGTTTAGCTTTGTTCTCAGGAGAATGATCATGTGTATTGAAATTCTCTGGTAGAGTGTTTGTGATAGATTCAGGCATAGGTTCATGAGTGAAGCCTTATCCTACAATCATTTTTGAACTCTTAACTTTGGCAAGATCTATTTTAGTAGCAGCATGTGCTATCTTCTCCAGTTCAAGATTTTTAGTCATCTCTTCCAATTGTTTAGAAACATTTTCTAATTCTTGTAGAGTTTTGTTCCATGAAGTTTGAAGAGAGATAATCTTTTGGTCTGCTGTTTTATGATCAGCTTTCAATTTGTTATGCATTGATTCTTCTTGTTTGAGTTTTTCACAAATTTTATATGAGTATGTTCTAGTAGTATTCAACATGTTCAAAGCATGATTTTGTGCATAGCTTTTCTCTCACTTCAGATGATATTTCAGGAAATTTTGGGGATGAGGTTTTAGATTTTGAAGATGAAGTGTCAACCTTTGGTTGATCAGACTGTGCCATTAGAGCTACTTCATCAGTATCCTCCTTAGGATTTGATTTATCACTCCAATCATAGTCATCTTCTTCATTTTCACCTTCCACCTTTGGATCATTAGTTTCTGACCAGTCTTCTTCCTGAATTTCTGCAATAAGAGATAAACTTGATATTAAATCGTTGGTAAATTGTTCAGCATATGCACTCCAATCATAACCATCTTTAATATTGACTACAAGAGCTTTCTTGGTTTTATTAGATGATTTTGTTTCTCTTTAAGCTCAAGCATAGGAAGACTTTGATAAGGCTTTTGATAAGTCTTTTGAACTTGTTGAAATCTTTGATTGCTTGATTGAGTACTTCCTCCATTATTTCTTGGAGCTTTGCATTCTCTTGAGAAATGGCCATAGCTATTACAGTTAAAACACCTAGATTTTGACTTGTCAAATCCAAAAGTCTTGTTAGCACTTGGCTTGTACTTCGTGTTGACATATGAGTGTTTTTGTGTCCTGTAAGCAATCATCACCATTTGCCAGTTTAAGTCCATTTCTTCCACATCTTCAAGATCCATTTCAAATAAATCCTACAAAACAAGATCTAATTGAGTTAAATGGCTACCTTGATATGCTTGAAAACTAGCCATAAATCGAGTAAATGCAGTTCTTGACTCTTCATCCTCTAATAGGATGTTTATCACATCTTTAACTTTGCTGGATTTAGTAGAGTTAGATGAAGAAGTCTCTGATTTAACATTTTATGTTTGAGACTAAGATTTAGGAGGAGATTAAGAATGAGATTGTGTTGTGTAAGCAGGGGCACTAGTAAATGATAAGTCAGTGAAAAATCTTGCTCCGACAAATAAATCCCCTTCTTCTTCTTTAAAAATATCACTTTTTGCAATGAAAACATTTTCAACTGTGTTTGCTGGAGAAGCAACAAACTGATACCGAGACATTGATGCTGCTCTATCATTGTTCCTTGAGCTTTCATCAATCCCCACTGACTCAATCTTGGCAATAAGTAGATCTAGATCCATAGGGAACTTCTCAGTATGCTTTAGTAAGGTTACTGTTTGTTTCCATGATGAGGGTAAAGCATTGAGTAGTCTAAGATTTAGATCTTCTAGATCAGGCTTAATACCAGTTGTTGACATCTCAGTTGTAAGTTGAACAAATCTGTTCATCATCTGGTTTATAGTTTCTCTAGATAAATGTTGAAACATTTCCAATTGCCTTTTCAACTTCTGTTTCTTGATATTTTGAATCTCCTTTCATCCATCACATATAGTCTTTAAGGCTTTATACATGGTATATCTAGTTTGATATCCATCAAGCCTTGCAAGAACTTCCAGAGGTAGTCCTTTACACATCAAGGAGTATGCTCTGACATGTTTTTTTACTCTTCTATGATGATATATGAACACAATTCAAAGAAAACACATACAAAGTAATCGAACTCAAACAAGATATTAACAAATTCACAATTTCATTAATATCAAGAAAAGACAATTACAAGTAATGAGCAGTAGTTTGTTCACTCTCTTAAACTCTTCTCAAATCATCTCCTTGAAGACCATCTTCAGGATAAGGTTCTTGAGATTCTTTAGTGTATACCAACCCTCTGTTAGGTCCATCAGTGATTATTGGAATGAATGGTTATTTTTCTATGGATTTCCAAAGATCAGTGTCAATGGAATTTAAGTGATGTTTCAACCTAAGTGACCAATTTTTATAATCAGCTCTGTTCTTAAGTTTTGGAACTCTATTTTTAGAATATTCTGATTTCACCATTCTTATATTTTTGTTGCTTTTCTTATATTTTGAATTAAAAAAATTTAAAAGTTCTCGAAGAATTTCGTTACAAAATTCTATGTATCAAGGTTGAAGCGCCTGAAGAGTATTCAAACGCCCCAACAGTTGATGCGCCTAAGTTGAGAGTTGTCTAAGGGAATGCCTTAGAAAAATTTTCCAAAACACCCAAAATTGATGCGTCTGAACAATAGTAAAACGTCTGAACAGTTGTGATGCGTCTACACAGTTTTTATACATCTACACAGTTGTCAAACGTCTAAACAGTTCAAATACTTCTCAACAATGATGATACGTCTGGACTCTCCAACAGTGGTCAAACCTCTGAACTGAAAACGTCTACACAGTGTTGGTGCAACTAAACAGTAGTCAAACGCCTAACACTTGGACAAATTTTTATGCAAACTTCAACCCTAATGCGTCACGTTCATCATGTTCATATGAATATAACCGACTCGAATCTACTGAAAATCTTCAAAAGTTGATGAAATTGATTGAAACTTTCCAATTAGATGAGTTTTATGCCGATAATCAATCTTCTAAAATCAATTTCTATCGATATCAATAACAAATCAATTAATTTGAAATTATCAATTCGAAAAAACAATGAACTTTTCGAACACAAATTCACCAAATTATCACAAATTTGATGAATTCAACTGCTAATTGTGGTTCAAATCATGTTTCTGATGATGAAACACATCTGAAATCCACAAGTTTTCATTTGAATTGTCTATCAATCACAGATTCCGTAAGCTTTTTGAGTTTCAAAGTTTGATAAACTTCAAAATTACTCAATTAACAACTACCAACAGCTCTGATACCAATTGATAGGATCAATTGAGCTAATCTGTGATAATTTATGAACACAATTCAAAGAAAACACATACAAAGTAATCGAATTCAAACAAGATATTAACAAAATTCACAGTTTCATTAATATCAAGCAAAGACAATTACAAGTAATGAGCAGTAGTTCGTTCACTCTCTTAAACTCTTCTCTTACTAACTAACAGTCTCAGCTATTTATAAAGAAACACAAAGGAACTAACAATTACAAAAATAGTCCCTATACTACTACAAATATCAAAAAGACACATAAAGACAACATGTTAATCTTTCTAGAGTCCTAACAATTTTTACAAAACCAATTAACCTTCAAAAGATGCTGCTATGAACCAGTGGACATAAGTATGTTCTAAGACACTCCGATGTAGACCTCTGATACTTCAGGGTGTTTTTCCAAAAGCCACGTACTTGACCATACTTTATTTCACTATTACCCTTTATATGTTAGCACATGTTGCCAACTCATGGACATGTCATGACTACCATATCTTAGATAAGACATTATCAAAGATATCTTAAACTATAACCTTGTAGTATGTGCTTTAGTTAGAGGATTCCAGCTGGTATCAAAGTATATTCGGTTGTAGATAGTAGTATAGTTTCTCATTATCTCTTTTAGTAAGCTTGTAAGACTCTTGTAAACTTTTAGTTGAGAAATAATATATACAAGTATATCTTGAAAATTATTCTCTTGTGTTTTCTTTGTGTTACTTAGTATATTATAATCAACTCTTATAAGAACTATACTTCTTGGGTGTTTGTTAGTGAGTTTGAGAGAAATACTTGTGTTAAGTATACAAACCGATCCTGAAATTGGAGATCATTGACAAGCTAATAAAGCTTGGAGCTGTTAGTGAAGATATACTACTGCTACCACCGGAGGAGTTAGTAGAGCTAAAAAAAGCATCCATGCTACAAATTGAACAAAGGGAGGAAGCATCAAGGATGGCCTTAGATGAGTAAATAGAAAAGGGGAAGAAGGAAGCTGATCTGCAGCTCAGGAGGGAAAGGATATCTTTCCTAACCTCCAGAGGTATTCAAGAACTACCTTCACATGATAATGACACGATCTTATGGCTCTTCAACAAAGAGCAGGATCAACTGGAGAAAGAGAGGAAGAAAGCTATGATAGAGAAGTTGAGCGAGAAAAAGAAGAAGGAAGAAGAAGTTGGGGTCACTGTCGCCAAGTAGATAGGTGAGAAAGCCTGGATGAAGGATTATCTTTTGGCTCATGGCTTCTCTAGGAGGCAGGTGGGACCCATGTCTAAAAAGACCCTCCAATGACTTGTTAGTGACTTCAAGGCTGACATTCTCTTGGGAATGTGGAAAGAGATGTATAGAAGGGTAGATGGGATGATCTTCAACCAACACCTACAACCCAATCTCAACCGCAACCTCAACCCGAACCTTTCCCATTTCCTTTCCCTACAAAGACTGAACCCATTACCGAACCTTACACCCCTGAACCAACACCAACAACCATACCCATTTCATCACCATAACCACCTTAACTAATCATCCCTCAACCTAATACCTTACCAAGAACCCAATCACCTTTACCTACCCAACAACCATCCGGACCACCCCCTCAGCCTTCTAAATATCTCTCCCTAGAGGAGTTTAAGGAGATCAAGATGAAGCTCAAAAAATGCACAACCTTAAGTGACATCTCCTGTGAGGATGATACTATCAAGCTAATTTACATGGATGGATCCCCATGTTCCCTCACAAGAGATCCGTTCCTTGATCTGCCAAGAGGAACATTGGAGCAGGCTGTTAAACTCCTTGGCCTCAACTCTGATTCACTAAATGATGAAGAGAAGAAGCTAAGAAGAAAGTTGGTGACTCTACTGGGTACAAAGAATGGGGACAAGGTTCCTAGTCAGCCCCTTGTGCCTAGAAAGAAAATTATCCAACAGAGCTTTGATGAAGCCTCTCACAACTTTGTTGTGAAGAGAGAGAATGGAGAGAGCAACATGTTGAATTCCTCTTCCCTGGTACACTCTAACACATTCAATATTGCTAAGTTAGCAGAGAAGCCATTCTCCAATCCCTCCAACTCCGAAACAGCTTCTCACATCAAAAATCATATAAACAACCTTCATCTTGTTAAGCTAACTACAAAAGACAAGATTAGAAAGGAGTTGAAGCTGAGAGAGAAGGAAGAAAAGGAAAGGTCAACCACTAAAGGCAAGGTCTTTTTACAAATGCTAGAAGGCCCTGTATTGGAACCTATAGTTTGATGGGAGTATGACTATAACTCCCGTCAACTAACTCTCTTAGAGGGACGCATCAGCCGCTACGTATCCTTCAAAGTGACAGACTAGATCTCTTATCTACAAATGATTTGTACAAACTTCTCAGCACCAGTTCCAGGTAGAACAAAGAAACATATAAGTATCTACTTTCCTTGGTGTTGAAAGTGTTAAGAAGGAGGAACAAGTGAGGTTATTGTAGCATAAGCCTAGGGGGAGTTTGTTGGATCAAGAAGAAGGCTGGTGCAACCAAAACCAAACACTTAGACTATTTTTGTTAGTGAGTTTGAGAGAATACTTGTGTTGAGTATACAAACCAATCTTGTAATTGGTATCAGAGCTTGTTAGGGTCTTGATTGTGGGATCTAACCATCCTAATCAGCCTCTTGTTTACTCACTCTTTTACTACACTCAAAAACTTGGCCCTAAACAAGAAATTTGAATGTGAAATAGGGACGATGACTAAAGCACCCATCATTAGCCCAGAGAACTTCAGATAATGGAGCAGACGTATAGAATGGTTCATCACATATCAAGATAGCCACATGTGGAGATCCATTGCCCACGGTCCCTACAAACCAAAGGTGGTTGCACCTACTGGTGGTGGTGCCATGATAGAGAATGCAATGGAAGACTACTCTCACGAAGACCTCAAGCGGATAGACATTGATGAAAAGGCATTGACAGTCTTGATACTAGCAATTCCCAACTCCATTATGGTAGGGTTTGAGAATTGCATGATAGCTAAAGGACTATTTGATGCTTTAACCCTCATGTACTCTAACTCCAACAATTCAAAGAAAAATTCAATAATGCAACAATTTGAGAATTTTACTCATATTGCTGGAGAGACCATGCACCAGCAATAGTTTAGGTACATGGATCTTATCTCTTCCCTTCAGTCTATGAGAATAGCTCCTGAATTAAGAGACCTCTCAAGGAAATTTATGAGTGCATTTCCCAATGAGTGGACGTTACACTGTGTCTCCATCAAGGGGACAGAGATCCTGAACACACTCATAATGACTTAGCTATAATATTCTACATGGATACCGTGTAGAGATGCAAAACAAGAGTAGCCATCAAGGAAGCAGACCTTCAAGCTTTTCTTCTAGAAACGCTCTCATGGTTGCTGAAGGTTCAAGACTTCCTCAACCTCAGCAGTACATGTCTTACACACTGCATCCATAAACCTCTTTTGGGCCTTACATCACATTCCCTGACACCCCATGGTCTTAATAAGCTCAGCCCAATCCCTTTCAGGACAGGTGTGCTTTTGTCTTAGGGAGTGGACACTCTAATGATTTTCAGTTCTGTTGTGAAGATCTAGAGTGTTTCAGTGAAGATGAGGTGGAATACATGGATATAGTCCAACAAATGGCTCTTTTAACCTAGAGGGTAAAAACGTTCTTTAAATGAACTAGAAGGCATTTCCCATAGAAACCAACAAGCAGCAAGGTCGGATTCGACAATGCAAAGGCCAAATGTTACAACTGTAACTAGTTGGACCATTTTGCAACGGAATGCAGAGCTCCAAAATCAAACCCGTTATCTACTCATGCCTCCTCACATCCTTCAACACCTAAAGCAATTAGAAAATCAACTAAAACTATTGCTTTTGTACAAGAAGTTGATTGGCGCTTTATTGTCCAAGATGTCACCCCTGCTTAGGCACTCATGGTTGGAATAGACAACTATAAGGTATATGATCATCTCTATACTCCAGCTAATATTTCTAAGGTTAAATGTACGAGGACTATAACATGGAAATTAAATTTGATATTGAGTCCTTAAAGATCTTAAAAGTTGATTTTAAAAAGGTTGAATCTGACTATCAACATAAAATTGAGTAGTTAGAGAAAACAGTTTATTTTTTAAAAATGAGCACACAAATTATAGGACTCAAATCAAGGATTAGTATCCAAGTTTACTGAGGTTCAAGCTAAGCAAGTAATAGTTGAGGCTTAAACAAGGAAGCATGCTATTTCTAAGTAAAAATCCAAGCCATTCTTGCATCATCCTCCTACTCCAAATTTGTTATAAAACAAAGGTGCGTGAGGACAATGAGATTGTCCACCACACTCGTATTAGTCTATTAGACAACCAGGTGTGTCTTTGAAGAGCAAGAAGTCCCCATTACTAACCATCTCACTTGAGTTGAAGAATGATGTGCAACAATAAAGACACCACAGGAAGGAATAGGTAAATCAACCTATTCTACTTGTGATGATCAACCCCTATCAACCAAAGCTAGAGAAACTGGGCAAAGGAAGCTAGAAGAACTACAAGAAAGTAGCAAAATCTAAGTTGAACATTGACCTAAGCAAAAGGGTGTTTTCATTTCAGCTGGATTCCAGGTGGTAGGCAGTTCTGATTCAGGAAAGGAGTGTTAGTACAAACACTCCTTACTGCCAAGGATCAAGAATCAAAAGGGGAAGGCTTGAGAGAAGACAAGAGATTAAGATCAAAATCCTCAAAGATGAATACTTACATGCATAATGTGTGGTCTGCAAAACCACTTAGCTAAAGATTGTTATTACAATCCAACAAACACACATTATGCAAACAATATTAAAAAGGAAGCAACCAAGGAAGGATTCAAATTTGGACCTTATCACATGGTTGACAGGATCAGTGATCACAAGTTTGATGTATCAGAATATAAAGCAGCGGAATACAAACACGAATTAGACAAATTGTAGCAAGCAATCGATATTTGTAAGCATTAAGATCGCATACGGTTATAGGGAGAGAATATGTATTTCTGATTTCTAGGAATGTTTATAGATGTAGAATATTTCTAATCAAATCAATCATTCATTCCATTCAATTACTCATTTCCTCACTGATTACAATAGGTTGTCACTCCTTATATAGAGTGCAACAGTCACTGCTGTTATCACGGAAAGTGACAACTGGCAGATCCAATACAAAAATAACTAATTCTTAACAAACTACTGAAATGTTCACAACTACTGAGAACATATCAGCATGTTAAGTACAAAATATAAAACTACTGAAACTACAACGACTGAAGAACAAGCTCTTCAGTCGTTTTACAAAACTACTGAAACATAAAACTGAAAAGAAATATAAAACTACTGATATCACACTACTGAAGAAGTACTCTTCAGCAGTTGTGACAAACTACTGAGGCTTCAGTACTTGATCTTCAGACTTTGACCTTCAGGTGTTTCATCAGCTGATGACTTCAGTAGATATCATCAGCTGATGTCTTCAGTCTTTGTCTTCAGACTTTGTACATCAGTTGTTGATCTTCAGCACTTGTGAACTCTTCAGCTGTTGTACTTCAGTACTTTGGTCTTTCAGCTTCAGCACTTGTGTTCTTCAGCTGTTGTACTTCAGCACTTTGGTTCTTCAGCTGTTAAGGTCTTCAGCACTTGATCTTCAGCTGTTGAAGTCTTCAGCACTTGTCAAACTACTGATGAGGCTTTCAGCAGTTGTTGTGATACCGTGTGGGACTTAGAGGTTTTCTGATCTTGGCTCATTGGTTCTTTTGGTCCAACAAACTCCCCCTGAACCAATGCAGCCAAAACCTCTAACTTATTTATACTCCCACTTATTGATGGCAAAATGTTGGTCTTTTTCCTTCTTGATCAGTAGAGAAGATGACCCATGTAAGCTCCGGCCTGGGAAGAAATCTCAAATATTTGTTTGGCAGAGTATGAATGGGAAACTGTTTTGGGGAACTGGACACAGAGTTGTTATCCCATTCATGAGATTTACTTCCCCATAATGAGTCTGTATGACTCACGAACATAGGCCTCAAGGAGAACAACTTGTTCCTCCTGAGAGAGTTCTTCTGCTCCTCCTTCGAAGAAGAACTCTGGACCATAGTACTCTGATAAGTACTTCATGGTCCTGCCATTTTTCAGCTCCACCGTAGTTACCTCCCTATATACAAATTCATCAGGATGGTTGCCTTCAAGGAGTAACTGGAGCTCATTCTTTTGGATGTCTTCAAGCTTTTTATATAACAACCCCTTTTAATCATCTTGTTTTCTAGTAAGGCTTGAGGTGTCTTCTTTGCTTGGTGAGCTTTCTTGAATTCATCAATGATTTCCCAAGGTGAGACTACAACGGCCAACATGATGGTAGATTCTATTGTTTTTCGTACCTGGCCGTTGTATCTGTGTGGGATAGTTCTTTTATGGATTCTAGAACTCACCCTGGGGTCTGGCCATACTCTCACTCTCTCCTTCTGATACTGAAAGGTGTGCCTGAGAGTGTACAGCCTTTGAGCATGCCCTTTCATGGCTTGAATAGATGATGACTGAGGAAATTCCTTGTCAACCATCTTCAACAGTTGCTCATCGTGCTGTTTCTGCTGTTCTTCTTCTTCTATCTTGACTCTGACCATTTCCCTTTGAGAGTCAGGTGTGATCATGGGTTGACTTCGGGGTTTTGGTAGCTTCAGAACAGCAGAGAGTGGCAGACTATCATCTTCATCCTCTTCTTCTTCTCTTCTTCCATCCTCAGCACCCTTCTCCTCCTTCGGGGTACATCACTGGATGATGGTTGGGTTGGTGAAGGAATTGGTTTTGAAGAATGAGGATGTTGGATTTTGGCTTAGAGGTTGGTTGGGAGATTTGAGGGATAGGATCTGTTTGAGTGGGTGGAAGGGAAGGTTGATCTAGCATCTTGTAGTTAGCTTCGCCTTTGTGAGTTTAGCCATCTCTAACCTTTTACCAGCCCCAGCCTCATCAAGGGCTTCCACAATAATCCCTTTGTTGAATTGCTCAGACAGACAGATTCTGGTGGCTATAGCCAGAATGCTGTCCCTGGTCCATGCGCGGATCTCCATTAATGATCTTCCCAAGTATTTTGCAATAAAGCGGATCATTATTTCAACCTCTCTTTCTCAAGAGCATCATACCCTGCCCATCGGGTTTGTATCTCTTGTACTTCTAACCTTCTGATCTCACTATCCAGTGTGGCTGTGTCAAACCCCTGCCTGAAGAGTTGTTCAATTATTTTATCCATGGAGCGGCTGTGTGTGGTGTCAGCTTCTTTGACCAGCTCCTCCAAGGATTTGTCTTCAGCAGTGTGATCATCAGCACTTCTCTTTCGCTTGTAAGTGAGCAGAGGTTGCTTTTCTTTTTCCTCCTGGACTTGCTTCTCTTCTTTCTCGGATCTTTTCTCTTCCTTCTTTCACTGCAGTACTCTCCCCCTTTTTGGTTGCATTGGAGGAAGGGGTTGGTACCGCAGAAAGAGTCTTTTGGACAGCAGCATCACCAGGGGCTGTAATGTGAGGAAAGCCTCTCATCAAGGGCTTTGATCACTATATCAGTGATTATGGGGGTGATGAGAGGGAGGGAATTTTGGAGTACAGCACCTATTTGCTCAGGAGGGTTCTGTTCCTGAGAAGTAGGGCCTGAAGCAGAGGCAGGTGGTTGATTTTGGGGTGGCTCTGTGTTTGGGAAACCTTCAAGGGAAGGTGCCATCTGTGGGTGTATGATGGTGGCAGATGGACTTGCATCCTGAGACATCTTGGCCAGCAGCTCTTTGAGTCTGCTAACCTCATCTCTAGAATGGTGTTTTGAGCAACTACATCATAGAAGAAGCTCAGGTCATCATCAGTTGATACTGAATCACCTGACCTCCTGCTTAGAGCAGGATTTACATGCACTGGGTGTAGACCAGTTGGTGCATGTGCCCCTTGTGCTTGGTACTGGGGACTTCCAGCCTCAGGACAATGTCCATCATCAGCTGTTGCCTCTAGGGAGGTCTTAGCAATGTTACCAGCCTCACTCTGGTCATGTGCTGAGTCAGAGGAGGTGGCAGCCTCACTAGATATTCTAAGCTCCTTGTCTACACCAGGAGATAGAAATGGGAAACCCCTGTGCTGTGGGTTCTCAGGTGCACTGTGTTCCTCCCCCTCAATTGTAGAGGTATTCCCAGTAGTAAGTGGTTTCTGGGGAGGGGGTGAGGAGTGCAATTGAGTCAGCACTTGTGCAACTATTAAAGTTGGGCTGTGAGGGGCGGTTGTTTGGGGTAAGGGGTTAGAAGCAGTGTGCACCTGGGGTGGATGGTGCTCTTCAATGGCAATCTCCTCAAGTGAGTAAGATCCCAGATAAGTAGGTGCCCCTTGGGTTGCTGCAGGCTCCTGTTGAGAGGAAGCCTGAGCGGCTGTGGCTGGAGAGTCATTGTATCCACTAGGGGTTTGGACTAGTGGATATATCCTGCGTTTGTGGTGCAGGAGCATCCTCAGGGGACTCAATTCCCTGAGTAGCCATTTTGGGTTTCTTTTTGGTGGGTTTGGTGGGGACATTGGATTTGGAGGTGGTGGCTGTGGGTTCCAGCTGCGTGGGTTTTCGCAGCTTGGCAGCCAGTTTGAGTGTCCGGTCAGAGTTGTGCCGGGAGTATACTTCTGGCAGAACAGCCGTAGCAGGGACTCCCAAGCCAACAAGTCCCTCAGCATTAAGCTGGTCTATAATAATGGCCATTATGAACCGTGGATAGAGTATCCAACGGTTGGCAGTTAGTTTTTGAGCCATATCTTTGAGCTCTGAAAATATTAATTCTGAAAAGTTTAGTGGTTGTTGCTCAAGGATAGAATACATTACCTGCTGCCATTTGGTGGACATTTGATCCCAAGACGATGTCTTAGGGGCCAAACATACATTGACCATGTGAAAAATCAGGCGCTCAGCGTCATTAAAGTGTTTCTTCATGATGGTGGTGGCACTGAGATCACCTTGATATCCATGCTGAGCAAATGATAGATCTATGGTGCCCTTCGGATATCCAGCAGGAGAGGTAGCATCACTCAGTTGAAGAATTTTACGGATTGTTGCAGGAGTAATGACTACTTCTTTGTTGTTGACGACTGACCGGAGGGATCGTGTGTTGCTCTCCTCAGTGTAACAGTAACGTTCATCCAAAATTGGTTCAAGGATTCGGCATGTAAGACGGGGTTCAGAAGGAATGCCTTGTTGTATTGGGACTGAACCATAAGATCGATAGCAGTATCGAACTTAGTCCAGATCGGCGATTTTGTGAGGTAGGCAACACAGTTGTGTCGCGGTTTAATTTGCATAGACGCCATGGAGAAGAAGTTTTGGAGAGGAACGTTAGGTTTGAAGAAGATGAAGCATGGAGAGCTCAGGTTAGGGGTATTTATAGGGTACGGGTGAGGAAACGACTGAAGGATGTGGTGTTAGTCATCAGTAGTTTTAAACGACCGTTGACATGGTATTATCCTTTCAGACGTTGAAACAGCTGAAGTCGTGGTGTTAGGCATCAGTAGTTTAGAAAACTACTGAAGACCGTGGTTTTGACTTCAGATGATTGAAACAACTGAGGACATGGTGTTTGTCATCAGTAGTTATGAAACTACTGAAGACAGTGGTTTTGTCATCAGCTGTTGTAAACAACTGAAGACTTGGTATTAGTCATCAGTAGTTATAAAACTACTGAAGACGTGGTTTTGCTTCAGTTGTTTAAAATGAAACAGCAGTTGTACAAACGACTGAAGAGAAAGTTCTCTTCAGCTGTTTTCGTCAATTCTTAGCTTTTCAGCTGTTTCAAACTGTCCTCAACACATTCATCAGTCTTTATGGCTGATTTCAGTTGTTTCATAGGACATCAGTACTTATCTGTTTTTACTGATTGCAGTAGTTATGACTGCATCAGTAGTTGTAACTACATCAGTAGTTTAGAGCAGATGAAGTACTTCAGTACTTGTGAGACATTTAGCCTTCAGTAGTTATAAAACTACTGAGGTTAAAAGAGCTCATCAGTACTTATATGTGACAGGCACTCATGATCATCAGTATGAATTACTGAGATCATCAGTAGTTGTCACCTATTCTAGCTGCAGCATACCAAGCCTTAACACCAGGTTTTGGAAAGTTGAACTATCCAAAGGCTTAGTAAAAATGTCTGCAAGCTCATCAGCACTAGGCACAAACTTAGGATCAATCAGACCTTTTTCAAAACAATCCCTTATAAAATGATGTCTGATCTCTATATGTTTGGTCCTAGAGTGCTGGACTGGATTTTTGACAATGCAAAGAGCTGAAGCACTATCCATTAACAATGGAGTCTTAGTCTCTGTAATGCCATAATCCAAAAGTTGGTTTTGAAGCCAGAGTACCTGAGATGTACAGCTTGCAGCAGCAATGTACTCTGCTTCCGCAGTGGATGTAGCAACTGAGGTCTGTTTCTTGCTCTGCCAAGAAATCAAGCAGTTGCCTAGGAATTGACATCCACCAGAAGTTGATTTCCTGGTCAACTTACACCCTGCATAGTCACTGTCAGAAAAAGCAACTAATTTACCAGAATGTCGGTAGAATACCATAAACCTAGAGATGGAGTGCCTTGCAGATATCTAAAGATCTCTTGACTGCAATCAGATGAGACTCTTTAGGTGCAGCCTGAAATCTAGCACAAACACATGTAGCAAACATAATATCTGGTCTAGAAGCTGTTAAATACATCAAGGACCCAATCATACATCTGTAAAGTGTTTCATCAACCACTTTACCTTTCTGATCTGAGTCCAGTTGTGTGGTGCTGCTCATGGGAGTAGAACAGGGCTTACAGTTTTGTAAATCAAACTTTTGCAAAAGATCTTTTGTATATTTGGATTGATGAATAAAAATTCCATCAGCCTTTTGTTTGATTTGCAACCCCAGAAAGAACTGTAATTCTCCCATGGCACTCATTTCAAACTTCTGTTGCATCAACTTTGTAAAGGCATCACACAACTTTGGATCAGAGGATGCAAAAATGATATCATCTACATAAATTTGAACAAGTAGATTATGCTGCCCAGCTTTCTTAATGAATAAAGTCTTGTCTATGGAGCCTCTAGTGAAATTGTTTTCCAGAAGAAAGTTTGATAATGTCTCATACCAGGCTCTGGGAGCTTGTTTTAACCCATAAAGAGCTTTATCAAGCTTATACACCCAATTAGGATGTTTATTGTCCTCAAAGCCTGGAGGTTGACATACATAAACCTCTTCTTTAACTTTTCCATACAAAAATGCACTTTTGACATCCATTTGAAAGACTTTAAGGTTTTGATAAGCAGCATAAGCTAAAAACAATCGAATTGCTTCCAGTCTGGCTACAGGGGCAAAGGGTTCATCATAATCAATACCTTCTTCTTGTGCAAACCCCTGAACAACCAGTCTGGCCTTGTTCTTAACAATAAGCCCATTTTCATCAGTTTTGTTCCTAAACACCCATTTAGTGCCTATTGCACACTTACCTGGAGGTAGAGGAACCAGTTCCCACACTTGCTGTTTCTTGAACTGAAGAAGCTCAAGCTGCATGGCATCAACCCATCCATTGTCCTTTAAAGCAATGTGATAATCTTTGGCTCTTGCTGACTGATGAAGAGAGCATAGAAGCAGAATTTGACAATTGACTTCTTGTTGATACTCCAGCAGTGATATCACCAATGATTTGAGACATAGGGTGATTCTTCAGATCTTGATACACAATGAGATCTGTGCAAGTGTTTGTAGCCGGTTCAGCAGCAACAGATGGTGATGGTGAATCATTTCCTTGAAACCAATCAGTGGATGGTAATTCAAAGGAAGTTGAATTCGAAGAAATCTCATCAGCATTTGTTGTGGATGGTGCTACTGGCGCTACAGGAACATCAGGTCTAGTTGAGTCAGGCAGCTGATCACTAAACCTGAAGAGGTGAGTACTGCAATCATCATCATCATCAGCAGTACCACCAGGTGGTGAACTGTTGACAGGAGCAACAGCAGGAGTTTGATAAGGAACATATTGCAGTATGTCCAAATCAAATAACTCCACAGGACTTTGTGGAATCTTGTCCTTTGGAGATTCATTAAACTTAACATGTAGAGTTTCTTCAACCATCTTTGTTCTGCAGTTGAAGACTCTGTATGCCTTGCAAGTAGATGAATAACCAACAAAGTATCCTGCATCCACCTTAGGATCAAATTGTGGAGTTGATCCTTTGTGTTGAGAATAAAACAGGGACACCCAAATGCTTTGAAAAATGAAATCAGAGGAGCCAAATGATGGAGAACTTCATATGGAGTCTTCATCAACCTCTGATTTACTAAAACTCTATTTTGCACATAACAAGCTGTGTTGACAGCTTCGGCCCAAAAGGTCAATGGCAAACCTGAGTCAGCCAGCATGGACCTTGCAGCTTCAATGAGGGTCCTGTTCTTTCTCTCCACTACTCCATTTTGTTCTGGAGTCCTTGGAATGCTGAACTGCCTTTTGATTCCCTTTGAAAGATAGAAGTCATCAAGTGTATGATTTCTGAACTCAGTTCCATTATCACTCCTAATACACTTGACTGGAAGGGAATACTGCTTCTCAATGTACAGCACAAAGTGGATAATCTTCTGAGCAGCCTCATCCTTTGAATGTAGAAAGAAAGTCCATACAAATCTGGAGTAATCATCCACAATTACCAGACAGTATTTCTTCTTTGCCATGCTCATTACTCTCACAGGACCAAATAGATCCATATGCAGTAATTGCAAGCAGGCAGTGGACTTGGACACTTCAATAGGAGGAAATGAGACCTTGTGCTGTTTTCCTTTTAAACAAGCAGTGCAGGTTTCATCACAGTGGAACTCCTTTATTGGTAAGCCTCTGACTAAACTATTGTGGCTAAGCTGATTCATGTTTTTGAGATTAACATGACCAAGCCTCCTGTGCCACAGTTTAGATTCTTGAGAAGAGGCTTTGGAAAATAGGCAAGGATTGCCTTTGAGATCTATCTTCTTAGAGAGATCTAAGGCATACACTCTTCCTGTCCTGTTGGCTTTCAGGAGAGTGTGATCATCCAACACCTTGTCAATCAAGTGCAAAACTTTGGATGACAGAATCCTACAGTTTTGACTTGTGAAAAGGGCAACATGGCCTTTATCACACATTTGACTGACACTCAAGAGGTTGTACTTGAGATTTTCCACATGATTAACATCATCAAATTTGATTTCCCATTGGAGACAAAGCCCTTACCGATGATGTAACCCCTAGCATCATTGCCAAAAGAGACAAATCCCTTCTTTCCTTGAGAGTAGTCATGAAGAAGAGAGATGTTCCCAGTCATGTGCATAGATCCCCCACTGTCTACATACCAGATGCTACTTTGGCATGTTGAAGAACCCTGCAATAATAAACAATCAGTTAGTTTTAGAGACCCAAACCTTTTTGGTTTTGGGCCTGGTCTCATCAATAGATGGTAAACTAACATGTTTATTTGTAACAACAGCCTGAGAAGAAGAAGATGGTGTAGAAGAGGAGTCCTTTGGCTTAGACCTCCTTTTCTGTGGTTTCAACATAGGAGAATCTAGTTGGTTAACTCTACCCAACAGATGTTGTACCATCATCACCAGCTGTGTCTGATTTTGTGATAAAGCTTTCAGCTCATCAGACACATTGCTAGTGGAGTTAGATAAGGTCCTATGTTGCACCTTCTTCTTTTGAGCACCCTCAGCTGTCACCTGTTTAACCTTCCTTTTTGGATTGCTTTAAGGACTTAAGGGTTACAGGATTTGATGTTGCTGATACAAATGTGGTCTCAAACTCAGTTTTCATTTTTACCATTTTCTCATTAATTTCTTCTTTTTGTTTGAGTTTGGAACCTCTTTTGTACCAACAATCATCTGTAAGATGATTGAACAAACCACATATTCACATGGTTTCTTCTTCATCTTAGGTTGATCATCAAAACTAAAGATGGTGAAGCAACAGAAGACTTGTTCTTCAATGCTTTGGAAGCATTGGTTGCTTTCTTGACAACCTCTTTAGTAGTCTTCAAACTCTTTCTACTGCCAGTTTTCTTCTCTTCAGTGCTGACAGCAGTTGAAGTTTGAACTTCAGGTGTTAAATCCTGCTCTCCAGTCCTTTCAGGACCTTCAGGATTAACTCCTGAGTTGATCAACTTATTGATCATGTGAATGTCAGCATTTGGACCATCAACATCAGCTGATAGGTTCAAGGAGGACTTGATGCTGACTGCTACTTCTGATTGTGCTGTATCAGAAGGTAGATCACATGATTTGATGGATTGGTTATCACTCTCACCATCAGATTCTACCTCTGCTCTTGGGGTAAAATCTGTAGGTGGAGCAGTGTGATTGTAGCCAATTCCAAACTTCACATTTGAAGCAGATTGCTTACTAAGAAGCATTTCAAAACCTTTGCATGATTGTACCCATCTATCACACTCGACCTGGGTAACTGCAAGGGTTTCTTTGAGATCTTTGTACTTCTCTAGAAGTACATCTTCTCTAGCCTTATCATCAATTATTTTGCAATTCAGTTTATAAACCTCATCATTTTTATCTTTGAGCACAAACTCAAACTCAGCTTTGTTTTTGGAAATTATTTGTTCTAGCTCAATGTCTTATTAATTAAAGCTACATTTGCTTCTCTAATGGAAGCAAATGCTGCTATGCATTGTTCAGAACATAATTTGGCTTTTGCCTCAGAGGATACCTGTGATACCTGAGGTGTAGAGGCATTGGAAGATGAAGTATCAGCAGACTCCAAAGCCATAAGAGCTAGATTCCCAAAGGGACTGTCACCACCATGTTGACCAGCACCTGAGAACAGTTGATCATGACCAGACAAGTCATCTGGTAAACTGCTCCAGTCAACAAATCTGGGGTGAAGAAGCTGTGTTGTTGAGATGAAGTTGTTGATGAGATAGGGAAGGCTGAGGTTCTGGTAATGCATGAGGTTGTGGTGTCATAGGAACTTGAACTTGATTTGACTGTGGCATGTAATAACAAGGGTACTGATATGGCATTTGACCCTGAGGAACAAAATATGCCGGAGATTGTTGTTGAGGATGATGACTAGATGTGACAGGATGTTGCCCTCTGTTTTGTTGACTATTGCCAGGAAAAGTCACAAAGGGTGCAGTAGAGTTTGATCCAGTTGATCTACACTCTCTTGCAAAGTGTCCAAGCCGTTGGCATTTGTGACACCTCAACTTGCTCTTGTCAAAACCAACTTTGGTTTTGCCAGAGAGTCCTGGGAATTTTCTTCCAGTTCTTTTGTAGAACTTCTGAGATCTGATATTTATCAAGGCCATTTGGCTCAAAATATCCATCTCTTCTAAGTCATCATCAGCAATCCCCTTGAGATCATCCATAATGAAACATAGATTGTCATTATTACACCCAGTGAACTGACCATCAACACTTACAAATGCAGAATCAGAAGTGCTCGAAGAGAAATTAATATGCTCATCATACTGGCATTCAGATGAAGCATATTCTGACTCATGACCCACCAAGGCAGTGTTGCCTTGTATAAAGTCTTCAGTGAGCTTTCCAGATGAAGACAGCTTTCTCTTCTGTTCTATCTCTCTCTCAAAAGTGAGCAATTTCCCATGGAGTTGGGTGAGAGATAGTTTGTCCAAACTTGCACTGGAGCGTAGGACAATAGTATATGTGTCCCATCTCTCAGGCAGTGATCTGAGAAATCTGTTATTCATCTGAATATTGGTGTATTCAAGTTTGACCATTTTTAGTTCAGAGATCAAACAAGAAAACCGCTCATATTGTTGAGTCAGTGTCTCACCTTTCTATGAGAGAATGTCTCATATTGTTGGGCAAGAATTTCTCTATTATTTGCCAAGACCTCATCTGTTCTCCAAATTGTTCTTTCAAAGCAATCCAGAGGTCATGGGCAGTTTCATGATGCATTAGCCCAGAATAGATTTCATTGGGCAAAGCCATGGCCAGAATTCCATGGGCTTTTGCATCAATCTCAAGCAACTTCTTATCCTCATCTGAGTATTGCTCCCTCCTCTTCGGAACCATTTGATTGGTTTCCGGGTTATTCACCATAGGCTTGTGTGGACCATGTACCACTGATGTCCAACACCCTGCGCTGTTAACAGACAGGTGATGGAGCATACGTCTTTGCCATATGTTATACTCATTCCTAACCAGCATAGGAGGCTTGGTTGAGGAACCAGTATTGTGAGGATCATTGGAGGGAGTGGTCATTTTCAGTTCAAAAACAGTTTAGTTCAAGTTTTAAAAAGTTTTAGACAAACCACAACAAACTCAATGAGAACCAAGAAAAGATCTCAGGATGAATGAGCAGAAATACAGAAAATTCAATCTCTATAACCGTTTCTTGCAAAAACAAAAGCTAATTCAATCAAACTTGGATCTTGAATAGCAGTTTCAATGATCAATTATTAGATCGATCAATGATTAACCTGCTCTGATACCATTTGACAGGATCAGTGATCACAAGTTTGATGTATCAGAATATAAAGCAGCGGAATACAAACACGAATTAGACAAATTGTAGCAAGCAATCGATATTGTAAGCATTAAGATCGCATACGGTTATAGGGAGAGAATATGTATTTCTGATTTCTAGGAATGTTTATAGATGTAGAATATTTCTAATCAAATCAATCATTCATTCCATTCAATTACTCATTCTCACTGATTACAATAGGTTGTCACTCCTATAGAGTGCAACAGTCACTGCTGTTATCACGGAAAGTGACAACTGGCAGATCCAATACAGAAATAACTAATTCTTAACAAACTACTGAAATGTTCACAACTACTGAGAACATATCAGCATGTTAAGTACAAAATATAAAACTACTGAAACTACAACGACTGAAGAACAAGCTCTTCAGTCGTTTTACAAAACTACTGAAACATAAAACTGAAACTAGAAATATAAAACTACTGATATCACAACTACTGAAGAAGTACTCTTCAGCAGTTGTGACAAACTACTGAGGCTTCAGTACTTGATCTTCAGACTTTGACCTTCAGGTGTTTCATCAGCTGATGACTTCAGTAGATATCATCAGCTGATGTCTTCAGTCTTTGTCTTCAGACTTTGTACATCAGTTGTTGATCTTCAGCACTTGTGAACTCTTCAGCTGTTGTACTTCAGTACTTTGGTCTTTCAGCTTCAGCACTTGTGTTCTTCAGCTGTTGTACTTCAGCACTTGGTTCTTCAGCTGTTAAGGTCTTCAGCACTTGATCTTCAGCTGTTGAAGTCTTCAGCACTTGTCAAACTACTGATGAGGCTTTCAGCAGTTGTTGTGATACCGTGTGGGACTTAGAGGTTTTCTGATCTTGGCTCATTGGTTCTTTTGGTCCAACAATGGTTCAAGTGATGAGAAAAGGAAAGCTCGTTTTCAAAACTAAGTTGTTTCATAAGAAACTCATTCTTCCGAAGGGGAAAAATGGTTCGGAAAGTTTAAGCCAAGGAAAGTTCAAAGGAACAAAAGAGCTTCCTCAAAAACTCAGAGGGAATGCTACTTCAGAAGAGAGGAATGATGCTTCATCCTAAAAAACAAAGAAGCTTTGGAAGAATGTCATGTTGTAAAGCTTCATAAGCCAATCTAAACTGAACAACCATGGGATGGAATGAAGATTAGACAAGATGTTGCAATATATACATTCCTCTTCAAAGACATCAGTTGAACCCTCTACCATTCATTTGGGTGAATTATGTAATCATATGGAAAAACCCAAGACCAGCAGGCTTGGGTTTCAATCAAAACTAACTTTCCACCTTATATGTACGGACATTCATAGACAAGAACAATAATGTCTGGATAGTGGACATGGATGCTCCCGGCACATGATCGGGAATAGATATCTACTTCAACAATTTCACAATTTGATGGAGGTCCTATTCAATTTGGAGGTGAGGCCGATGATACATTTCAGGCAGAGGAAGTGTATCCAATGGCTTGCTAAGAGTCAACAAAGTAAAAATAACTTCTAAAACCATGTGTCATGTAAATTTAAAAACCATGAATAAGTTGGTTAAAAATAACTTGTTCATTGTTTGCCCAAAAAGGAATTTTCTATAAGACAACTGTGTAGCTTGCCTGAAAGGAAAGCAACATACAGTCTCTCACAAATCCAAAGAGGTTAACCTATAACAAACCTCATTACACTTGTTGCACATGGATTTATTTGGTCCACCAAGTATATGATCATTGGAAGGAAATCATATTGTCTTGTAATACTTGATTATTTTAAAAGTTTACAGTGTATTCTTTTTATGAACTAAGATGAAACTGCAAAACTTAAAATTTTTATTCTAAAATTGAAAATCAAAGTGATCACAAGGTAAAGATAATAGGAGTAATCTAGGGACTAGTTTAAGAATCAAGTTGTTGACTCATTATGTAACTCAAAAGGGATTACCAGGCAATTAGTGCTCCTAGAACTCCTCAACAAAATGGTATTGCTAAGAGAAGGAACATGACACTGATTGAGGTTGCTAGGACCATTTTAGCTGATTCCAAGTTGCCTCTAACATTTTGGGAGAGGCTGTCAGCACTACATTTATGTGTAGAACGGGTCCACATTGTCAAGTCATATGGAAAAACCCTTATAAGCTGTGGAACAAGAGGCCAGCGTTCATGACTTTCTAAGGTCCTTTCGTAGTAGGTGTACCATACTTAACAAAAGGACAACTTGGTAAAATTTGCTAAGAAGTCAGAGGATGCTATCTTCGTTGGATATTCCTCCACCTCTATTGCTTATAGGGTCTATAACATCAAAATCAACAATTTGAGGAACCATCCAACATTGTTGTTAATGAGCACACTCCTTGTGTTAGGGGGAATGGCCTTGATCATCTTTTTGACTTAGAATTGTTCCAAACTATTCTAAACCATCTTGTGAGAATGTTTCAGCTTGAATAGGTATTCAAAGTGATTCTGATAAAGACCAACTATATGAGTTACCAGACCTCTTCCAAGTTCTCCAAAAATCTTTGAACCCTAAGCTCCCATGATTGGTAGATCCGATAGCATGACCATTTCAGCAACCAGTGGAGCTTCGTCAAGTTATGAGAAAAGTGAGTCTAATAACTCATTAGCTGATAACATATAACACCAGCTGATGTAAGTGGATTATGAAGGAACATGCAACTGTTGATACTACTTTTCAGCCAACTGATACTAATGATGTTTCTCTTTCATTCAACGAGTCGTCATTGAATGACATTGAAATAGCAGTTGGTCCAAGTGTTCATGTTCGTGAGAAAAATATGTCCAACTTTGATATATCTTTGCAACTGTAAGTGATTCTTCGACTAAGGATTCACAACACTCATCCAGCTGAGAAAATCTTAGGAGAAGTCTCTGAAGGTGTGAGAACAAGGGGACAAACTCATCATGGGAATGTCTGGTTGTACTCATGCTTCTTGTCTCAGATGGAACTCAAGAAAGTAAGGAAGCATTAAAATATAGTAGTTTGGTTAAGCCAATGCAAGAAGAGTCACTTCAATTCGAAAGACAAAAGTTTCGAACCTTTGCCCGCTACCATCTAGTCAAGTACCTATAGGCACCAAATGGGTTTTCAGAAACAGAGAGATGATAGAAGCTTGATCATCAAGAACAAAGCTAGTCTGGTTGTTCAAGGATAGACCCAAGAGGAAGGAATTGATTATACTAATGTCTTTGCACCTGTTGCAAGACTTGAGGCAGTTAGAATCTTCCTTGTTTATGTTGCACCCAAGAATTTTACTGTCTATCAACTTGATGTCAAGTGTGCCTTCTATATGGAAATATAGATAGGGAGGTCTATGTGTGCCAACCTCCAAGATTTGAAGACCCATAACATCCCAACTACGTGTGCAAATGGATAAAGCTCTTTATAGGTTGCACCAGCCACCTAGGCTATGGTCTGAGACGTTGTCTTAGTTTGTCTTGAAGAATGGTTACACTAGAAGAACCATTGATAAGACCATTTTTATTAAGAGGTATGAGAAGACATATTGCTTGTTCAGGTCTATGTTAATAATATCATATTTTGGTTCTTCAAATGACCAAATGTGTAAGGACTTTGAGAGCATTATGAAGAAGATGTTTGAGATGAGTTCTGTGGAAAAAATAGACTTTTTCCTTGGAGTTCAGGTGAAGCAAATGAAGGAAGGTTTCTTTATTAATCAATCTAAGTATATCTCAGTTATCATAGAAAGATTTTATTTGAAGGATTGTAAGACAGCCAAGACACCCATACCCAGAAACCGTGACCTTTATCCTGACTCTAAGGGGGAGGAAATTCATCAACATCAGCATAGGGCAATCATCGGTTATCAAATGTATCTCAAAGTAAGTAGACCTGATATCATGTTGGTACATGCATCTGTATAAGATATCAGGTTGCTCCAAAGGTGTGTCATCTAGTTGCTACTAAGAGAATTCTTAGATACCTGAAAGGAGCACCAAAGCTTCGTCTCTAGTATCCTAGCAACTCCAACTTCAATCTCTACGGCTACTCAAATAGTGACTATCGTAGATGCAATATTAACAAGAATTCCACATCAGGAGGACGTCAATTTCTTAGTGGAAAGATTATCTCATGGCAATGTAAGAAGCAATCATATGTCTCTACATCTATTACTGAAGCTGAATACTTAAGGGTTCCATCCCTATCATACTTAAGGGTCTGGGGTTGTGAGGCTTATGTTAAGACTCCCACCCCAAACAAATTGGAAGTCCGATCCACCAAGTGTATCTTTATTGGATATCCTAGAGACTCCATGGGATATTATTTCTATGATCCACTGGAACAAAAGGTGTTTGTGGCCAGAAAGGGTGAGTTCTTAGAAGCAAAGTTCCTTATGGAAGGAAGTAGCAGTAGAACAGTGGATCTTGAGGAGGATCAAGAACCACAACCCGATGCACGTTTGGTTGAAACTAGCACTCAACATTAGGATGTTGAGGATGATCAAGTGGTTGATCAATACACACAAAACATTCGTAGAAGTGGTAGAACTAGTAATCCACCTGAAAGATACGGATTTTCATGGATGGATGCTATGTGGTAGATCAGATGAACCAACCACATACCATGATGCAGTGTCCAATTTGGATTGTGACAAATGGCTTAAGGCCATGAACATTGAGATGTAATCCATGTATGACAATCAAGTTTGGGAACTTGTTGTACGACCTCTTAATTCCAAGGTAGTTGGAAGTAAGTGGGTTTTCAAGAAGAAAACCGATATGCATGGAAACTTGGATACTTATAAAGCTAGACTTGTAGCAAAGGGTTTCACTCAAACTCAAGGGGTTGACTATGATGAAACTTTCTCACCTGTTGCGATGCTAAAGTCTATAAGGATATTGTTTGCCATAGCTGCTCATTATGATTATGAGATTTGGCAAATGGATGTCAACACGGCTTTCCTAAATGGATATCTTGAGGAAGATGTCTATATGGTTCAGCCTGAAGGTTTTATCGATCCAAAACATCCTAATAAAGTATGCAAATTAAAGAAATCAATCTATGGATTGAAACAAGCATCAAGAAGCTGGAATCATCGTTTTGATGAGGAGGTAAAGAAATTTGGCTTCATCAAAAACGCTAATGAGGCTTGTGTGTATAAGAAGGCTAGTGGGAACATAATAACTTTCCTGGTATTGTATGTTGATGACATACTACTATTTGGAAATGACATTCCGACCTTGGAAGGTGTAAAAACCTGGCTTGGAAGTTGTTTTTCCATTAAGGATCTTGGTGAAGCCGCCTATATTCTGGGAATAAAGATCTATAGGGATAGATCAAGGCGGTTGATGGTTTAAATCAAAGTGCATACATTGAAAAAATCTTGAAAAGGTTCAAGCTGGAGAACTCTAAGAAAGGTACCGTGCCTATTAAAAAAGGAACGATATTGAGTACGACTCAATGTCCTAGGTCAAAGGATGAGCAAGATAAAATGAAGGCAATCCCATACGCATCTGCTATTGGATCCATCATGTATGCAATGATATGCACTCGACCGGACGTGTCATGCGCCTTAAGCATGACAAGTCGTTACCAGCAAAATCCTGGAAACAGTCATTGGAAGGTTGTTAAGAACATACTTAAGTACCTAAGGAGGACAGAGATATGTTCCTAATCTATGGATCTGGTGATGAGGAAATCGTTGGAAAAGGTTACACGGATGCGAGTTTCTAAACCGATCATGATGATTCTTGGTCACAATCGGGATATATTTTTATTCTGAATGGAGGAGCAGTCTCATGGAAGAGCTCGAAACAGGATGTGGTGGCTCTATCAACTACAGAATCAGAATACGTCGCCACTTCATTGGCAGCTCAAGAAGCATCATGGTTGAAGAAATTCATTGCCAATCTAGGGGTTGTGCCTCGTTCATTACAGAAGAAATTCATTACAGAATCAGAATCAGAATACGTCGCCGCTTCATGAGGGTGCGATTGCTCAAATCAAGGAACCTCGTGCTCATCAAAAGACAAGGCACATTGAGCGGATATTCAACTACATACGAGATGAAGTTGAAAAGGGAAAGATATGTATTCGCAAAGTTCACACAGATCAAAACATCGCGGATCCTCTTACGAAGCTCCTTGAAAAGGCAAAGCATGAAGGTCATGCTTATGCCATGGGACTTCGATATTCTAGTGATTGGATTTGATCTGTAAAATTTGTATTTGGATATATGGAACTCTTTATTATTTGAATAAAATTATTTGGTTATAATGTTTCAATTAATGTTCCAATTTGGCATGTTTAATCCATGAGTAAACTGTTTACTCTAAATGTCCATAGTCGTTCATACTGTGGGAACAAGTGTGAGGGTAAGATTATTATGAACTTGGATTGGTTGATATTCATAAGGATGAATATAGAGCAATAGGTTGCTGCCAAGGTTCATAGATATTTGTGGGATACAAATATTGGACTAACCCGCATCTCAAATTTTACTACATGGAATCTCATTGATTGATCATAAGTAAATTTGAGTAAAGGAGAATATCATTTGGTATCCTCCGACCTGAGATACATATTGGGTTTTGATATTCACCAAGTATTATACCTTGAACTAATTCTTCACTATCCTGAAATAGTGGACAGTACATAAGGGTATGTTCAGGTATGACAAGAGGTGTTTGTGAGAAACGTATGTAGTCAAGATGGAATTTATTCCTCTTATTTGTTGAGAGCAAGATGTCTAAGGCCTGATTAAGTTAAATCAACAAGGAATGATCATTCTGTGTCCTTGGATTTAACATGATATCTATAACAAAAAGGATAGATGATTAAATAACCTAAATCATTTCAAGTAGGATACTTGAATAAGATGATGTTATTGCATGGCTATAAGTTATGCGTATTAAGGGTAGTAAACCGTTGTTAGGCGGTATTTACTGCTTGCATCAATCTTCTATGAATCTTGGGCAAGTGGGAGATTGTAGGATTCTATGTGCCCAAGACACTTAGAATATTGATGTGGTTAGTACGTTACGATCCAAGTCGGGTTATACCCAAATAACAAGCTTTGCAAACACAAACGATTATTTAATTGATGATGTGATCATGCAATTAAATAATAACACACCAAATTTAGAAAATTGGTTTTCTAAACAATTATATGTGAAATGGGTCAAATCATAAGGATGATTTGTTGATGGGTTTTATTAATCACATTGTTATTTAAAAGGGTTTAAATAACATAAGATAATGTAATGTTAGTGATCTTTAATTAAAATGTTTAATTAAATAGTGCATAAAACATAAGTATGGTTCTTGCACTTGTCACACATTAAAATCCAAGAGGGTCCATGAACTTTTATTGTGTCCCCAAGACAAAAAAGTAGAGGGAATCACAGCCATTTTTAAAAAACTTTCACCCACCCCATGGGCCAATGGGGTTCCTTCTTTTGCCTTGGTAACACACACTCTTTATGAAAGAGTGTTGGACTCTCTAACACTCACTTTACTTCACATGCAAAACAAACAAAATCCTCTCTCTTTCTTCAGAAATTCTACGCCCAAGGCAGCAGATTAAGGGATTTTGGAGAGCAATTTTGTGGTGTGTTTGGTGTTGAATCTCCCTAACAAGAGGTGCTTGCAAGGAGGCTTGGGGTATACTAGGCTGGATTTTCGACATCATCATCACCTTCATCTCATCCCCTTTCATTCATGGTTTTTGAGCTGCTGGAAGGTAGTTATGGGAGCCCTTTGTGGCTCATATTATGTTGTTTTATGTTCGCTAAGCATGCTTATTCACATATAATGATCCTTTGATATATGGTTTGTTTTAAAACTTAATATGGTCATCTAATGAACATATTTTTCAGCTTATAAACAAGTTTATAAAGTTGTAATTCCGCTGCGTTTTCAGAAACATTTAAGAGGTTAAACTATGATTTGTGTTCTAACAAACCCTACAAAACAAGTCTAGGGGATGGGATCAAATCCCATATGAATTGAGCTGTCTAATTCATGGATTGGTGAAGGGCCTCCGCTTCAACTACTCAAGGTTTGTGCCGACTAACCTTCTAGGAAACCTCCAAAAGGACATATTTTTAATGTATCCTAGGTTTCTTCAACATATAATCAATTGTGAGATCTGTTAGGCATGTACCAATTCAGGTCTCATTGACCTCTTTCTCTAGCTCATCTAGATTTCAAGATGATGATACCAAAAGGGGGAGAGTATTCAGAGTAAAACAATAGAGGAACCATTGAACCAAGCTTTAACTTCCCTAATGACTAGATATTCGGCTCCCACTACAACTGTCTTTCCTGAGCCTTCTCAAATTATCTTGCAAATGGACCCAAGGATGCTTAGAGATCTTAACACGATATTCTCTAAGTTCATATTGAGATCTTCTTTAGATTAGCCTAGTCCTAATGCAGCTATGATATACTTTAGAGCTGAAGAGCTTCAAAGTTAAATGTACCTTCTAACACTATTGTTGGACCAAAAGAACCAATAAGCCATATCAAAAAAACCTTTAAGTCCCATAGATATCATAACAAGTGAAGTGGTCTACAATAGCTGAAGACAAAGTCTGAAGACAACAGCTGAAGACAAAGTCTGAAGACAATAGCCGAAGACAAAGTTTGAAGACAACTGCTGAAGACAAAGTCTGAAGACCAAGTTCTCAAAAGTTGTCACAATAGCTGAAGTAGTTCTTTTCAGTAGTTGTGATGGTTTACTTTTTCAGTAGTTTGTAATCAGTAGTTTTATTTTATGTAAAACATTTGAAGTTCTTACACTTCAGATGTTATAACTTCAGTAGTTGTAATTTTAGCTTGTACTTAGCTTTTTGTGAAGGTGTCCTCAGTTGTTGTGGACATCTTCAGTAGTTTAGTCTACTTTCAGTGTACGTATAAATCAGTTAGCTGTCACTATTAAGTGACATCAGCTGATGTCACATTCCTTTATAAAAGGAATGTTGACCTAATTTCTTTGTAGCCGAAGCTTGTGTGTGAATGAAAATATTCTCTTTGCAGAAAACTGTCTCTCTCTATAACCTTCACTGTTTGATTGAATATTCATATTATTCTTGCTTAAATTTCATCTAATTCTTGTTCTATTCCGCTGCAAATCTTAATCTAATTGATCAAACTAGATCCCGATCCTTTCAAATGGTATCAGAGCAAGATTAATCATTGATCGATTTAAAAATTGATCATTGAAACTGCTCTTTTGATATCTAAGTTTGATCGAATTAGCAAATTTCCAAGAATTAGTTATAGAGTTTGATTTTCTGTTGCTTCGGGTGAATTAATTTGAGATTCGTCTTGTTTCAAACTGAGTTGTTGAGTTTTTGAGCTAGATCTGTAAAAATTTCATTAAACCTGTTTGAATCGGTGAAAATGGCTACATCAATCAATGATCCTCACAATACTGGATCCTCAATAAAGCCTCCGATGCTTGTTTGGAGTGAGTATAACATATGGCAACGCCGAATGCTCCATCACCTATCTGTCAACAGTTCAGGTTGTTGGAAATCTGTGGTTCATGGACCATATAAGCCTATGGTGAGTAATCCGGAAACCAATGAGATGGTTCTGAAGAATAAAGAGCAATACTCAGATGAAGATCTGAAACTGTCGAAATTGATTCTAAAGCCCATGGAATTTTGGCCATGGCACTGCCTAATGAAATCTATTCTAGACTTATGCATCATGAAACTGCTCATGACCTATGGGTTGCTCTGAAAGAACAATTTTGAGGAACTGATGAGGTCTTGGCAAACAATACAGAGATCCTTGCCCAGCAATATGAGACATTCTCTCATAGAAAGGGCGAGACACTCACTCACCAGTTTGAGCGATTTTCCTGTTTGATATCTGAGCTGAAAATGGTTAAACATGAATATACAAATAGTCAGATGAACAACAGATTCCTCAGATCCCTGCCTGAGAGATGAGACACATATACTATTTTCCTACGCTCCAGTGCAAATCTGGACAATCTATCTCTCACCCAACTTCAGAGGAAACTGTTAACATTTTAAAGAGAGATAGAACAGAAAAGGAAACTTGCTTCATCTGGGAAGCTCACTGATGATTTTGTACCAGGGAATACTGCTCTGGTCGGTCATGAGTCAGAATATGCTACACCAGAAAGTTCTTATGATGAGCATATAGATTTCTCTTCAAAAAGTGGAGATCCTACTTTTGTTGGTGTTGATAGTAATTCAGGGTGTAGTAGTGATAATTTGTACTTTATGATGGATGATTTGAAAGGAATTGCTGATGATGATCTAGAAGAGATCGATATTTTGAGCCAAATGGCATTAATCAATATCAGATCTCAAAAATTTCACAAAAGGACAGGTAGAAAATTTCCTGGTCTCTCTGGAAAAACCAAAATTGGTTTTGAGAAGAGCAAGTTAAGGTGTCACAAGTGTCATAGACTTGGATATTTTGCAAGAGAGTGTAGATCATCTGGATCTAACTCTTCTACACCCTTTGTGACCTTTCCATGCAATAGCTCACAAAACAAAAGGGAAACATTCTACCAATTCTGGTCATCATTCACAAATTCAATCATCTCCTGCATATTTTGTCCCCCAAGGTCCAATGCCATATTCTTATCCATGTTTTTACATGCCTCAGTCCAGTCAGGTTCCAGTACCCATAGCTCAACAACCACATGCCCTACGTGAGCCTCAACCATCTCAATCAAATCAACAATCTCAATCTCAATCACATCAAAGGTTGTTAATCATGACAAATAAGTTAGTATAAAATCTGTTGATGAGAACAGACCCAAAACCAAAATGGTTTGGGTCTCAAAAGCTAACTAGTTTCTTGTGACAAATGCAAGGTTGTTCAGTATGCCATAGAAGCATCTGGTATGTGGACAGTGGAGGATCTATGCATATGACAGGGAGCAGTTCTCTTCTTCATGACTACTCTCAAGGAAAGAAGGGATTTGTATCTTTTGGTAATGATGCTAAGGGTTACATCATCGGCTAAGGCTTTGTGTCAAATGGTGAGATAAGATTTGATGATGTTAACCATGTGGAGAATCTCAAGTAAAACTTATTGAGTGTCAGTCAAATGTGTGATAAAGGGCATGTTGCTCTTTTCACCAGCCAAAACTGTCGGATTCTGTCTTCCAATGTTTTGAGAATGATTGACAAGATATTGGATGAATATACTCTCCTGAACGCCAACAGGATTGGAAGAGTATATGCCTTAGACTTATTAAAGAAAATTGATCTAAAAGGCCATCCATGTCGGTTCTCCAAGGCCTCTCCTCAGGAATCTGAACTATGGCACAGAAGGCTTGGTCATGTGAATCTTAAAAACATGAACTAGCTTATCCATCATGGTTTAGTGAGAGGTCTGCCATTAAAGGAGTTCAAATGTGATGACAACTGTTCTGCTTGTTTAAAAGGAAAGGAACACAAAGTATCATTCCCTCCAATAGAAGAATCAAAGTCCACTGCCTGCTTGCAATTACTGCATATGGATCTTTTTGGTCCAGTAAGAGTGATGAGCATGGCAAAGAAAAAATATTGTCTGGTAATTGTGGATGATTATTCTAGATTTGTATGGACCTTATTCTTACATTCAAAAAATGAGGCTGTTCAAATCATCATCTACTTTGTGTTGTATGTGGAAAAGCAGTACTCCCTTCCAGTCAAGTGTGTGAGGAGTGATAATGGCATAGAATTTAGAAACCACACACTTGATGAATTCTATATATCAAAGGGAATCAAGAGGCAGTATAGCATTCCAAGAACTCCTGAACAAAATGGAGTGGTGGAGAGAAAGAACATGACCCTTATTGAAGCCGCAAGGTCAATGTTGGTTGATTCTGGTTTGCCACTAACCTTTTGGGCTGAAGCTGTCAACACAACTTGCTATGTGCAAAATAGAGTGTTAGTAAATCAGAGGTTGATGAAGACTCTTTATGAAATGTTACATCATTTGGCCCCTCTGATTTCCTTTTTTTAGAGCATTTGGGTGTCCCTATTACATTCTTAACACAAAGAATCCACTTCAGAAGTTTGAATCAAAGGTGGATGCAGGGTACTTTGTTGGGTATTCATCTACTTGCAAGGCATACAGAGTTTTTAATTGCAGAACAAAGATAGTTAAAGAAACCTTGCATGTAAAGTTTAATGAATCTCCAAAGGACAAAATCCCACAAAACCTTGTGGAGTTATTTGATTTGGACATACTACAATATGTTTCTTATCAGTCTCCAACTGTTGCAGATTGTGTGAATCCATCATCTCCTACAACTAGTCATCCATCTGGTGGTACAAATGCAAGGATTAGTGATCACCTGCCAGTGTCTACTAAACTTGATGTTCCTGTAGCTTCAGCAGTTCCATCCACAACAAATGTTGATGAGATCTCTAAATCCTCTACTTCATTTGAATTGCCATCTCATTCTAGGTTTCAAGAGTCTGGATCAACATCTGTTGCTGCTGAATCTCCTACAAACACTTGCACAGATCTTATTGAGTGCCAAGAACTGAAGAATCACCCCATGTCTCAGATCATTGGTGACATCAATGCTGGTGTTTCACCTAGACGCCAATTGTCCAATTTATGCTTTTATGCTCTATTCATCAGTCAGTAAGAGGCAAAGAACTATCATATTGCATTAAGAGACAATGGATGGGTTAAAGCCATGCAACTTGAGCTTCTTCAGTTTCAAAAGCAGCAAGTGTGGGAACAGGTTCCTCTACCCCAAGGTAAGTGTGCAATAGGCACTAAATGGGTGTTTAGGAATAAAACTGATGAAACAGGTCAAATTGTCAAGAACAAGGCCAGACTGGTTGTACAGGGGTTTTAACAAGAAGAAGGTATTGATTATGATGAAACCTTTGTCCCTATAGCCATACTAGAGGCAATCAAATTGTTCTTAGCTTGTGCTGCTTTCCATAATCATAAAGTTTTTCAAATGGATGTCAAAAGTGCATTCTTATATGGTAAAATAAAAGAAGAAGTTTATGTGTGTCAACCACTAGGTTTTGAAGATCATAAACATCCAGATTGGGTGTATAAGCTTGATAAGGCTCTTTATGGGTTAAAACAAGCTCCCAGAGCCTGGTATGAAACACTGTCTAACTTTCTTCTTCAAAATAATTTCACTAGAGGCTCCATAGATAAAACTTTGTTCATTAAGAAAGTAGGCATGCATAAGCTCCTTGTTCAAATTTATGTAGATGATATTATTTTTGCATCCTCTGATCCACAGTTGTGTGATGCCTTTACGAAGTTGACGCAATAAAAGTTTGAAATGAGTGCCATTGGAGAATTACAGTTCTTTCTAGGTTTGCAAATCAAACAAATGGCTGATGGAACTTTCATTCATCAGTCAAAATATACAAATGATCTGTTGAAAAAGTTTGATTTACAAAATTGTAAGCCCTGTTCTACTCCCATGTGCAGCACCACACAACTGGATGCTGATCAGAAAGGTAAAGGAGTTGATGAAGCTCTTTACAGATGTATGATTGGTTCCTTGATGTACCTTATAGCTTCTAGACCAGACATTATGTTTGCACCTTGTGTCTGTGCTAGATTTCAGGTTGCACCTAAATTATCCCATATGATTGCAGTCAAAAGGATCTTTAGATAGTTGCAAGGAACTCAATCTCTAGGACTTTGGTATTCCACTGGGCACTCTTGCAAATTAGTTGCTTTCTCTGATAGTGACTATGCAGGGTGTAAATTAACAAGAAAATCAACCTCTGGTGGATGCCAATTTCTAGGCAATTGTTTAGTTTCTTGGCAGAGTAAGAAACAAACCTCAGTTGCTACATCCACTGCTGAAGGAGAGTACATTGCTGCTGCAAGTTGTACATCTCAGGTACTCTGGCTTCAGAATCAATTACTGGATTATAACATTACAGAGACTAAGACTCCTTTACTGATGGATAGTGCTTCAGCTCTTTGTATTGTTAAGAATCTTGTCCAGCATTCTAGGACCAAACATATTGAGATCAGACATCATTTTATCAGGGATTGTTATGAAAAAGGTCTGATTGATCCAAAGTTTGTTCCTAGTGCTGATGAGCTTGCAGATTTATTTACTAAGCCTTTGGACAGTGCAACTTTCCAAAATCTAGTGCTAAGAGTTTGTATGCTGCAACTAGAATGATTTGAAAACTACTGATGATCTCAGTTCACAAGTACTGATGAGCATTAATATACAGCTGTCAAAGATAAGTACTGATAAGTTATTTTATCTTCAACAGTTTTCATAACTACTGAAGACTAAATTACTTAAAAGTACTGAAGTACTTTAGTTGTTGAAAAGTAATGATGTAGTTACAACTACTGATGTGGTTACAACTACTGATGTTTGTTCTAACAGATAAGTACTGATGACCAATGAAACATCTGAAAATCAGATAGTCTGCTGAGTAAGTGTTAAGGTCAATAAAACAACTGAGATCTGTGAATTGACGACAACAACTGATGAGAAATTTTACACTTCAATTGTTTCAAACAACTGCTGTTTCATTTCAAAAAACTAAAGCCAAAACCAAGTCTTCAGTAGTTTCAAACTACTGATGACTAACACCAAGTCTTCAGTTGTTTACAACATCTGAAAGTTAAAACCATGTCGTCAGTCGTTTTCTAACAACTGACGACTAACACCAAAACTTTCACTTGTTTTCTTTCAGCCGTTTCATAACCTATAAATACCTAAACCTAACTTCAAACTTTTCATAAGTCGTTTTCAGAACTTTCATCTTCCATTAATAAAGACCATGCAAATCAAACCACGATACAACTATGTTTCCTACTTCACAAAATCGGCCTTTTGGACTAAGTTTGATGCTGCCATTGATCTGATGGTTGATTCCCCAGATCAAACTGCATTTCTTCTGAATCCAGCCATCTATCCCGACACCCTTCGCCAATTCTGGACAAATGTCACTGTCCATACTGGTGAGAATGGTATCGCGATCACTCTCCAGTTGTTTGTAAACCAGAAGAAGGTGGTCATCACACGTGCTATCATTCCCCAAACCCTAGATCTGAATTATGCCACCTTTGTCACCAAATACCCGAAGAGCACCACTGATCAATCATTCATCAACCATGGGTATGAGGGCGACCTAAGTGCTACCACCATTCTGAAGAAGCACTTCCATGATGCTGAACGCGTAATCTTTCATATGATCAATGTCTGCCTTGCCCCCAAATCCTCTTCATGGGATCAAATGTCATCCAGGTGGCAGCAGGTATTGTATTCTATCCTTGAGCGCCAAAGCTTAAATTTTTCTCAAGTTATATTTTTGGAATTAAAAGATCTGGCAATGAAACCTGTGGCTAACAGATGGATATTATATCCAAGGTTTCTTATGGCCATAATCATCAATCAAGTAAAATCTGATGGCCCTGTTGGCCTTGGAGTCCCTGCTATGGTAGTTTTGCCTGAGGTATACTCCAGGCACAACTCTGACCCATAACTGAAAGAGGTTGCCAAACTGCTAAAACCCAAGCAGAGGGAACCCACAACCTCATCCTCCAGATCCAAAGTCTCTTCCAAACCACAATCCAAAAATACCAAAAAGGCTACTCAGGGAGTTGAGTCCCCTGATGATGTTCTTGTAACACAAAGGCAGGATGAAACTACTGGTAGTAATCCCCCTGTAGTTTCCAAGACTCTACCAGCTAAAACCGCTCAGGTATCCTCTCAACAGGATCCTGATGCAACCAAAAATAGGAAACCACATTACTGGAATCTCTCTCACTTGAGAAGATTGCCATTGAAGAGCACCATTCACTCCAGGTGCAATCTTCTTCACACTTATCTCCCACTAAAGCCACCCCTACAATCCCAACTTTGGTTATTGCACAAGTGCTGACTTAACTACATTCCTCTACCCCTCCCCAAAAACCTATTACCACTGGAAAACCTCAACAGTTGAGGGAGAGGATTATAATGTGGCTGATAACCCACAGCACAGGAATTACAGAGTTAAATCTCCCTGTGTATAGGAGGAGATTCGAACATCTGGTGAGGCTGTCTTTTCTCCTGTTTCAGCACATGAACAGGATGACGGTGGTATCATCTCTAAGACCTCACCAGAGGCAACTGCCAATGAAGGACATAATCCTGAGGCAGGAAGTCCCCAGTTCCAATAAATAGGGGCACATATGAATACTGATCTACACTAAACACATGTTCATCCTGATTTAATCAAGAGGTCAGATGATTCAGCAAAGACTGATGATGACCTGGGCTTTTTCTTTGATGTTCTAGCCCACAACACCATTCTTGAGGTTGAGGTATGCAGACTACAAGAACTGCTTGCCAAATTGTCACAAGAATCAAGTCCATCTGCCGAAATTCTCCCACAGATGGCAGCTTTTTTTGAAGGTCGCCCAAACACTGAGCCACTCCCAACAACTATGCCACCAGCCTCTGATTCAAGCACCATTTCTCAGGGACAGAACCCCTTTGAGCAAATGGTTGCTGTCTTTTAATCCTTCTTACCTCTCATCACTTCCATCATCTCTAACATTATGCATGAAGCCATTGATGAGAGGCTTTCCTCAAATTTTCAAACCTTAGTTGAAGATGTTGTTTCTAAGAGATTTTCTGACATTCAAACCCCTGAACCCAATGCAACCAAAAAGGGGGAGTCTAAGTTAGTGAAAGCAGACAAAAGAAAGAGAGTGGAAGAGGAAGAAGAAAAGGAGAAGAAAGAAAAGGAGATGATCACATACAAGAGAAAGAAGAGTGCTGAGCAGACTGAAGATGAGAAAAGTTAGAAGAACTGATCAAAGAAGCTGATGAGCAACATAGCACATCTATGGATAAGATCATTGATCAACACTTCAGACAAGGTTTTGACACAGCCAAACTTGACTCTGATATTAGAAGGCTAGAGATTCAAGAGATTGAGCATAGATGGGCAAGTTGTAGTGAGAAAGAAAGGGAAAGGCTGGAAGCTATGATAAGATTCATATCAAAGCATTTAGGACGATCAATCATTGAAGTGAAGTCATGGTCGAGAGATAGTATTTCGGAGATAACCACCAGAATCTGTTCTTCTGAAGTATTCAACAAAGGATTGATCATAGAAGCTCTTGATAAAGCTGGTGCTGGGAAAAGGTCTGATATGGCAAAGTTATCCAAAGCCTCACTCACAACCAAGATGCTAGAGCAGCCTGTACAATCTCCCACACCAAAACAACCAACTTCAAAACCCTCAAAACCAACTCCTTTACCCAAGAAAACTACTCAAACCACTACCAATGATGCACCCAAGAGGAAGAGAAGGGTGTTGAGGATGGAAGAAGAAGAAGATGATGAGGATCATAGTCTGCCAATCTCTGTTGTTCTTAAAACAAAGATGCCTGAGCCCAAGAGTCAACCAATAAAAATCACATCTACATCCAAACGCAAATGGTAAAAGTCAAACTTGAAGAAGAAAAACAGCACAAACAACATGATGAGCAGCTGTTAAGGATGGTTGATAAAGAGTTTCCTAAGTCTTCATCCATACAAGATATGAAGAAACATGCTCAGAGGCTGTATGCTCTTAGATTCACATTTCATTATGAGAAAGAGAGAGTGAGAATTTGGTCTGGCCCTAGGGTAAGTGACAGAATTCATAATAAGAATATTCCAAGTCGATACAATGGCCAAGTAAAGAAGACTGTAGATGCTGTGATAATGCTGGCCATTGTAGTGTCATCCTGGGAAATCCTTGAAGACTTCAAGAGAGCTTACAAGTCTAAGATGACTCCACAAACTTTACTAGAAAACAAAATGGTGAAGAAGGGGTTGATCTACAACAAGCTTGAAGAAATAAGAAGAAATGAGCTCCAGTTGTTACTTGAAGGTACTCATCCTGATGAGTTTGCATACAGAGAAATAACTACTGTGGAGCTAAAGAATGGAAAGAGTGTTAAATACTTATAAGAGTACTATGGGCCTGAGTTCTTCTTTGAAAGTGAAATTGAAGATCTCACAATGGAAGAACAAGTTGTATTCCTTGGGGCCTATGTTAGAGAGTTTTATAGACTCATCATTAGGAAGTAGGTCTCATGGATGGGGTAACAGCTCTGTGTCCAATTTCCCAATATAGAGTTCCCATTCATCCTTTGCCAATCAAACTTTCTGAAACCTCTTCCCTGGCCTGAGCTTAATTTGGTGATTTCTGAGCTGATCCAGAAAATGTTTATGCTAATAAGTGGGACTTCAATAATCTTAAAGGTTTTGGCTGCATTGGTTCAGGGGGAGTTTGTTGGACCAAAAGAACCAATGAGCCAGATCAGAAAAACCTTTAAGTCCCATAGACATCATAACAACTGAAGTGGTCTACAACAGCTGAAGACAAAGTCTGAAGACAACAGTTGAAGACAAAGTCTGAAGACAACAACTGAAGACAAAGTCTGAAGACAACTGCTGAAGACAAGTCTGAAGACCAAGTTCTCAGAAGTTGTCACAACAGTTGAAGTAGTTCTTTTCAGTAGTTGTTTTTTAGTAGTTTGTAATCAGTAGTTTTATTTTATGTAAAACATTTGAAGTTCTTACACTTCAGATGTTATAACTTCAGTAGTTGTAATTTTAGCTTGTACTTAGCTTTTTGTAAGGTGTCCTCAGTTGTTATGGACATCTTTAGTAGTTTAGTCTACTTTCAGTTGCTTGTATAAATCAGTTAGTTGTCACTATTAAGTGACATCAGCTGATGTCACATTCCTTTATAAAAGGATCGTTGACCTAATTTCTTTGTAGCCGAAGCTTGTGCGTGAATGAAAATATTCTCTTTGCAGAAAACTGTCTCTCTCTATAACCGTCACTGTTTGATTGAATATTCATATTATTCTTGCTTAAATTTCGTCTAATTCTTGTTCTATTCCGCTGCAAATCTTAATCTACTTGATCAAACTAGATCCCGATCCTTTCAACTATGGAAGAAGTTGGTCAACCTAAGGTCCAAATGGTGTTGACCCAAGGTGAACACACTTGAATCAAATCATGAAGAATTAGATAAAAATATGATAATCACAATCAAAACCCCTTTGATCTTCAATTACATTATAAAATATGTGTTTACAAATAATCCCTTAATTTATTGGTCATGCAACCATCAACCAACACTAATGACAGTTAACCTATTTATAGTCTAGACTAATATTCACTAATTGCACATAACCTCCTAGACTTAGGCTAAATAATAGAAACAAAGTAAAATATATTTTGTTCACACAAAATATATTTATTACAATAAAACTTCTAGTCATATTAAACTTCAACTTCTCGTCTCGGTTCTTCGTCTCTAACGTGTCGTGTTTGAATTTTGCGTTGACTTTGACCGTGACATTGATTTTTGTTGACTTTGACTTTGTTGATAATATAGACTCTCTTGTACAGCTCCAACAATACTTCCCCATAGTCTATCATTATCAACGTCTTCAAACAAAATCACCATCGAGAAATTAAGAGTAGAAAGATTTTCAAAGTGAAACTTTTTGAATCTGATGAGAAAAATTATTCATCTCATAAGCTCCCCCTATTTATATGATCCCCCTTTTCAGGTGCAAGTTTTGTAAGGATATTGGAATAGCTTTCCCAAATCTCTAATCTTGAGTGCTTCAAAAGATGTTGGAGGAGGATTCCTAGCTCGGTATCTTCTGCAAACTTGAGGAACAGGTTCTCTGATCAGGTACACTACTCAATCGATGATCGGTCACCACTTATAGCAAATATCTGAAAACACATTCACAAACACAATCTTGATATTTCTAATTAGATCATTTCATTTTAACAAAATAAACCCGTGTTTATTTGTGTTTGAAAAACAAGCGAACCTGTGTTCTTTTATGCGCAATTTCTGTGAATGCATGAAAAATGATAAAATTGTAATAGCATAATATGGAAGACCTAAAAGAAATTAAAATGAAATTTTGTTATAATTTTATTTATTTTTATTATATATATTTAATATAACATTTTTTTATCTACTATTATTATTATTATTTTATAGCCGAGAACTGTATCGATCATGAGATCATATCCCCAGATATACTTTAGCCCAATGATGAAATTAATCATCGACAAGCAATAAGATTGCACTGATAACTGAATCTAATCACAGTCTTTGAATGATTTTGAAATTCTCAAACAGATCAATAATGATTATTGATATGTTTGTCCACTTAAACCCATGCCCTGTCTTTTTCAACAAGCAATTGATGATTCTTTAAGTTTCGATTAAATGCTTAAGAATGCTAGGACCCCATAATCATTTGGCAAAAACCCTCTCCTAACCTCAGGATTTCTTGAATTTTGTTACGATCTTTAAAGAAAAAGGCTTGTGCATTAGTGTGCACGTGATTATCGACAAAATATTACATTCTATGTTGAATTCATCATTAGATGATTTGACACAGCTTAGACCAAAATGGTGAGAGCTCCTGGTCTATGCTCACGTATAACAAAGGAGGTGACCATTTAATCATGTGCCGGTTAGAGCTCCAGGTCAGTACTACCGTATAGAAAAGGAGATCATCACTCCAGGCCAGTACTTCCGTACAACAAAGGAGATTAGCACAAACACAAGTCACCGAAATACAACAATCATGGCTCAAAGATATGGCTTATATGATTTTTATCATCGTGGGTGAAAGATAAATTCTCAATCCAATTTTTGTCGGGACTCAGATTTTGTGCAGGCCAAAATGATTATGTGAATCCAGACATCGTTAAGCATATATTTTACTTTAAATCATTATGCTACTTTCTACTTTTTTCTTCAAGCTAAGTCTACCAAGCATATCATTAAAGAATCTGTTTGTTTTTCTGTTATTTGTAATTAAAAATAAGATGTGAATGAAATAACAACATCAGTTACTATCATTTCTCATTTTATAAACACAAGTCATGCAGAAACAAACATTTCAAGATGATATATAATCATTTCTCAATCATCTCGAATCAAGTTCCCAGTTCTCTTTTCATTTTTGTTTACTATACACTCCCCATAACCTAGAACTGTATTGATCATCAGATAATATCCCCAAGATATACTTTAGCCCAAATATGAAATTAATCATCGATAAGCAATAAGATCACATTGATAACTGAATCTAATCACAGTCTTTGAATGATTTTGAAATTCTCAAACAGATCAATTATGATCGCTGATATCTTTGTCCACTTAAACTCATGCCTTGTTTTTTTCAACAAGCAACAGATGATTCCTTAAGGTTTGATTAAATGCTTTAGAATGCTAGGACCCCATAATCATTTAGCACAAACCTTCACCCAACCTTAGGATTTCTTGAATTTTGTTACGATCTTTAAAGAACAAGGCTTGTGCATTAGTGTGCACGTGATTATCCATAGAATATTACATTCTACGATGAATTCGTTGTTATATGATTTGACACAACTTAGACCAAAATGGTGAGAGCTCCAGGTCTATACTCACGTATAACAAAGGAGATGACCATTTAATCATGTGCCGATTAGAGCTCTAGGTAAAGAGATCATCACTCCAAGTCAGTACTTCCATAAAGCAGAGGAGATTAGCAGAAACACAAGTCACATAAACACAACAATCATGGCTCAAAGATATGGTTTATATGATTTCTATCATCATGGGTGAAAGATCAATTCTCAATCCAATTTTTGTCGGGACTCAGTTTTTGGGCAGGCCAAAATGATTGCTTCAATCCAAATGTCGTTAAGCATATATATTTTAATTTAAATCATAATGTTGCTTTCTTCTTTATTCTTCAAGCTGAGTCTACCAATCATATCATCAAAGAATCTGTTTGTTTTTCTATTACTTGCAATTAAAAATAAGATGTGAATCAGATAACAACAACAGTTACTATCATTTCTCATTTTATAAATGCAAGTCATGCAAAAACAAGGATTTCAATAAGATATATAATCATTTCCCAATCATCTCGAATCAAGTTCTTAGTTCTTTTTTCATTTTTATTTACTATACACTCCCCATAAATTTTTATTTTTGTAAGCCCTTTTCTTTGTTTTCTTAATTTTTTTATATTTTGTTAATTATAAAACTGTACAAAAATAGAAATTTATCAAAGAAGGTCTTCCAAACTACACTGATTATCAAGATAAGAAATGAACTATCAAGAAATATGTAGTGATTATGAAGTGAGAATTATGATTGTGCATAAAAAAATCCCGATTATGGATAAAATACCATGACCTTAACATGTTTGTTCCGACTTAAATAGAATTAGGAGCATCTCTGTCAGTAAACCGGATTACTAACATTCCACCTGAATTGTTCCTGCACTCATTAACAGATTAGTTTGAAAGGGGAACCCAAGCCATCATAGTCTTGGAAGTTCCTTTTTAATCAATACATGAAACCTGCTTCTACACACAATAATTTAAACAATTGGGGATATCTATATCCTTCTTTTTAGTTTGCCAAATTTGTTTTGGTTTAATTAATTTGATTTGATTGAATTAAATTTTGAAATAATTTTCTGTTGAAGACAAGAAGGAAAAGAATTTGGTTTTAAACCTTTGGTCATTTTCATCTTTGAATCATGTGAAACCAGCTTCATATGAAAAGGTTTAGATGGAGGGTTTTTCGTCCAACCATTCAAAGATGTGTGCTCTTTACATCTTGATCAAGAGAAGCAACCCGTGTTGTCTTTACCGTCTGGAGCATTTTTTGTAGGCTTACATTCAGAGAAGCAATTTGTTTTACCTTTACCATTCGAAGCATGTCTTTGAGGGCACTTCTTTACCACATGACCTTCTTTTCCACACTCAAAACAAGCTTTGAAGGGCTTTTGATGCTTGACTGACCGGTGTGATGTAAGAGGAGATGAGGATTGCTTTGAGCTTGTAGCAGATTCTTGCTTGTGCTGAAGTTTCCTATGTTGAACTAGGAATAAGATCTTCACTAATTGACTAGTTTGTTTTGCAGTTCGAATAGAGATCCGTATTGGTCTTGATTCAAGTTTTGGAAGCTTTTGAGACTTGACAACGTCAGGTGATATCTTGATCTTTGAAAAACCGACCCTATCCTTTGTGTTTTATTCATCATATGAGCTTGTCCAGTCTCCTATACACAAATCAGCTTCCAATGGATCTTGATTGACACCTCCTATTGTGTCGGCATTGATTATCTAATTCTCATTGCTTGATGATTCGATAACTGTTCCTTCTTTAACAAACCTGGCAGGAACAAACAAACGAATATTACCTATTTTGAATTTGTTGAAGAAGGTTGGAGAAGCAACTAATATTGGTGTTAGAGCATCAAAAGTGGAATCATCATTAAACCACTTATCAGACCCCTGCCTGAGAAATCCCAAACCTATTGGAGAACTCTGCACATCTCTAACTTCTTTAAGATTAACCTTGCTGAAACCTGTATTTAAACAATTAGTTTTTGCAATTTCAATTAAATCATTTGTTGAATGAGGCCTGGGGATTGGTGAATAACATAAAGTAGAAGGAGGTGGAAGCGAATAAATATGGTTTCACCATCAGATTTATTGCCAATCCCATGTTATACCCACGCTCCTTGTTGTTTAGCAATAAGCTCGTCCTTTTTCATGTTTGAAAGGGTCCATTTATCATGCTTTGTTTGAAGCTGGGTCGTTTCATATTGAGCTAAAACAACCCTTTCTCTTAAAATATTAATTTCAACAAAATTGTTCTTCGTAAAAGATTTTTTTCAGCCAAAGCTTCATTAAGTTTTCTTTGAAAAAGAAATTTCATTTTTTTATAATTCTTGATTGATTATTTTTGATTCTTTTTCACTTTCAAATAACAAACTGTTTGCCTTATGAGTCCCTAATAAGCAGACTCTACAAGATGTAGAACACATCTTGAGCAATCTCATAAGGAAGACCCATGATACTTCGTTCTGTAGTTAAGATATGTTGACAGTTGCAAATCCTTGTAATTCTTTGTTGTTCCTCTTCTTTGACCTTTAGCATCTCGTCAGCCTCAGATTCTTTCTTTCTGTTATTAGTTGTTCTAGCCTTATCATCAACAGTTCTCATAGACTCCGGGTTACTGTCATTGTCAACTCTCAAAGCTTTACAGTCTACGTCAACAGTTTCTTTGAATTCAATACTTAAATCTGAATTAGTTGTCAATAACTTCAATTTTTTGACCATCTCCGTTTTGTAAATCAAGTATGCTTGTTACAGAAGAAACAAGACCAGTATTTAGTGCGTGGATTTGATTTGGGAACACGGCTTATTGAAATTCGTTTCTTTGGAAATCCAGCTCGAGGGATTTTAGTCTATTGATCATATCCATAAGTTTTGTGACAACATAACCTATTCTTGCTTCAGTATTTTAACTTGATGATTCCATGCAGACAAAAGAGAGTCAAGAAGCTTTTGAATTTGTTCATGATTACTAAGATCAGGAACATGCTTCTTTAGATTATTTTCCACCTTTAAATATTGGTCAATCAAATCTGACAAAATTTTTTCTTTATACCTAAAAAAGAGTCAAGTCGGCTTTCTGTCATTGTGAGATTATCTCATTTAAAGTCTTCTGAAGATGACATGATTGTGAAAATTTTTAAGAATTAAACGCCCAAAAAACGTTTTCCCAAAAATTGTTAAATAATTCTCCCCCTGGAAAAATATTATTTTTTTATAAATATTTTAAAATCGTTGAATATTTCGTTATCAGGGTGAAATCAATTAATTGTTGGATCTTGTATGCCCAAGACACATACATGATTGATGTGGTTAGTACGTTATCATCCAAGTCGGGTCATATCCAATAACAAGCTAAACAAACACCAGTTAATATTTATTTGTTGATAAGATCAAACAAATAATACCGACACCAATTTACAAAATAGGTTTTTCTAAAACATTGCTTTTGTAAAAGAACAATATTGTATGGGTAATTTGTTCATGAGAAATTGTTTGTTTCATTATTTAAGTTGGTTAAATAATAACCAATAAAAGTGTGTTGTTGTTATAAAATAAAAGAGGTTTTAATTTTATAAAAATTAAGGGCTAAGAGTGTAACATTTTAAAAAATGTTGAAAATGGCGGAACCCATTTTCATGAAAGAATTCGGCCGCCCAGAGCATTGGGACTCCCTTTTTTTGTCTTGGTCCAAGCACTCTTTCACCACTCTTGCTGTTAGGATCGTGTATTGAACGAAATACTAACTAATTAACGTGTATACCGAATCGAATAGTGAGGAATCCTATTTGATTGGCGATCCAATAAGTGAGAACGCACGTAGAAAGAATTATGTATTGAATCTAAACGTTAAGAATCGATTAGGAATCGATCTACTACGATGTATGAACTTGGAATAGGTTCTTAGAGGTCTCTGGATGGCTAGGGTACGTTTGGAGTTGAAGTGTATTCAATGCTCTCGTTCCATGAATTAGGTGGTATTTATAGGTTAGGGTTGCTTATTTGGGCGACTAAACCATTAGCATGGTTCAATCGTGCGACTGAGCCATGCGGTTGATCCATTCGCACGATTGAGTGTTCAGTCGTGTGACTGAGTCAATCTCATGTTACAATCATAGGACTGATCCAGTCTCCTGGTTCAGTCATGCGACTGAGTCATTCGCACGTAGTTGTTCATGCGTATGGTCCATTAGCATGGGCCATTCGCATGATAACTTCATATTACTAAGTTTGAACGTATTCATTATCATTACATTATTCATATTAGTTCAATCTACCACAAACCTATATAATGAACTAGATAAGCATTAAACAACTCATTAATGAAATATTAAACATTATAAACACAACCAAACATTTGCATTTCACTAAGTACCCAACTATTACATAAGTGTAAGACAATAAAGACATATTACATTAAGATCAGAATCAAGGTACACATGTATCAACAAACTCCCCCTTGGACCTAGATTCATCTATTGTCTTACCTTCTTCATAACCTCCTCGTACTTCTTGTACTTCTCCTCTCTTATGACTCATGCATGTATTTCAAATGGAAAGCAGAGCCGTATCACATTTTGGAATTGGATGGCTTGTATAATATCATGCGTGTCATAGAACAGTGGCCACTTGTATACAGTGTAGACATTTCAGCTGACAAGTTGGTTAGCCGCATCGGGTCAAATACCCTGATGGTATCTAGTCTGCCCTCTTTGTTTAGAACTATGACCACCTCGCTATTCTCCAATCATAGTGCCACCACTTAAAGTGCGGAGTGAAGTCCTGTGGCATTTCCCTCAGAGGGATTCTTGACATTATCCGTGGAGGACTCCACTTCAGCACTATCTTTGGCTTTCCAGTTATGGGATCAACTTCAGACTGTCTGATATACCTCGTAGGTTATTGAGGTTTGAAGTTGACCGACCTAGTGTGGTACTCTTTCTTCAAAGCAGCCTGAAAACAGCCTCAAACTAGCCTGACATCTTTCTCGGGTCAGCGTATAACAGCTTTAGTTTAGCCAGCTGGTTGAGCTCAAAACCAGGTAGAGCCTTTAGATCATGCGGGAATCTAAAGTACTCAATACCCTTCTCTCTTTTTACTGCGTATACATTAAGATCAACAAAATGGGCCCACACAATAATCTTGCCTCACACCTTGTGATATTTCTTCACTTTGTAAAGCTTGGTGTAGACATTCAGTTTAGGAGCAGCGCGTTGGGCACGGATCTCCTCAAAACATGCAGCTTATTCAGCCTTTCTGGTATCAACATTGGTGTTTGAGGCTTGGGCTTGTTCTTCAATCTTCTCGGAATCTTTCTCCATCTTATCTAAAATCTCAAACGTGTCACTGACCAGGGAATCAGCCAGATTGGGGACCACATTTCCGTCTTTGTCAGCATACTTTGGATAGTGCTCTGCAATGACTTCTCGATCTCTATCTCATTAATGTTGTTCAACTCGTCGTCACTGGTTTCTTCAAAAGTTGGAGTGTCCTTGACAATCTCATCAAGATTGAGCTTGAACATTTCTTCCAGTTGCTTATTTGTAAGATCATGAATTATTTCCCCTTCTTCAGGGGTGTAACTCACTGATCTCCTAACAATCCCTTGCAGATCAAGAATCATGGTTAGTTAAGTCTTGACGTGCTGAAGGGGAGCAATGTCGTACTTGTCCCTCTGAAAATTTGGATCTGCTTGATTTAGACATGTAACACAACAATCATTACTTAATAATCAAAACAGAAACACATTAAACAAAATATAAACATCATATACATTTATTTGATACAATATTCAGTTACACATGATTTTAAATAACAGAAACAACTAGACATTACTCTTGTCTTGTATCATGTGCTCCTCTGCTAACGGGGCGGATGTGGAGGCACCTTGGTCTTGAGTTTTCTCTTTCCTCCTTTCACTTACAGATGTTAGATTCTCCCGGTGAGACAAACCGAAAACTCCAGTCCTGTCCTTCATCATCGTTAGTAGTCAAGGCTTTAGGATCCTTTCCTAATGATGTAGGACTGTTAGTGGCTTTATCCTGATGATTAAAGTATGGGAAAGGGTTCCCATTTCTAGTCTTCTTGGGCTTCACACGCTCTGGTTTGAAGTGTCCCTTCTCACCACAATTGAAACAAGTCACCTTTGACTTGTCGAAGCCAAAGGTTATGTCCTTAGTTGTGACCAAGTTCTGTCCGGTCTTCTTGACAAACTTCTTAGCATGTTGGACAACACTTGCTAAGGTCCACATGATATGTTGGGATCCGGTATTTGAGCGAAAACACCAACTGATTAACGTGTTAAACTAAACCAAATAGTGTGGAATCCTATTTGATTGGCGATCCAATCAGTGAGAATGCACGTAGTGATGATAATGAATTGAAACTAGCGTCGAGAATCGATTATAATCGATCTACAGCGTTCTATGAACTTGGAGCACGAACTTAGAGGCTTCTGGACGGCTACGGTACCTCTGGAGTCGAAGTGGATTAAATGCATATGTTTTTCCACGAATTAAGTGGTATTTATAGGTTAGGGTTTCTCATTCGCGCAACTGAACCATTAGCATGGTTCATTCATGCGATTGAGACATGCAGTTGATCCATTCGCACGACTGAGTGTTCAGTCGTGCGACTGAGTCAGTCGCATGAAGTTGTTCAGGCATATGGACTATTTAGGTGCATGGACAGTCAGTCGCATGGCCATTTGGACGCGTGGCCACTGTTTGGGCGCATGGTCCAGTCGAACGCAAGTGAACTTCACTTAACCAAGTTTGAATGTATTCAATATTATAACATTATGCATATCAATTCAAACAATCACAAACCTATATAATCAAGTCAATGTGTGTTAAACAACTCATTAATGAAATATTAAACATTATAAACACAACAAAACATTTGTATTTCATTAAGTACCCAACTATTACATAAGTGTAAGACAATAAAGACATATTACATTAAGATCAGAATCAAGGTACACATGTATCAACAAACTCCCCCTTGGACCTAGATTCATCTATTGTCTTACCTTCTTCATAACCTCCTCATACTTCTTGTACTTCTCCTCTCTTGTGACTCTGCATGTATTTCAAATGGAAAGCAAATTCGTATCACATTTTGGAATTGGAGGGCCTGTACAATATCTTGCGTGTCATAGAACAGTGGCCACTTGTATAGTGTGTAGACATCTATAGCTGACAAATTTGTAAGCCACATTGGGTCAAACACCCTCATAGTATCCATTCTGCCCGATTTGTTTAGAACTATGACCGCCTCCCCTGTTCTCCAATCATAGTACCACCACTTAAAGTGTGGAGTGAAGTCCTATGGCATTTCCCTAAGAGGGATTCTTGACATTGTTCTTGGGAGACTCTACATCAGAACTATCTTGGGCTTACCAGTTATAGGATCAACTTTAGAATGTATAATATACCTAGTAGGTTGTTGAGGTTTCAAGTTGACCCACCTGGTGTGGTACTCTTTCTTTAAGGCAGCCTCAAACCAGCCTGACATTTTCCTCGGGTCAGCATATAACAGTTTCAGTTTAGCCAGCTGGTTGAGCTCAAAACTAGGTAGAGACTTTAGATCATGTGGGAATCTAAAGTACTTGATACCCATCTATCTCTTTACCACGTATACATTAAGATCATCAAAATAAGCCCACGCGATAATCTTGCTTGACACCTTATGATCTTTCTTCACTTTGTAGAGCTTGGTGTAGACATTCGGTTTAGGAGTAGAGCGTTGTGCTCGGATCTCCTTAAAACTTGCAGCCCATTCAGCCTTTCTGATATCAACATCGCGTTTGAGGCTTGGGCTTGTTCTTAAACCTTCTCAGTCTCTTGCTCCATCTGATCCAATATATCAAATGTATCACTGACTAGGGAATCACCCAGATTGGAGACCACATTTCCCTCTTTGTCAGCATACTCTGGATAGTGAGCGTGACATCCTCGATCTCTATCTCATCGATGTCTTTCAGGTCGTCATCACTGTCTCCTTCAATAGTTGGGGCGTCTTTTACAATCTCATCAGGATTGAGCTTGAACATTTCTGCCAGTTGCTCATCCGTAAGATCATAAATTATTTCCCTTTCTTCAGGGGTGTAACTCACTGATCTTCTAACAATCCTTGGAGATCAAGAATCATGGTTAGTTGAGTCTTGATTTGTTGGAGGGGAGCAATATCATGTTCATCCCTTGGATAGTTTGGATCTGCTTAATTTAAACATGTAATACATCAATCATTAGTTAATAAACAAGACATAACCATAATAATCAAGTCATAACTATTTAAATTACATATAAACATGCATTTCATTAATTTTATACATGATCCAAATACAAAAGATTTTAAATAACAATAAAACATCTAATCATTACTCTTGTCCTGGATCATCGGCTCTTCTGCTGTCGGGTTGGATGTGGAGGCACTCGGATCTTGAGTTCGTTTGGTCCTCCTTTTGCTTGCTGATGTGGCACCCGCAGCTGAAGAGTCATCATCATCATCATCACTAACATGAGTATCACCATGGTGATCATCACCATTATCATTATCATCATCACTCTCATCATCATCATCATCATCTTCTCCATCCCCTTCTCCTATCTTTATGGGCTCTTCTTGGATCGTTTGAGCTTTAACTGCAGAGATTTTTTTGCAGCCTCCAGCTCCTCAATCCTTTTGGCATGTTGCTCCTGAAGCTCAAACATCCAGTGAGCTTACTGATCAATCAATCGAGCCTGCTGAGAAAGCTGCTGAGATTGCGCAGTAGTAAGATCTACTAACTGTCAAATATGTGCAATCTTCTAGTCATCGGCTGCTAACAGGCACATCACCATATAGTTCAGCACTGATAGCTGTTCCTCTACTCCAATAGGAGGTAGAGGTGATCCAGATGGTTATGTAGGGAAGGATGATGTGTAGCTGGATGGCTAGTAGTGATGGTGGTTGTAGCAGTGGTGAAGATTGGGGGTAATATAGGTGAAGGTGGTGGTGGTGTGGGTGTGGAAGATGTGGTGAAGATTGTGGGTAATATAGGTGAAGGTGGTGGTGGTGTGGGTGTGGAAGATGTGGTTACAGATGGTTTGGCTGTAGATGTGGTAGGTGGAGTAGTGGTGGTAGTGGTATGAGGGGGAATGGTGGTAGGGATGGTGGCTGTGGTGGTAGGTAGAGTGGTCATGGTAGATGTAGTGGTGGTGGATGTAGTGGTGGTAGTTGGAGTGATGAAGTTGAGTCTTCGCCTTTTCTTCTTCATGTCGTGGGCTGAGCCATCCTCTTCTTCCTTGATCCTGTCGAGGAGGATGCTCCCCCTAGAACATGGCTCGGCTAATCGGGAGCATATAAAGGGTGAGCAGCAGTCTCTCCCGATCCGCCGGGGCATCCACTAACCGCCCGTAGCCCCTGTTCTGTGGGAACAACTTTACTTACCATAGTCCAGGTTAGTGGCTCCTCATCTGACTCCTCTGCCTCCTCACCAGGTATAAATTCCCGATAGAAGCCCGCAGACTCTGCTATATCTCAAGTGGGGGCAGATACCAGAGATACACTATCAGTAGTGGGCCCCTTGGTCGAGTGGGCAATGTATCTCTTGCATCCCCACTATCATCATCGTCAGAGTCATGCTCTGGGAGTTGTAGCTGCTCATCATCAGAGTAGCTGTCTACGTGACGCCACTTACGTCTGCCTAGCGCCACGTAACTCTCATTGGCCAGATGGCCTATCAGTCTCTTTACATGGGGCTTTACCTACTTACCCCGGTAAACTCTCATACGACCCAGGGTCGTATCGTCCATGATCTCTAAAGCCACAACATTGTGGCGCTCCTTTGGAAGTGATGGAAGCTTCTCATCGAAAATCAGTTGCAAGAATCTAGGGTACATACAAAAGCCCTCCTTTCCCTTTGCCTCCAGATTCTCCACAAGGTAAGAAAAAATCATGCTGGAGAAGCTAAAGGGGTGGTTCAGCACTAGTGCAACATAGGCATTGTGAATCTGGTCTGAAAGATCATCAAAGCCACCCCTTCTGGAAGCAATGCACTTTAGAATCACATGTGCCAAGTACTTGTACTGGGGACACAGGTTGCTCTTGTTGAGCACACCTGAGTTGATGTCCCCAACGTACTTAATCCTCAGAAAAAATCCTCTCACCGTAAGTGGGTAAAGTTTGGTGGGGTGGTCAGTATCGTCCCCCAGCTCAAGTACTCTCTGAATATCAGCAGCAGTAATCTCAATATCCATGCCACAGATAGAACTCCGTATGCTATACGACTCACGTGATCGATCAACAAAAGCATTCTCCCATAAGGCCTGGTGTAAAGACCTCTAGGGAGTGCATGGAGTAGAGATGGCCTTGTAGATCCTTGATCGCCTGAGAAAAGCGATGATCTCTGCAAACTCGGCACCATTCCGAGTAGTATGGTCTAGATGAGCACATATATTGTGCTTGGGGTTGATAGACCATCTATAAGCCATCTATGTGAAACACAAGACACATAAACATTACATAATCACATAGCACAAATTAGGTCTAAGTATTTGTTTGACTTCATTCTGATTCATTCATGCGAATGAATCATGCGACTGTGGTCAGTTGGTTATCCTATCATGCGACTGGACTCATTCGGGTGAATGAACATGCGATGAGTTCAATCGGTTGGCTGAGCCTGTGATTGGTTCAATCGGCCGACTGAGCTCCTTCGCATGATACATTCGGCCGATTGACCCATTCGGCCTGCTCAATCGTGCGATTGGGGTTCATCCAAACAACCAGTCGCATGACCCACTGTTTGGTCGACTGAGGTTCAAACCTTGATCAATTCATGAAATTAAACGTGGTTTAATGGTTCTTTAGACTCGCAATCTCTTAACTAATGACCTATTAAACTTAGTTTTAACATTTTACTTAGTTTCACTAGGTTATTAGGTCATTTAAAGATTCGGTTCTTGTTTCAATCGAACATCAAAAATTAGGACACCATTTCTCCTAATTTCTGTGAGATTTCATCTTATTATACTTGTATAAATGCAAGAACACGTCAGAAGATCAATACGGATGTATAATCGAGGTCTAAAGAAATTTGGGCAGCGTAACGGTAGGAGGTGTGATTTAAGGGTGATTGGAAGTGGTGAGGTAAATGCGATCGACTGTGGCCCTTTATATACTGAATCTGAGTTCAATCGGCCGACTAGACTGATTCACTCAGTTCATTCGGGCGAATGAAACTCAGTCGGGCGATTGACTCAGTCGATCACCTTTAGTTGGCGGACTGAAGCTCAGTCGGTCAGCTTACTCATTCGCACACTCTCATTCGGTCGAATGGGTCATTCTGATAAACCATTGTGGTGAATGGTTCATAAACATGTCCATTCAGCTGTTTAATGCATGAGTATGGTCCATTCGCATGATTGGTCCATATCATGTTCGAGTCATGCGAATGGGTCATACTCTTGAAATTTTTCTGACTTAATAACCATTTGACATTTAAACCCTTTTAAACTGTTGATTTATCATTATTAACATTTGATCTTCTCAGACATGATCATTTTAACTTAAAACTTTTTGATCACCTCATATGTGATCCTTTTAAGACATTTTGTCACCTCAGACGTGACCCAATATTTACTTAAAAGCACATGTGGTCACCTCAGACGTGATCCTTTTAAATGATAAGGTCCCTTATCAACTTCCATGACATAGTCCGATACTACACAAAACTGAAATAGACCAACTTGGTACTTACATAAAAGATATAACACTAAAATTACACTAAGATATTTTTTTGTGTTTTGTGATGGTTAATTCTTAAGATTTAACTCTAAGGAATAATTCTTCTGAGAGGGCAGGCTCAATCTTTTAAACCATACATGGACCAATTCAAGCTGGAATCATACAGGATATTCAAATCATTTGAGATAGGTTAGCTAAAATCTTTGATGCTCTATTCTTGTTTTTTATGTAGAGTCATTGAACAAATTTAGGAAATCATACTAGTAATATTAGGTCCCCACACTGATTTGAATTTTCAAGAATTATAGCCACAGTGATTGTCAGTATACTTGTCCTCTTAAGTCCATACACAGACTTTCAACACAGTTGGGTGATTGTTTTAAGGTTTGTTTATTTCAACAAGCATTTGTGGATCTCACACTTATATGGTAATCAACATTCCTCAGGAGATTTTTGAGCGGTCTCAGGGTAGTATTCAAGAAGAGACTATTCATAGAAATTTCAAAGAGAAGCCAATCCTCAGGTCAGTACCACAGCACAGCAGAGAGGCGGAAATCAACAATGAGTTCTAGAGTATATAGATTATGCTTATCCTCAGGTCAGTGCCACCGCACAGTAGAGAGGCACATAACCTATCTTCTTGTATGAGCAAGTTTTCATTCTTATAGCACAGATCTCACGAACAACATAGGTTATCAGTTTGATTGTATTTGCATTTTTCATGTGCTTTTGCTCATGCTTTGGTCAAACGCACACTTTTGTATAGCACATGTGGTCACCTCAGACGTGATCCTTTTAAATGATAAGGTCCCTTATCAACTTCCATGACATAGTCCGATACTACACAAAACTGAAATAGACCAACTTGGTACTTACATAAAAGATATAACACTAAAATTACACTAAGATATTTTTTTTGTGTTTTGTGATGGTTAATTCTTAAGATTTAACTCTAAGGAATAATTCTTTTGAGAGGGCAGCCTCATCTTTTAAACCATACATGGACCAATTCAAGCTGGAATCATACAGGATATTCAAATCATTTGAGACAGGTTAGCTAAAATCTTTGATGCTCTATTCTTGTTTTTTATGTAGAGTCATTGAACAAATTTAGGAATCATACTAGTAATATTAGGTCCCCACACTGATTTGAATTTTCAAGAATTGTAGCCACAGTGATTGTCAGTATACTTGTCCTCTTAAGTCCATACACAGACTTTCAACACAGTTGGGTGATCGTTTTAAGGTTTGTTTATTTCAACAAGCATTTGTGGATCTCACACTTATATGGTAATCAACATTCCTCAGGAGATTTTTGAGCGGTCTCAGGGTAGTATTCAAGAAGAGACTATTCATAGAATTTCAAAGAGAAGCCAATCCTCAGGTCAGTGCCACCGCACAGCAGAGAGCGGAAATCAACAATGAGTTCTAGAGTATATAGGTTATGCTTATCCTCAGTCAGTGCCACCGCACAGTAGAGAGGCACATAACCTATCTTCTTGTATGAGCAAGTTTTCATTCTTATAGCACAGATCTCACGAACAACATAGGTTATCAGTTTGATTGTATTTGCATTTTTCATGTGCTTTTGCTCATGCTTTGGTCAAACGCACACTTTTGTGGCGTTATTTTGCTCGTCACCCCTTATTGGAATCTTATTGATTGTGTTAACCAGGGATAAGGTGTTATCCACAGCTAGTCAAACATGTTAGTTTAATCTTGAGATCACCAAAACGGTCTAGTCATCTATTGTGTTGAATCTACCGACATATCATCTGTGGTCTAGCAATCTCTAGGTCTACTTTCTTTGTTTTACCTTAGTAGTAGCTAGCTTATCTATCATATTTCGTTTTATACTGCTCAGACTACACAGACTTATACTTGAACTTTGCATCTTTTCAATTTTGATTTTTATAGTCACAAATGGTTTGTACCTGTGTACTATCATATTCCAAACATTGAATCAGTATCACACATACGATCTTATTTATTATGAGCTTGCCTCTCCTTTTCACTCGTTTTTTTCATTTATTTCTTTCATAGACCATTCTCCCCCTAAAATTATAAAACCACTATGGATTTGTGTTTTTGGATTTTAATGTGCAAGGAAAGAAACTAAATGTAATTAAACTAATTAAAATTAAACAACAACAAGAGAATAAAATAAAATTAAAATTTAAAAAATTAAAAGAAACTAGATACGACGCATCGGACTATACATGGTCATCTTCAGGAATGACCTCACTTTTCTTTTTAACACCGTTGACCTCTAACAGATATAGAAAGCATGGTTTGTCAAAAGCCTCTGTATAGAGGTCACTGCATTGAAAATCTGTATTTATTTTTACCATATTGATTAAATTTTTTTCAAAGCAATCACGTATGAAGTGATATTTAATTCCGATGTTTGGTCTTAGGATGTTGGACAGGGTTTTTAGTGACTACAATCGCAGCAGAGTTATGAACAAAGTTAGGAGTAGAAGAGAAATTCAAACCGTAATCCTTCATTTGCTGTTGAATCCATATGATTTGAGAACAATAGCTTGCAGCAGCAACGTATTCAGCTTCACGGGTTGATAATGCAACCGAGGTCTGCTTCTCAGACTGCCAGGTTACTAATCTTCTCCCAAAGAACTGACACCTTGCTGATGTAGACTTGTAGTTCATCTTGTAGCCGCCGTAGTCCCATTCGCTATATGCGGTAAGCTCAAAGTCATCATCATGAGGATACCACAACCCAAAAGTGGGTGTACCCTTCACATAACGAAAGATCCTTTTGACCCCAATTAGATGGATCACCTTAGGCTTTGCCTGATATCGTGAGCATAAACATGTAGCATACATGATATCAGGTCTTGAGGCAGGGAGATACATGAGAGATCCAATCATCCCTCGGTACATAGTGGCATCTACCAGATCACCATTCTCATTGGGTGCTACATCATGGTTTGTAGCTAGTGGAGTGCCAGTGATGGAAGCATTCTCCATGTCAAACCGACTGAGAATATCCCCTACATACTTGTTCTGATGTAAGAAGATCCCATTTGGTGTCTGATCCACCTGTAACCCAAGAAAGAACTTCATCTCTCCCATGGCACTCATCTCAAACTCCATCTTCATTACTGCTTCAAATTCTTTGCATAATTCTTCGTTCTTTGAACCGAAGATTATGTCATCTACATAGATTTGTACTAGTAGTAAGTCGCCATCTTTTTCTTTGATAAATAGTGTACAGTCAATGACTACCCTGCGAAAGCCGTGTTTCACAAGATGAGTCGAGAGTTTCTCATACCAAGCCCGTGGAGCTTGATGAAGCCCGTATAGAGCCTTGTCGAGTTTGTAAACTCTATCGTGATGATATGGATCCTCAAATCCCTCGGGTTGACTAACATACACTGTTTGTCGGATCTCACCGTGAAGAAATGCACCTTAACATCTAGTTGATGAACTTTGATTTTCATATAAGATGCATAGGCAAGGAAGATGTGGATGGCTTCCATCCTTGCCACTGGTGCAAATACTTCATTGTAGTCGATACCCTTAACTTGTAGAAATCCCTGAACAACAAGCCGAGCCTTTTTCTGATGATCGCTCCTTGATCATCTTTCTTACATTTCAAGACCCACTTGGTGCCAATGAATTTAGCTCTTTTGGGCCTATCCACCAATGTCCATACACCAAACTTCTTATACTGTAAAAGTTCTTCCTACATGGCACTCACCCAAGCCGCATCATTTAGTGCTTCACTAACATACTTTGGCTCAAACTGAGACACAAAGCAGCGGTAAGCACCGTCATGAAGGTATCCCTTTTCCATCACAGAGGCATAATCAGCTGAGTACAGCTGATTCTAGTCTGAACACCTGATCTCACATCTCCTATAATATTATCCAAAGGATGATAGACTTTTAGGCGTGAGCCAGGAGTTGTCAGAACAACCACCTCAGAGTCTAGATTATGAACATTTGGTTCTGGATCTAAGGCAATCGGAGTCTCATTTTCTTCATCAGAGGAAGAGTCACTCACATCTACTGCTCTCCCTGAGTTGGTAGAAGAATGACTTGTTGAATCTTAAGATGGTGTGTTAAAGACAATATAGCACATAATAACTCGTAGCATGTTTTTCCATGGCGTTTCACTACTAGAACTCGATTAAGCGTATAACATGCATTTGCCACTGCTTCATTCTAGAATTGGATAGGCAGTTTCGAGTCTGCTAGCATAGTCCGTGCCGTCTCTATCAAGCTGCGGTTCATCCGTTTAGCAACTTCGTTCATCTGAGGAGTGTAGGCCGAGGTAAAATGATGCACAATTCCCTTTTTCTTGCAATAGTCTTCCATCCTCTGATTCTTGAACTCGGTTCCGTTGTTTGAGCGCACCTGTCATACCTTCAGCTTGTATAGGGATTCTAGTGTCGTTACCAATTCCTTGAATGAGTCAAATGTTTCTGATTTGGATTTCAGAAACATTACCCAAGAGAACCTTGAGTAGTCATCGGTAACTACCTAGCAATACAAGTCGCCTGCGATACTTCTTGTACTGACTAGACCAAACAGATCCATGTGAAGGAGCTCTAGAGGAAGTTCTATAGAATGAACTTTCTTTTCCTTATGAGACTTCTTTGTCTGTTTGCCCTTTTTGCATGCAACACAGAAATCCGGGAGTTGGAAGTTTTTTACATTTACTCCTCTCACAAGATCATTTTGGATCAAATGATTCATTTTACTCGGATTTACGTGTCCCATTCTCCTATGCCAGGAGATGGAGTCCTTCTCAGTAGCTTTGGACAAGAAGAATTTGACTTAACGATCCGTTGTGGAGGCCTTTGAGAGATCCAAGACATAAAGATCATTATATCTTGAAGCTGACATTAGAATTTGGTCCTCCGGGATCACGTAGTCCTTCTTTAGAACCTAACACTTCTTGTTGTCAAAGACCATCTTAAATCCTTTATCACAAATTTGAGAAACTGAAAGCAAGTTATTTTGTACTAGTTGGACGTAGTTTAACTTATCAAACTTAACTTTCTCATTCCCACTTCCCCTTGGGCTGTGATATACCCGCCTTTGTTTCCAACAAATGAAAAATGCCCTCCTTTGATTTTTCTAACATTTGATAAGAGAGCTTTGTTCCCTGTCATGTGCCTGGATGGTCTACTATCTACAATCCACGTGTTTGTCTCAGCACTATAGCGAACACCCTGCACATTCAATAAAACATTAGTTCAGGTTAGGAACCCAAGCCTTCACTGGCTTGGGTTTCGCTAAGGCATCACAGATCATAAACTCAACCCATTGACCCTTTGAGGTTGTGGGAAGCTCAGATTTCTGTTTGTTCTCATTTTCAGACACTGAGGAGGGTTTTTCTTTCCATAATCAGATTTGTGTAAGGCTGTTTGTGATAAACAGACGACTGGCTGATGGATTGAACTTTGAGTTCACTAGCCCTTTTGGAGGCGTCACAGAGTTCCTCTTAGAGGAGCTAGTTGTAGTTGCAGAAAGGTCGACTTTCCTCCTCGGTGTCTAATAATAAGGACACTCAGACGCTACGTGACCATACTCTCCACAATTATAGCAGGATCTGCTTTCAGCTTTACGATTTATTCATTTTGGTGGACATGTACAAGTCACATAGTTGTCCTTATTATGTTTGGATTGAGACACTTCTTTATTAGATGTATGATTTGGTTTTACAAATTTAATTGCTTTACCTGGTTTTTCATCTTTGATCTCTTGTTTACTTGGACTGTGATATGACGCCCGTGATTGGTTAGGTTTTATAGTCTTTTTAGGTTCTTGTTTGACTTTGTTTGACCCTGACTTTAAACTAACATTTTCAAATTCTTGTTCCAGTTTAACACAAGGTATCTTTCCTATTGCCTTTGAAGTGGCCTCCTTCTGTTTAGAGTCAGATCCAATTGATTTACTTAAGGAATCTAGGTCACTCACCAGAGGAGTGACACCATGTGATCCTTGATGGGGTTATTGTTAATTAATTTACTTTTAGTGTTCATCAAGGTCTCAGGTGGTGGTGGAACCACTTTGTATCCCAGCTCCTCCCCATTATTTCTCTCTCTCACTAAGTGTTAGACAATGTGTAATGAGCTTGTCCAACTGTGCAGTTTTTGTTTTAACGAGTTGACTTCTACTTCTAAGACTGCTTTTTGCTTCTTAGTGTCCTCTAGGAGTTCAGATAGTACCTAATGTCATTTGCTTGGTTAAAGGCCACTACCTCTGTTTCCCTAAGCTGTTTATTCAATAGGTCTATCTTTTCCTTATAACTGTGCTCTTTTTGTTTTAACACTCTGTTTGCCTCAGTGCACAGTTCCAGTCTTTTACTAGGTTATCATTATGATCGATAACCTAGCAATCTTTAAATCTACACTTTCTCTAAATTTATTACAATCTAGATAAGCATGATTATTAAACAACTGGTCAGTAGTACTTACTTGAGATATTGAAGATGAGTCAGCCATGAGTACAGAATCTATTGATTCTAGATCTGGTGATTCTGACATTGATGCAAATTTTTCTTCTTCAGGAAAATGGTTGACCACAGGTGCGGTGTCTTCTGAATTTGACATCGCAAGCTCTACTGCTATGTCTCCCTCACTAGCAGAATCGTCATCAATATTCTCCACATTCGCTATGTTGGACTCTCCCGGTGATACGAACCGAAAGCTCCAGTCCTGTCCTTCATCCTCATTAGCGGTCAAGGCTTTGGGGTCCATACTTGATGAAGTAGAACTGCTTTTTAAAAAAGTGGCTTTGTCCTGACGATTGAATGACGAGAAAGGATTACCATTCCCAGTCTTCTTTGGCTTTACACACTCCCGCTTGAAGTGTCCTTCTCACCACATTGAAACAAGTAACCTTTGACTTGTCGAACCCAAGGTTGTGTCTTTTGTGGCAACCAAGTTCTGTCCGGTTTTTTTGGCAAACTTTTTACTTCATCGGACAGCACTTTCCAGAGCACACATTAAGTCCATACGTTCTAACTCCATCTCATCCACCTGCTCATAATCTTTATCTGCCAGGTGACAGTTTACTATCTTTCCAGCAACTAATCCATCATAGGATTGAACCACCACAGCTAAGAGGTCCATATGTTCTCTGGCCACCTCCAAAGTCACATTCCCGAAGTTCTCGGTATTTAGTTTTGCTGCATTAGCTTCAGGTATCATATATTGGGTGCTAGACGACCCTGGCATTTCGGAACCTGAAGTTGAGGGTTGTGTGGGAACTGCTGCGCTTGAGATGAAAGCGGTTTGCACTGGGGCTCCAGATGTCTTAACTGAAGGAGTTGCATTGTAGAGTGCAGGATTCTGATCGTAGTTAGCCTTTTGGGCTCGATACTTCATCATAAGATCCTCTTCTCTCAGTTTCAGAATGAAGTCATTTATATCTAACTTCGAGAGCATTCCATTCTGTCTGAGATTAGAAATAAATGGAGCCCATTTTTCTGGTAATCCATCAGCAAAGTTGGAAACTTATCCTCCATCGATGTAACAACTCCATGAGTGTGAATCTCACTCATCAAGTGGTAGAATCTGTCGATCACATCATCTAGACCATCCTTTCCTAGTGCAGAGAAGTGGTCGAACTCCTACAAGGCTTTCGCCTTAATGGCTTTGAGAGAGGCCTTTCCGTCACACCTCTTCTCCAACGCATCCCATAGTTTTTTGGTTGAGTGTACTCCGAATACTGATGGAAGATATCCTTCGAAATAGACTGAGTGAGCAAAGCGTAGACTTTTTCTCAACATTGTGTTCTACTTTCTGTGCATCTGACATGCCACTTAAAGTAAGTTTTACTCCGTCAGCTCCTACAGGCAAGCTGTACCCCGACTCTATTGCCTCCCACAAGTTTGTATCTACTCCATTTAAGTAGGTTTCGAAACCTTGCTTCCATTATGGGTAGTCGTCTAACGTGATAAGCTTTCGGGGTTTATTGTGTATTCCCACTTCGTTCTCCAACAACAGTTTTGTGAATACGAGTATCTCTACTAGCTGTGTATGCTGAAAACTGATCCTCCATTTCACTTAACTTTACTGTTTTAACAAACTACTGATGTGTGTGAATGAAGGTATGCAATTGGGCTTATTCGGGCGATTGAACAAATGCTGATGGTTCAATCGTGTGACTGAACAAATACGGATGAGTCGGTTGTCCGAATGAACTAATGCGGTTGAACAGTCCGAATGAAGGTCTCAGTCGTACGAATGAAGGTACGGATGAGTCCAATCGTGCGGTTAGAGAATGCGAATGAACTCAGTCGTGCGATTGAGCCAATCGTGCAACTGAACTTGCTGAAGTTTGATAATTCATAGGTTAAACTTGTTTTGGCCGTAAGAACTCGAATTTTATCAACCCTAATAGCCGTATGCCGGAAAAACTAACTTTATGGTCGGGAAACGTCTAAAACTCCGTCTCATGCAAAAGTATTGCGTTTTGAGTGAAAAACGCAACTTTTGTTACAAAAACAATTGAATCAACATGTAATCAAGAGCCAAGCTCTGATACCACTTGTTGGGATCCTATTTTGAACGAAAACACCAGCTAATTAACGTGTTAACCCAAACCAAATAGTGCAGAATCCTATTTGATTGCGATCCAATCAGTGAGAACGCACATAGTGACGATAATGTATTGAAACTAGCGTCGAGAATCGATTAGAAATCGATCTACAGCGTTCTATGAACTTGGAGTACGAACTTAGAGGCTTCTGGACGGCTAGGGTACCTCTCGAGTCGAAGTGGATTGAATGCTTACATTTTTCCATGAATTAAGTGGTATTTATAGGTTAGGGTTTCTTATTCGGGTGACTGAACCATTAGCATCGTTCATTCATGCGATTGAGACATGCGGTTGATCCATTCACACAACTAAGTGTTCAGTTGTGCGACTGAGTCAGTCGCATGAAGTTGTTCAGGTGTATGGACTATTTAGGCGCATGGACACTCAGTTTGGCCATTCGGACGCATGACCACTATTTGGGTGCATGGTTCAGTCGGACGCATGTCAACTTCACTTAACCAACTTTGAATGTATTCAATATTATAACATTATGCATATCAATTCAAACAATCACAAACCTATATAATCAAGTCAATGTGCGTTAAAAAACTCATTAATGAAATATTAAACATTATAAACACAACCAAACATGGTATTTCATTAAGTACCTAACTATTACATAAGTGTAAGACAATAAAGACATATTACATTAAGATCAGAATCAAGGTACACATGTATCAACATGATATCCATCCGTTCCAGCTCCATCTCGTCCACCTGCTTGTAATCCTCATCAGCCAGATGGCAGTTCCCTATCTTTCTAGCTATTAGTCCATCATAAGAGTGGACTACTATAGCTAAAAGATCCATGTGCTCTTTAGCCACCTCAACTGTCATTACGAAGTTTTCGGTCTTCAGCTTTGCTGCATTGGCTTCGGGTATAATATATTGGATCCCAGACGACCCTGACATTTCTGACCTCGAAGTGGATGCTTGAGCAAGACCAGCTGAGCTTGACACAAAGGCAGTCTACAGTGGTGTTCCAGATGTCTTGGCCTGAGGAGTCGTGTTGTAAAGCATCGGATTCTGATCATAGGTAGCCTTTTGGGCTCTATACTTCATCCTTAGCTCTTCCTCTCTTAGTTTTGGAATGAAGTTACTTATATCTAATTTCGTTTGCATACCATTCCATATGAGATTGGAGACAAAGGAAACCTATTTCTCTGGCAATCCATGAGCAAAGTTAGACACTTTGTCTTCCATTGACGTCGTTACTCTATGAGTGTGCATCTCACTCATCAAGTGGTAGAATCTATCAATAACATCATCCAGGCTTTCTTTACCTATTGAAGAGAAGTTGTCAAACTCCTTCTTCAAAGCCTCAGCCTTTATGGCCTTGAGTGATGCATTTCCGTCATACCCCTTTTCCAATGCATCCCATAATTTCTTTGCTTGTGTATACTCAAAGAATTGATGGAAAATATCCTTCGGAATAGACTGTGTAAGCAAAGCATAGACTTTCTTTTCAGCATTGTATTTGACCTTCTGTCCATCAGTCATGCCACCAAGTGTGAGTTTGACAGCATCGGCTCCGACTGGCATGTGTACCTTGTCTCTATAGATTCCATAGATTGGGATCTTCTCCATTTAAGTAGATCTTGAAACATTGCTTCCATTGTGGGTATTCATCTAACATGATTTATTTTGATTCCCCACATTCTCCAGTAGCAGTAAGTTCTAAATACGTGAGTCTCTCCCTGCTATGAATGTTGAGTATTGGTCCTCCATTTTATAAACTTTAATCTTTGGAACAAACTGTTTCACTTATGCAAATGAAGGTGGGAGATTGGGCTATTTGGGCGATTGAACAATGCGGTTGGTTCAATCATGCGACTGAGGGATGGCTGAGTCGGGCGAATGAACAAGTGCTATTGAACAATGCGAATAGACTGCTCACTCTTACGAATGAATGTACGAATGAGTCAAATCATGCGTATGAGGGATGTGAATGTGTTCAGTCATGCGATTGAGTCAATCATGTGACTGAAGCTCTTGGATTTTGAAAATTCGTAGGTTTAACGTGTTTTGGCTGCAAAACTCGAATTTTCACTAACCCTAATTGTTGTATGCCGGAAAAACTGGACTTTATGACCATGAGACGTCTAAGACACCGTTTGACACAAAAAGATTGCATTTTAGTGAAAAACACAATTTTTGTATCAAAAACAATTGAATCACACATAATCAAGAGCCAAGGCTCTCATACCACTTGTTAGGATCGTGTATTTAATGAAATACTAACAGATAACGTGTATACCAAATCAAATAGTGAAGAATCCATTTGATTGGCAATCAAATCAGTGAGAACGCACATAGAAACAATTATGTATTGAATCTAAACGTTAAGAATCGATTAGGAATCGATCTACTGCGATCTATGAACATGGAACAGGTTCTTAGAGGTCTCTAGACGGCTAGGGTACGTCTGGAGTCGAAGTGTTTTCAATGCTCTCGTTTTTCCATGAATTATGTGGTATTTATAGGTTAGGGTTGCTTATTCAGGCAACTGAACCATTAGAATGGTTCGGTAGTGTGATTGAGCCATTCGGTTTATCCATTCGCATGACTGAGTGTTTAATCGTGCAACTGAGTCAATCTCATGTTACAATCATACGACTGATGCAGTCTCCTGGTTCAGTCGTGCGACTAAGTCATTCACATGAAGTTGTTCATGCGTATGGTCTATTAACGTGGGCCATTCGCATGATAACTTCATATTACTAAGTTTGAATGTATTCATTATCATTACATTATTTATGTTAGTTCAATCAACCACAAACCTATATAATCATTTCGATAAGCGTTAAACAACTTATTAATGAAATATTAAACATTATAAACACAACCAAACATTTGCATTTCATTAAGTACCCAACTATTACTTAAGTGTAAGACAATAAAGACATATTACATTATGATCATAATCAAGGAACACATGTATCAACACTTGCACTCTTCTTTCATTTCACACTTCTCTCTAACCAACTCAAGCAAGAACTCTCTCTAATGGTGGCTGAAAAATTTTGGATTGTGATAGAAAGGCTGAAAAATTCGGATCATTGACGAGCTATAAGGAGAGTTCTTTGGTGTTGTGCTCCCTAACAAGCTTGGTGTTTGGAAGGGCTTGTGGGTATACAAGCTTGAGGTCTTCTCCTTTGAAGGTTATCCATTCAACAACATCATCTTCTTCATCTTATACATCTACAACATCTTGTTCAAGAAAGGTTGTTTCTATGAGACCATATGGTTGGTATGTTTTGTTTGATAGCACACTATTTCACATACATTTTGATGATCCTTATTCTTGGGTTTTGTTTATGTTTTAAATGGTGAAAATTTTCAGATTACTAACCATATGTTAAACCTATATCCCTCTGCGATTTTTCAAGTTTAAATGGTTAAACTAGTTTGTTTTACATGTGACAAAACCTAACAATGGCATCTAGAGCCGGTTATGTGGAATATGTGCTTCAAAAGGTCTTGAAAAGTTAGTTTACATGGACTTTTTCCACCCATTAGGGGCTGTTTTGTTATGGATGTATGAATCCCTTATGTTTCAAGGTTTAATCTTGCATGCTTTAGTATAAACCTTGAAATATTTACATCAAATGGTTGATTGTGTTGTTTAGACATACCTTAAAATTTGAGTTCATGTTGGCTGAAATTTTAGGGCTGAAATAAGGGATTCATTGTTGTTCTCGGATGTTGTATATATTTCATATTTTGGTGCATAACATAGCCTTGACCTTATGTGTTTAGTTTTGGTTGATTGTGATTTGTCATGTTGGTTTTGATTCAAGAAAGGGTTGTAATTTTGTGTTTTGTATTTTGGGTTGTAATTTATTTATTCATTTGGTTATGTAATAAATAGATTAGTTGCATTTCCTTTAATTAGAAAAATTGTATTAGGATATGATTTTGTAAAAGAACATGCACAAGATGAAGACTCAAAGAAGGACACAAATGACATAGACACATGAAGCATTTGGATGTGGATTCAAGCGGGAGTTCATGAACACATTTTGATGTGTCATCTCAACCCTTAGGAAATACCTTATGACAACACTTGTGATGGCAAACAAGTGTGGTCAACTTAGTGGCTATGGTTATGCACTCATGTTTGTATGTTTATACGTGTTTGGATGATTGTTTGTTTGATTGTTTGGTTGATATTTGGATATGCATTACAAACTCATTAACAACTTAACAAGCTGAAAATTTGATGATTCTTTATCACTAAGTGGTTGATAAAATGTTATTAAAAGGATTAATGGTTTTAATAAAAGATGTTTTATTAAATGTGAAACATAGGGTACCTTGTATTTGAAAGCATGAAAATATAAGGTACATAGAGTTTTCTAAACTAAGATTATGAAAACTTTAAATTTCTTTTATAAGCAAGTTTTACACCGTCCTTTTGCACAACACTTGAGTCATTTGGAAACTCTTAATGGGATAAATGTCACCTAATCGTCTTGAAGGAACTTGTGACTGGAGGTGGTGATACCATATTTGTGGGATAAAGGTCACCTAACCACTTATGTTGGAAACCTCACATATGTGTGCAAGTAGGGTAACTTGATTTGCAAACCATGTTAAATAGATCACCTACAATATGGTTTACAAAGGTGTTGATGGGATTAACATATCGACTATACATATGATGTTTTAAAGTCGATCCCATACCCTAGAAGTTGCAAAGGGTTGCAATTGTAAAAACGTTGACTACCTTGTTAATTTCAATAATGGGATAAAGGTCACCTAACCACTATTTAAATGTAACATTGGATTCTAGAAATTTAAAGTTGTGTAAAGCACTTAAATAGGGGTTTTAATTATTAGAATATGAACAATATCGAAATTACTAAAATTGAAGTTTGTTATATTTTGTAGATGGCCACCAACAATAATGAAAACAATGAAATCACGTCCGCTCACTCACTATTACTAAGGACCATTCTCCAAAAGGAGCGTCTAAACCATAATAACTTTATTGATTGGTTTCAAAACTTGAGAATTGTTCTCAAGCAAGAGAAACCATCATACATATTAGACGATCCAATTCCCGATCAACCTAGTGAGGATGAGGAGGAGGCCTACAGTAATTGGGTAAAATACACTAAGGACTCGGTCCAAGTATCTTGCCTCATGTTGGCAAGTATGACTCCAGGTCTCCAAAAGAAGTATGAACATCATGGAGCATACGACATGATAACCCAGTTGAAGGAAACATTCCAACAACAAGCACGGGTTGAGCACTTCGAAATGGTTCGAGCACTCCATGCGTGTCGTATGGACGACACCCAATCTGTTTCATCTTATGTACCTAAGATGAAAAGCCACATCGACCACCTCGAAGGGCTAAATTGTCTCGTCCCGAAAGAGTTGGCTATGGATTTGATCCTCAAATCCTTGTCAAAAAGGTTTGACAACTTTATCATGAACTATAACATGAACGGGTGGGACAAGAACATAAGTGAGCTTCACTCTATGCTCAAAACTGCCAAGGCAGCCATGGGTAAAAGGGTTTTACCCGTTCTCACCATTAATGAAGGTGGGAACAAGAAGAGGCCTCACCCCACACCCAAGGCAAATGTTGCCAAGGGTAAAGAGCACGTTAAGGGAAAGGGAAAGGGAATGGTGAGAGCCCCACCACCAAAACCAGCGGGGAAAAAGTAAAAGGTTGCTTCGAATGACCCATGCTTTAAGTGTGGGGAGATTTGACATTGGGCAAGAATTGCCCAGTCCATCTCAAAGAGTTGCAAGCAAAGAGCGATGCCAGGCAAACCTCAGGTAAAATTTTCATGATTCATATTGATCTTAATTTAATATCCTCTAACACATGGGTATTGGATACCGGATGTGGAACTCACATTTGCAACTTATTGCAAGGGTCCAAAAGAAGTAAGGACTTCAAGAAGGGGATGTAAGCCTCTACATGGGGAATGGGGCAAAGGTTCAAGTTGAAGGCCGAGGGGACTACATCTTGAAGCTTCCAAATCGTTTGGAAGCAATTTTGAACAATCTTTTGTATGCTCCTAGTTTGACTAGGAATATTGTTTCTGTTTCCCAATTAAGACAATATGGTTATGTTTTGTCATTTATTGAGAAAGAAATTCATGTTTCTTTAAATGGCATGTTTTATTATAAAGCTTTTCCTATTAATGGTATTTATGAATTGGTTCATGAAAACACATTATATGATAGCTCATTGTACCAAACCACCACAAAGAAACTCAAATTGGATTTGACTGATACCTATCTTTGGCATTGCCGTCTTGGTCATATAAACAAGAAGTGCATACAAACACTTCAAAGGGACGGTCTTTTAAAAGCAAATGAATATGATTCATTCGATGTATGTGAATCTTGTTTACAAGGTAAAATGACTAAGGCACCTTTTAGTGGCATGTCCGAACGGGCAAAAGATTTATTAGGCATGATACATTCAGATGTATGTGGTCCTTTTAAGCCAATGACTAGGTGCCAGGAAAAGTACTTCGTTACCTTTACCGACGACTATAGTCGATATGGTTATGTGTACTTGTTAAGACACAAAGATGAAGTTTTGAAATGTTCAAAATCTTCCAAAATGAAGTAGAAAATCAACTCAACAAGAAAATAAAAATTCTCCGCGCCGATAGAGGAGGTGAATACCTCAGTGATGCTTTTAGATATCATCTTAGAAGTTGTGGTATTGTCTCACAACTATCTCCACCTCGAACACCACAATATAACGGCGTGTCCGAGCGGAGAAATCGAACTCTATTAGATATGGTTCGATCTATGATGGCTAGAAGCTCATAGCCTCTATCATTTTGGGTTTTCGATTTGCTCTCCGCGGCCCGTATTTGAATTTGGCCCCAACCAAGAAATTAGAAACGACACCTTTTGAAATATGGCATGGAAGGGTTCCATCACTGTCATATTTAAAGGTATGGGGTTGTGAGGCTTATATTTAGATTCCCACCTTAAACAAGCTAGAAAGTCGTTCCAGTAAGTGTATCGTTAAGATCTCAGCATCTAGTTTGATCAGTTAGATTGGATTTGCAGCGGAATGAGCCCACGAATTAACAAATTTAAACAAGAACACACGAAATTTATCAATGAAACAGTGTTTGTTATAGAGAGAGAATTTTTGCCAAAAGGAATATATTCATTCAATACACGCTTCGGCTGGCTTCCACACCGTTACAACTAGGTCATCTTTGTTTTTATAAGGAAGCTGACGTCAGCTGACAGTGACATCTAACTGTATTTAACTAGTGAAAGTTAACACAACTACTGAAGATGTCAAACAGTTGACATATTTTACAAAAATACCAAGTGTTAACTATCACTACAACTACTGAAAAGAAACTACTGAAACAACAACGACTAAAGAACATGCTCTTCAGTCATTTTACAAGTACTGAAATAGAAAAGAAAACTACTGAAAGGAAACCATCACAACAACTGAAGAATGCTTCTTCAGCTGTTGTGACAAACTCTGAAGGCTTCAGTACTTGGAGTTCTTGAACTTCAGTTGTTGTCATCAGCTGATGTCTTCAGATGTTGTCTTCAGTCTTTGTACTTCAGCTGTTGATCTTCAGTACTTTAGTCTTTAGCTGTTGATCTTCAGACTTTGGTCTTCAGCTGTTGAAGTCTTTAGTACTTTAGTCTTCAGCTGTTGATCTTCAGACTTTGTCAAACAGCTAATCAAGTCTTCAGCAGTTGTTGTGATGTCTTGTGGGACTTAAAGGTTTTTCTGATCTGGCTCATTGGTTCTTTTTGTCCAACAGTATCTTCATTGGATATCCCAGAGATTCTATGGGATATTATTACTATGATCCATTGGAACAAAAGAAGTTTGTTGCCAAGAAGGCTGAGTTCTTAGAAGCTAAGTTCCTTACGGAAGGAACTAGCAGTAGAATTGTGGATCTTGAGGAGGATCAAGAACCACAAACCGATACACGTTTGGTTGACATTAGCACACAACATGAGGATGCTGAGAATGATCAAGTGGTTGATCAATGTACACAAAACGTTCACAGATCTGGTAGAATTAGTAATCCGCATAAAAGATATGGATTTTTCGTAGATGGATGCTATTTGGTAGATTTTGATGAACCGACCACCTATCATGATGTAGTGTCTAATTTGGATTGTGGAAAATGGGTTGAAGCCATAAATGTTGAGATACAATTCATGTATGACAATCAAGTGTGGGACTTGGTTGAACCAAATCTTCACTCCAACATAGTTGGAAGTAAGTGGGTTTTCAAGAAGAAAACCCATATGCATAGAAACTTGGATACTTATAAAGCTAGACTTGTAGAAAAAGGTTTCACTCAAACTCAAAGGTGAATATGATGAGACCTTTTCACCAGTTGCAATGCTAAAATCTATTAGGATATTGTTTGCTATAGCGGCTCATTATGATTATGAGATTTGGCAATGGATGTCAAAACTGCTTTTCTAAATGGATATCTTGAGGAAGATGTCTATATGGTTCAGCCTAAAGGTTTTGTCAACTCAATACATCCTAACAAATTATGCAAGTTAAAGAAATCAATCTATGGATTGAAGCAAGCTTTATGGAGTTGGAATCACTGTTTTTATGAAGAAATAATCAAATTTGGGTTCATCAAAAACGCTGATCAAGCATGTGTGTATAAGAAGGCTAGTGGGAGCATCACCACTTTCCTAGTATTGTATGTTGATGACATCCTACTATTTGGGAATGACATTCCAACCATGGAGGGTGTAAAAGCCTGGCTTGGAAGCTGTTTCTACATTAAGGATCTTTGTGAAGCTGCCAATATTTTAGGAATAAAGATCTATAAGGATAGATCAAAGTAGTTGATAGGTTTGAATCAAAGTGCATACATTGATAACATCTTGATAAGGTTCAAGATGGAAAACTCTTAGGAGGTACCGTACCTATTCAAAGAGGAACAATATTGAGTAAGACTCAATGTCCAAGCTCAAAGGATGAGCAAGACAAAATGAACGGAATTCCGTATGCGTCTGCTATAGGATCCATCATGTATGCAATGATATGCACTAGACGGGCGTGTCATGCACTTTGAGTATGACAAGCCGATACCAACAAAATCCTAGAAGCAGTCATTGGATGGCTGTTAAGAACATACATAAGTACCTAAGGAGGACCAAAGATATGTTCCTAATCTATGGATCTTGTGAGGAGGAACTGGCAGTAAAGGGTTACACGGATGCGAGTTTCCAAACTCATCGGGATGATTCACAGTCACAATCGGGGTACATTTTCATCTTGAATAGAGGAGCAATCTCTTGGAAGAGCTCTAAGCAAGATGTGACGGCATTATCAACTACAGAATCAGAATACATTGCCTCTTTATTAGCAGCTCAGGAAGCTGCATGGTTAAAGAAGTTCATTGTCGATCTAAGGGTGGTCCCTTCCATTCAGGACCCCCTAGAAATTCATTGTGATAACGAGGGTGTTATTGCTCAAATCAAGGAACCCCATGCACATCAGAAGACTTGGCACATTGAACGAAGATTCAACTACATAAGGTATGAAGTTGAAAAGGGAAAGATATGTATTCACAAAGTTCACACGGATCAAAACATTGCGGATCCACTCACGAAGGTTCTTGAAAAGGCAAAGCATGAAAGTCATGCTTGTGCCATGGGACTGCAATATTCTAGTGACTGGATTTGATATTAATTTCTGTAATGAGATATTGTACCCTTTATTACTTGAATGAATTATTTGGTTATAATGACTCAACAAATATTTCTATTTTGCATGTTTAAAATCCATGAGTAAATTGTTTACTCAAAACGTCCGTAGTTGTTCATGCTTGCGGGAACAAGTATGAAGGTAACGCAATTATGAACTTGGATAGGTAGATATTCATATGGATGAATATAGAGCAAAAGGTTGCTGCCAAAGTTCATAGATATTTGTGGGATGCAAATATTGGACTGACCTATTTCAAGAAACTTTTGAATTTGTTGCTTCAACATTTTGAATTGATGATTCCATGCAGACAAAAGAGAGTCAAGAACCTTTTGAATTTGTTCATGATTACTCAGATCAGGAACATGCTTCTTTATATAATTTTCCACCATTAAATATCGATCAATCAAATCTAACAATTTTTTTCATCATACCTACAAAAGAGTCAATCGGCCTTTTGTCATTGTGAGATTATCTCATTTAAAGTCTTCTGAAGATGACATGATTGTGAAAATCTTGAACAATTAAACGCCCAAAAAAAGTTTTCCCAAAATTGTGAAATAATTCTCCCCCAGGAAAAATATTAATTTTTTATAAATATTTTAAAATTGTTGAATATTTCTTTATCAGGATGAAATCAATTAATTGTTGGATCTTGTATGCCCAAGACACATACAAAATTGATGTGGTTAGTACGTTATGATCCAAGTCGGATCATAACCAACAACAAGCTAAACAAACACCAATTAATATTTATTTGTTGATAAGATCAAACAAATAAATACCAACACCAATTTAGAAAATGGGTTTTTCTAAAACGTTGCTTTTGTAAAAGAACAACATTATGTGGATATTTGTTCATGAGAAATTTTTTGTTTCATTTTTGAAGTTAGTTAAATAATAACAAATAAAAGTATGTTATTGTTATAAAATTAAAAGAGGTTTTAATTCTATAAAAATTAAGGGCTAAGAGTGTAACATTTTATAAAATGTTGAAAATGGGGGGAACCCATTTTCATGAAAGAATTCGGCCGCCCAAAAAGAGAGCATTGGGACTCCCTTTTTTGTCTTGGTCCAAGCACTCTTTCACCACTATTGCACTCTTCTTTCATTTCACACTTCTCTCTAACAAACTCAAGCAAGAACTCTCTCTAAAGGTGGCTGAAAAATTTCGGATTTTTTTGAAAGAAAGACTGAAAAATTCGGATCATTGAGGAGCTATAAGGAGAGTTCTTTGGTGTTGTGCTCCGTAACAAGCTTGGTGTTTAGAAGAGCTTGTGGGTATACAAGCTTGAGGTCTTCTCCTTTGAAGGATATCCATTCAAGAACATCATCTTCTTCATCTTATATATCTACAACATCTTGTTCAAGAAAGGTTGTTTCTATGAACACCCTATGGTTATTATGTTTTGTATGATAGCACACTATTTCACATACATTTTGATGATCCTTATTCTTGGGTTTTGTTTATGTTTTAGATGGTGAAAATTTTCTGATTACTAACCATATGTTAAACCTATATTCCGCTATGATTTTTCATGTTTAAATGGTTAAACTAGCTGTTTTACATGTGACAAAACCCAACATTAATCCCAAGTACTCATTTTTATTTGATTTTTTTATTATCGCACACCATATTTTTAAAATTTATCCCACCAAAACAAACCCAAATACCCAACTAGTATAAAACTTAGGTAAATGTTTAGCCCACTAATGTAAAATAAGATGTCTAGAATTGTTAGCCCAACTAATTTAATTTTTTAATGAATTCTGCTCAAATTAATTCATCTAAATTTGGCCCATTAGGAAACATCAACTCTAACCCTAATCCTAAACTTTATTTCATGTCATTTTCACCACACAAAACACACACAAAAGAAATAGAGAGAGAGGATCAGATGAAGGTAGTGAACCCTCTAGGGTTCCGGCGGGATCATCTCCGGCGAGCCGCCTTACCGGCGGTCGGGAAAACAACTCGGTGAGGTATGACCGTCTGAACTTCTATACACACTAAAGACAACCTCCTGAATCGAACGGTGATCTTGGTTTACCCAGAAAACCATTAACAAAGAAGATATAGAAGAGAGAAGATAGTGGCGCCTAGGGTTCCAGTGAAATTTTCCTAGGGTTTCGGTGACTGCCGCCTTTCCCACGAGTCTCCGGTGATGGTGACGGGGAAGTCGGTGTTGAAGTCACTGTTGAAAAGGCTCTTCGATCGACAGTTTCTTAACTCGACTAATGGATATGATGATGAAAGCCTACAGCGCACTACCGAATCCCGTGAATGAGTGAGCGGATTGGATTTTCGGAATCGTTCCAAAATTCTTCTAGATAGTCATGGAATTCATGGTAATCTATGCTGTTGAATAGCGCCACCGCTTCCGTGAACTTACTACTACTGCTTTCAACGAAATCGTCATCATCATCTTCTTCTTCAATCGAATGCCGACTAGGGGGGAAATCGTAAGATGCTAATGGCTTGTAAATGGATGATGATGATGATGATGATGGTGATCGTGATGATGATAATTGATTATTGTGTAGATATGATAGGAATTGGTAGGAGATTAGGGGTAGATTTGAAGATAATAAGGGGATTTTGATGTGTGCGAGTGAGCAAATCACCATGATTTGCCGATTTGCTGCTTTCAGTTTCATTGTTTGATCTACTTATTGTTCTTGTGGTTGAGGAGGCTTAAAGAAGTGGGAGTGTGTTTGTGTTTTGCAAATGTTGTAACACTATTTTTTGATGTTTGTGAGTAGAAAGGTGTTGATGGTTGTTTGCCGGAATTTTTTAATTTTCGCACCCCACCTTTTTTTAAATTTCGTTGAAATATCTTTAATTTAGTAGGTTGATAGTTTCGCCGGAATTGTTGAAGTTTCCTTGAAGTAAGTTGTTTCGCCGGAATTTGCAGTTTCGCCGGAAAAGTACAATTTCGCCAGAAAAAGAGCGAAACTGCTAGTTTCGGTTGTAATTTCTCTGAGAAACTTTGAACTTTTGTTGAGAATGAAGCTAGTTTTGCTGGATGAAGATGTTGAAGCTCCAAGAACACCACCAAGAACACCAAGAACACACACTAGTGTACGAGAGAGAAACTTTGAGATCTGAAATTTTCACTGATTTTTCTTGTACAAACGATGATGTAGATTCAATATATGTTGATTATAGTGATAGATCTAATGTTGTTTTTTTGAATTTGTAGAAATTTGAATTCAGATCTACTTTCTATCTCTAGAACCCCAGTTTCTCTCTCTAAAAAATTGATGAACATCTTGAAAAATCAACAACAAATTCTTCTAATTTTCAATGCATTTGATCCAATAAGGCTCTAATACCAAATTGTCGACCCAGGGTGAACACACTCCAATCAAATCATCAAAAATTAGATCAAAATATGATAATCACAATCAAAACCCCTTTGATCTTCAATTAGATTGCAAAATCTGTGTTTATAAATAATCCCTCAATCTATTAGTCTAGACTAATATTCACTAATTGCACTTAACCCCCTACACTTAGGCTAAATAATAGAAATTACATATAAAACATAAAAATGACTAAAACAAAGTAAAATATATTTGGTTCACACAAAATATATTTATTACAATAAAACTTCTAGTCGTATTAAACTTCAAAGTCTCGTCTCGGTTCTTGGTCTCCAACGTGTTGTGTTTAACTTTTGCGTTGACTTTGACCGTGATGTTGACTTTTGTTGACTTTGACCGTGTTGATAATATAAACTATCTTGTACAGCTCTAACAAATGAAACCTGAGATTCATTTCGAAGGTCAAATAAAACTGAAACAGTTGGGACAGATAGTCTGTTCCCTCAAACTTCCGAAGCTAAAATCAAAGCCTCAAAAGAAAAGTTAAATCTTCCAAAGCTGAGATAAAAGCTGGGGAAAGTCTGTTCTCTTTCTTCGAGGATCTAATCATCACAGATGCAATTCTAGAGCTTGCATCTGAGGTGAATAGTGAGGACTTTCTCAACCGACCCCTAGCTTTGACAACTTCACTATCTCCATCCACCATGTCTCAACCTGAACCCTCCATCCAAGAACCACCAAAGTCAAGCACTTTCAACGAAGATAAAGGAAAGAAAAAGATGACTGCGAAAGAGCTTCGGGAGGAGGAGAGGATTGATAATCTCAAAAGAAAAGGTAGACTCCTAACTAGGAAGTTGCTAGATTTGAGTTCCAAAGTAGCTGCAGCCAACCAGGGGGCAGTCAACAACAAGAAAAGGTTGGAGGTCATTGACAGGCTCATCAAGCTTGGAGTTGTCAATGAAGATATACTTTGCTACCACTAGAGGAGTTAGTAGAGGTAGAAAAGGCAACCATACTACAGATTGAACAAAGGGAGGAAGCTACAAGGCTGGCCTTAGAGGAGGAAAGGGAAAGGGAGAAGAGGGAAGCTGATTTGCAGCTCAGGAGGGAAAGGATATCTTTCCTAACCTCCAGGGGTTTCTCTCTTCAAGAACTATCTCCACATGATAATGACACGATCCTATGGCTCTTCAACAAAAAGCAGGATCAGCTAGAGAAAGAGACAAAAAAACCTACGAGAGAGAAGTTGAGGGTTAAGAAGAAGAAGGAAGAAGAAGTTGGGGTCACTGTTGCCAAGAAGATAAGTGGGAGAGCCTGGAAGAAGGATTATATTCGGGCTCATGGCTTCTCTGTTAGGCAGGTGAGACCCATGTATGAAAAGACACTATAGCGATTTGTCAATGACATCAAGACTGGCATTCTCTTGGGAAAGAGGAAAGAGATGTAGATAAAGGTACATGGAATGATCTTCAAACCAACACCTCAACCCTAACCTACAACCCAACTCAACCCCAACCTCAACCTCAACCTTCCCCATTTCCGTTCCCTATCAAGACTGAACCATTTCAGAACCTTACACCCCAGAACCTACACCAACAACCTTACCCATCTCATCACCACAACCACCTCAACTGATCATCCCTGAACCTAAAACCTTACCTAGAACCCAAACACCTTTACTTACCCAACAACCATCCAGACCACCCCCTCAGCCTTTTAGAAATCACTCCCTAGAGAAGTTTAAGGAGATCAAATGAAGGTCAACAAATGCATAACTTTGAGTGACTTATCCTGTGTGGAGGATTCTGTCAAGCGAACTTACATTGATCGATCCTCGTGTTCCCTCACAAGAGATCAATTCCTTGATCCGCCAAGATGAACATTACACCAGGCTGTTAAACTCCTTGGCCTCAACGCTGACTCACTAAATAATGAAGAGAAGAAGCTAAGAAGAAAGTTGGTTACTCTACTAGATACAAAGAAAAGGAATATGGTTCCTAGTCAGCCCCAAAGAAAATTATCCAGTGGTTGTTCGATGAAGCCTCTCACAACTTTGTAGTGAAGAGAGAGAATGGAGAGAGCAACTGGCTAAATGCCTCTTCCCTGCTACACTTTAACAGATTCGATATTATTGAGTTGGTAGAGAAGCCATTCTCCAATCCCTCAACTCCGAAACAACTGCTCACATCACAAGTCATAAGCAGCCTTCATCTTGCTGAGTTAACTGCAAAAGCCATGGCTTGAACAGTAGTTGAAGCTGAGAGAGAAGGAAGAAAAAGAAAGGTCAACCACCAAAGGCAAGGCCTTTCTACAAATGGTGGAAGGCCCTGAATAGGAACTAATAGTTAAATGGGAGTATGACTATAACTCCCATCAACTAACACTCTTCATAGGGACTCAACAGAGGGTGCATATCATTCAAAGTGCCAGACTGGATCTTCTATCTAGAAATAATTTGTACAAACTTTTTAGCACCACTTCCAGGAAAAACAAAGAAACAGATAAGTATTTGTTTTCCCTGGTGTTGAAAGTTTTAAGAAGCAAGAACAATTGAGGTTTTGGTGGCATCAGCCTAGGGGTAGTTTGTTGGATCAAGAAGAAGGATGGTGCAACCAAAACCAAACACTTAGACTATTTTTGCTACAAGTTTTAAAGGACTTGTGAAGCTAGGTATGGAACTTCCGAATGATATGGAGTTCTTTTGAAGACAATGTGCAGAATCAACTTCCGAAGGAAAAGCTTCAACTTTCAAGGACAAAGTCGTGTCTTCCGAAGTTCAAGACTTCGAAGAATTCAAAGACAATGACTTCCGAAGTAGAAGTCCACAAGCCCTGAAAGAAGAAGCTTGTTTCAAAGTATAAAAGGCTTCGGAAAAACGTGTTCTTCCAAAGCCAATTAACCTTCTGAAGATGCTGCTATGAACCAGTGGACATTAGTATGGTCTCTGACACTCCACTACAAACCTCTGACACTTCATGGCGTTTCCCAAATGGCCATTTACTTGATCATAGTTTATTCCATTGTTCAAACATGCCAATTCAATTGATGATTTCATGGTTGTTCTGTTGAGATTCCCACAAGTCTAAGAATTAATGCGAATGAAGAGTCTGCTGATAGATGAACCAAGTGTGGCTAACCCTATTTGTATATGCAGAAGTCATAAAACAAATGTTGACAAGTGTTTGTTCTTCCGCATTAACAAACGCGGATAACTTAAAAGAATATGCTAACAAGGTTGACTCTTCCGCATTTACAAATGCGGACAAGTCACACAAATGCGCCAAGTAGTTGTTCTTCCGCATTAACAAATGTGGATGAACAAATTACTAATACGGTAGCATGAGAAGAAATGCTGATGAAGCCCGCATTTGTCAATGCGGATGAACCAATAGAAATGCGAATCAAGACTTAGACTAGTTCTGATGTATAGGTTAGGGGTAGTTTAGTCATTTTGTAAAAAGGCATCTTGTCTACCTATAAATAGAATAGAAAACCTTGTACATAAGGTGACAGTTGATAGACAATTAGAATATATTTTGTCATTTACTCTCTTGGTGTATTATTACTGCTTTATGCTCAAACGCTAGCATTTACTATAATCAATCACTTTCATCGATACAAAAAACATTTATGAGTATTTCTTCTACATTGAATATTTCTTGATTGTATGATTCCCCATTCAATCATTAACTCAATCATTATATTCGATACTAAGTGAGAATCTCAATCTAACTACCTAGTCAATTGGTATCAGAGCTTTTCGCTCTTAGTTATTTTCAGATCTACCCAATACCTGAATAGAACTTGAGTGATCTGGTGATTGAGTTGCTAGTTAAGTATTTTATCATCTCTACTTAGTAAACATCAGGAAATACTCTTAAAACAACCTCTATCAACACGTTCTCACCTTCAAGAACTATACACAAAACCTACAGATTCATTCGAAAAACAGGAATATAACAAAAACTACGACAGAAACCAAGAAACATTAACTGATCTGATTTACTAAGCATTTGTTGAACGATTGGAATATTCAGACTAATTAATCTTAAAACTTACCTAATCATATTTATACAAGTTAAAACACCTTGTTAAAATGGATTCACATATTTTTTCAGAACTTGGTCATACTCCAAAACCACCAATGCTTAAACATAAATCTGAATTTAAACAATGGAAAATCAGATTCATGAATTATATAACAGGTGTAGATCTAGATTATTGGATTTCAATTTTCAACAGACTACATAATCTAGTTACTCTGTCTGCAGATCAAGCTGTCATCTACAAAACATCAAGAATCCCAATTGAAGACTTGACTCTTGATGATGATGACTATAAGAAGATCAAGATTGATCTCAAATCTTATTCCATACTTACTCAAACACTCAAGATGGATGTGCTGAAAAGACTAGAAAAGTATGGAACTACCAAAGCAGTGTGGGATGCACTGCTCATCATATGTGAGGGAAGTAGTGAAGTTGCTGAAATTAACAAGGATAAACTTGTTAATCAATATGAAACATTTCATCACTCTTAAGTGGAGTCTATCTCTAAACAGCTCCATAGATTTGTGCATCAGGTGAACGTCTTAGAGATAATGGGAGTCACCTACAAAGTCAAGGAGTTAAACAAGAAAATGTTGCACAGTCTTTCAGAAAGCTGGAAACAAAATGTGACCATGCTAAAATATACTCTTGATCTTGAGAGTACAACTTTGGATATCATGATAGCCAAGATAGAAGCATTGGAGCTTGATGAAAGAAGCAGAAATATAGGAGGTCCAAGAGTAATTGAAGCATACAAATTTCCATCTGACTCTCATACTATGGAAAATGCCTTCATTACTGAAGAAGATGATTATCTTTCCTCAAGGGATCAAGTCAAGACCACTGGATTCATTGCAGCTCCATCTACCAACAGGCCATCAACATCATCCCAATCAACAGGATTCTCAGAAAATATTTCAAACAACCCTGATGATACCAAATTTGAAGAACAAAAGGCTACTTACAATGCCTTTGTTGCAAGCTTTGAAGCTTATTTGGGAGGAAGACTCACATCTGCCCATCTTATCCAGGAAGACTTAGAGGAAATAGATCCAAATGATGTAGAAGAAATGGATTTAAATGGCGAATGGCCATGATTGCCATGAGAGCAAAGAAGTTTTTCAAAAAAGACAGAAAGCCAAGCCTTAATGAAAACACAAAGCTTGGATGTGACAAATCCAATGTGAAGTGCTTCAACTGTGGCATGACTTGCCACTTCTCTAGAGAATGCAATGTTCCTAAAAGAAATAACTTCGAGAGGAATTCACATTGCAAGTCATGTTCATAACCAAATTCAAGCTCTCATTCCAATAATCATCAATAGTAGTATCATCATCAACAACAACAGTCCTATCAGATTCAACCTCAACTAATAACTCAAGCTCATGGAAGCAATCAGACATCAACAAATGCTCTTGTTATTAAGTAAGATGGAGTATGTGACTAGAGCCTGTATGCTAAGAAAGTAAAGCCTCAATTTAAAAATCATGCACTCATGGCTCACATCAATGATGGTCCATCTCCCATGCCATCTGAGGTAAAATCTAACCTGTGTAGTGATAATTGCATTGCTGAACTGCAAGGTTATAGAGAACACAATCAGAAACTGACAGATAAAATAAAAGAGGAAATGATGAAGTCATAGATGCTGAAAAGAGAAATAAAAGGCTTTGAAGTCAAAATAAAATATCTCATCTCTGACATTGAAAAACTGCATGGTGAAAAGTACACTCTTCCAGCTGAGAATAAGCAACTGACTGAAAAGTTAGCTCAATCTAAAGCTGAACATACACATACTAAAGTGAAACTTGAAAAGTTTCAGCAGTCTTCAGTCAAGCTGCAAGAGATGCTTGATTCTCAAAAGGATCCCAAGGACATGTCTGGGATTGGGTATAACTCATGTCCTCAAGCATATAATGACAACTACACTGTCATGTCTGAATCTGTTACACTCAATGAGACAATTGAAACTAAATCTATGGAATCAAAATCTATAGTAAAACAAGTAACCAATCCTAAAAACAAACCTGATGTTTATGTTCAAACAAATGAGAAGAAAATCATAGTAGGTCATCCAATCAAGATTAAAGAGTGTTCAGACAAGACAGTAAGTTCCATTAAACCTACCAAGCTAGTCAAAGCTATTGTTCCTTTTGTGAAGTTCATACCAGCTATTTCAAAAGGAATAAAAAGTTTGTGAAGTCAGTGAAACCATCTACTGAAAGGAATTCTGAGAGTGAGAGCAAATCTCCAAATAATTCAAGCAAATCAAACAAGGTTTCACTAAAAAAGAAACATAAGAGCTAACCTATTTTAGAAATTAAAATTAAGTCTGACCCATAACTTTCAAAATCAAGACAAGGAATATGTTTTGATAATGCAACAAGGAACATGTTGATATGTTTGAGAAAGAGGTAAAGAAAGGGTTAAGGAAACAAAAACAGCCTAAAACAGCTAACACTAGTAGTGTTGTGAAACAAACTACAAATAAGGTTGTTCTTGATTCCTTCCCTAAGCAAAAGACTACAACTCCATTGAGAGAGGGTAAATCACCTAAACCCACCAAACCAAAATCTGATTCAAGAAACAAACAAATGTACTGTGACATATGGAACATATTTAATCACATAACAAAAGAGTGCTTTTTCAACCAATACTGCTCTCTCTATGACATGAACAATCATTCCACCAAAAACTGCTACTTTAATAAATATTTTTCAGTTTGTGATGCAACCAATCACAATACGTCTGATTGTTACTTCATTAGAAGGGATTGAGAATTCCCTAAAACAAGCCCATCTCAAAAACATCAGCATTGAAACACACCGTCAGACCTCATTTTCACAACAATAAATCTTGGATATCTAGATCAACAAATGACAGGAGCAACTTGAAGGAATTGTGGAAGGGTCAAAGAAAAGATCACACAATGAAACCCAAAATTGACCTTCCCAAACCAAAAGTAATTTTTCAAAATGAAAAACAAGTTAAATTTCTACAAAGAAATAGAGACCAAAGGTTTCATTACTCATTTGACTCTTCATTAGATGTTGACGTGATGACTCAATCTAGTTACTACCAGAAATCTCCTAGGGCAAATCCATCTAAATCCTAATTTAGAGGGAAATACCAAGAGGTCACTATCATGAATAGGAATGGGAAACCCAAGACCATCATGGCTTGGGTTTCTTATTCGAATTAGTTCTTTTTTGCTTACAGGTTCATTCACATAGGTCCAATAGCTTATGGTACGTGGACAGTGGATGTTCCTTACACATGACTGGGGACGTTCCCTCCTTCATTACTTCAAGCAATTACAAAGAAATACTATGGCATTTGGAGGAGATTCACAGGGTGGAAGATATACAGGTGAAGGATATGTGTCAAATGGGTTGCTGAGCTTTGACAGAGTGAACTACTGTGAACAGCTAAACTTCAATCTGCTAAGCGTGTCTCAGATTTGTGACAAGAAATATTCAACTCACTTTACAAACACTCATTGCTACATTTTGAAACATGCCTATTATCAAAAGCAACATTTGATAAGTCTCCTCTTTGGCATAGACGTTTCGGGCACAAAAACTTTAAAAACATGAACACATTGGTGAAAGGAATACATGTCATTGGTCTTCCACAAAAAGAATTTCATTTTGTAGACCACTATTCTACATGTCTCAACGGAAAACAACATAAATCCTCTCACAAACCAAATTTGATGAACAGCAACAATACTCCATTGAAGCTACTTTATATGGATCTGTTTGGACCAACTCATGTCATGAGTATTGGAAAGAAATAGTATTGTTTGATGATCATTGATGATTTTTCAAGATTCACATGGGTTTTCTTCTTACTTCATAAAAATGAGGCACCCCAAATAATAAATGACTTTATCACTAAAATAAAAAATCAACTTGATCATAAGGTCAAAACAATAAGAAGTGATAATGGCACAGAGTTTAAAAATGAGAATCTGAGTTCTTTTTATGCAACCAAAGGCATTGCAAATCAATTTAGTGCAGCTAGAACTACTCAACAAAATGGGGTAGCTGAAAGGAGGAATAGAACACTGATTGAAGCAGCAAGAAAAATGCTAGCCGATGCTAAACTGCCAATCACCTTCTAGACAGAGGCAGTTAATACTTTGTGCTTTGTGCAAAATCGAACTCTGAATTGTAAAAGAAAGTCACATGACTCCTTACGAACTTATGTTTCAAAGAAAAGCATTCATTGAATTTTTCAAGTCATTTGGTAGTCTTATCTCAATATTAAACACCCAAGACTATTTGGGAAAGTTTTCATCTAAGTCTGTTGAAGGATTCTTTGTAGGTTATTCTTCTGTTTCGAAGGCTTACAACGTGTTAATCCTAGAATAAAAATTATTGATGAATCAACAAATGTTCAATTCAAGGAACATTAGTTTCCCAAATCTACAAATGGTCCCGACTAGTTGTTTGATATTGACTCATTTACCAAATCATTTGATCAATTTCACTTATCTCATGCAGGAAATCTACATTCAGGTGATACTTCTTCAACTATAGAAAGAAGTGATGGATTTCCATTGATTCCTCCTACATCTGCTGAATACGTGAATGAAGATGTTCCTCTCCATGCTAATCCCATTAGACAACCATCACAAAACCATAGTGTTTCAACTAAAGGAGGTCCAAGCCTGTTACCATCATACTCAGATGATCTGTCAATTGAGATAAAAAATCAGAAACAAGCTACTCCTCTAGCTGAAACACAAAGAACATCGAATGATGGAATGAATCAAAGTGTTCCTGAAGCTGAAGTAGGAACTGAAATGGAGTTTGACTATCTTCATAATTCCCCAACAGTACAAGATGAAGGTGCCTCTCACCATAATGAGCTAAATGTCTCCACTCTTGATGTAACCATTGTTGGGGACTCAATTGTAACCATCAGAATACCTAAGAATCTTCCAGTGGAAAGCATTATTGGTGAAATTAATGAATGGGTGACAAGAAGCAAGTCTAGAATTGCAAAAATCATTTTGTTCTCATGCTTTCTTTATCAAATAGTACCCAAGAACATCAAAGAGGCTCTTCAAGACAATAGCTGGATTGAAGCAATGCAGGAAGAATTGCTACAATTTAAGAAGCAAGAGGTATGGCAACTGGTAGACCTTACTGAAGGACAATACCCCATCAGCACCAGATGGTTGTACAGAAACAAAAGTGATGATAAAGGGATCGTCATCAGAAACAAAGCAAGACTGTTGGCATAAGGCAACACTCAAGAAGAAGGAATCGATTAGGATGAAGTGTTTGCACTTGTTCCAAGATTAGAAACAATAAGAATCTTTCTAGCATATTCTGCATCCATGAAGTTTACTTTTTATCAAATGGATGTGATGTGTGCATTCTTATATGGAAAGATTGCTCAAGAAGTCTATGTGAGTCAACCACCTGACTTTGAAGATCTAGATTTCCCTCACGGGGTGTACAAGCTTGACATAGCCCTGTATGGTGTTCATCAAGAACCAAGAAAGTCGTATGAGACTCTATCATCCTTTCTTCTTGAACATGGATACGAAAGAGGAAGGATTGATCAGATTCTCTTCAGAAGGAGAAGAGGAAAAGACTTGTCGTTAGTCCAGATTTATGTGGATGACATTATATTTGGCTCAACAAACAAGCAACTCTCCAAAGATTTTGAAGACCTATGCATTCAATATTCCAAATTAGTGCTATGGGAGAGCTCACTTTCTTCTTATGAGTGCAAGTCCAACATACAACAGATGGAATTTTCATCAACCAATCCAAATATGTGGGAACAATGCTAAAGAAGTTTCATTTTGCTGATTGTCAGTCTATTAGAACACCGGTTGATACCAAAGTCAAGATTGGTCTTGATCCAGAAGGCAAATCTGTTGATCAGACTCACTATTGATCCATGACACGCTCACTTATGTATCTAACTGCTAGCAGGCCTAATATTATGTTTGGTGTTTGTGTGTGTGCCAGGTATCAGCTGATCCAAAGGAATCACATGTGAATGCAGTCAAGAGGATATTCATATACCCGAAGGGCAAACCAGCTCTTGGGTTATGGTATTCAAAGGAAGGTGACTTCAATCTATATGCCTTCACAGATAGTGATTACAGAGTATTCAACCTCAATAGGAAATCCACCTCTGGCGATTGTCAATTTCTTGGTCGCAGACTGGTCTCCTGGCAGTGCAAGAAGACAAACATATCTGTCTCAATAGCAAAAGCTGAGTATATTGCACCATCATCTTGTAGCTCTCAAGTACTTTGTATTCAAAACCAGATGCTTGATTATGGTTTTATCTTCTTGCACACACCATTTCACATTGATAACACAACAGTTGTTTTCACAACACATAATCCAGTTCAGCACTCAAATACCAAACACATTGAAATTAGATATCACTTTTTGAGAGACTGTGCTAAAAAAGGGTTAATCAAATAGATTTAAGTACCCACTGAAAATCAATTGGCTGATTTATTTACTAAGGCATTTGAACCTAGTAGGTTTGAATTCCTAGTTCAATCAATTGGAATGATTAACCTTGAGCAAAACCAATCAAAACATCAATAACAAGTCAAAAACACTAGCAAAACCCAAGAAAATCAATTTTAAGGAAGAAAAGAATACTTGGGAAATGATATAATTATAGTCGTTATATCATTCACTGTGCTTAATTTCAAAAAAAATTACAAGACTGTCATGACTTACCAGATTTGTTGGTAGGCTCAACCTAGAAGAGAAGATATATGTAGTGAAGAATTAAAAACTTAATCAATAGTGAAACGATCATCTCAAAGTATAGGTATGTATTGGTTTATCTGAATGAATGTGTGTGTAGTAACCTAAACACACCAGGTAATGATACTTTATGAATCTCTTTCACCTACATCAAGTTTCACCTTTGTTTTGCTGAGCAAAGACCTGATGAAACAAGCACATAGTGCAGATGTACAGATTGAAAAGATTCCTAATGAGGAACACATCCAAATTGAATGAATCTACAAAATCCATACATTTCAAGTGAATGTTCAAAAGAATCATATCATGGATCACCTTCCGAAGTGAAGTGAAAAGATTCCCAAAATGGATCATCATGAAAAGTATCAAAGTAAAAGAATCCCAATGAGAATCAGTGAAAATGAGTTCTTTTAACTTAAGTAACCTGGTAAGGAAAGTTGTGAAAAAGTTCTACCATGCATTGTATAAGGATGGTTGATCATTCCATGCTTGTGTGTGTGAGGTATGTTGATACATATATGTACCTAGATTCTGATCTCAATGTAATATGTCTTGAATATCTTGCACTTATGTAATATTGGGTACTTAATGAAATGAGAATATTTGTTTGTGATATGTCTTGTTTAATATTTCATTAATGAGTTGTTTAACGCATATTGACTTGATTATATAGGTTTGTGATCGTTTGAATTGATATACATAATGTTATAATAATGAATACATTCAAACTTGGTTAAGTGAAGTTCTCATGCGTCTGAATGGCCATGCGACTAAGTGTCCATGCGCCTAAATAGTCCATACGCCTGAACAACTTCATGCGATTGACTCAGTCGCATGACTGAACACTCAGTCGTATAAATGGATCAACCGCATGGCTCAATCGCACGAATGAACGATGCCAATAGTTCAGTCACCCGAATGAGCAACCCTAACATATAAATACCACCTAATTCATGGAAAAACGTAAGCATTCAATCCACTTTGACTCCAGACATACCCTAGCCATCCAGAAGCCTTGAGCAACCCTAACCTATAAATACCACTCAGTCTGCGTGTGTTCTCACTGATTGGATTGCCAATCAAATAGGATTCCGCACTATTTAGTTTGGTTAACACGTTAATCAGTTGGTGCTTCGTTCAAATACCAGATGCTAACAAGTGGTATTAGAGCTTTGGCTCTTGATTACGTGTTGATTCAAAAGTTTTGGTAAAAAAATTGTGTTTTTCATCAAAAAACGCAATCCTTTTCTGTCTAACGGAGTCTTAGACGTTTCTTGACCTAAAAGTTTAGTTTTTCCGGCATATGGCGATTAGGGTTTGTTAAAATTCGAGTTTTTACGACCAAAACACGTTTAACCTACGAGCAAGTTCAGTCACACGATTGGCTCAAACGCACAACTGAGTTCATTCGCATTCTCCAACCGCACGATTGGACTCATTCGTACCCTCATTCGTACGACTGAGAACCTTATTCGGACTGTTCAACCGCATTAGTTTATTCGGACAACTGACTCATCCGCATTTGTTCAGTCGCACGATTGAACCATCCACATTTGCTCAATCACCCGAATAAGCCCAATCACATACCTTCATTCGCATACATCAGCAGTTTGTGAAAGAGTAAAGTTAAATGAAATGGAGGACCAATTTTCAGCATACACAGCAAGTAGAGATACCCGTATTCAAAATCTACTGCTGTTGGAGAACGAAGTAGGAATTCACAATAAACCCCTGAAGCTTATAACGTTAGACGACTACCCACAACTGAAGCAACGTTTCGAAATCTACTTAAATGGAGTAGATACAAATCTGTGGGAGGCAATAGAGTCAGGGTACAACATGCCAGTAGGAGCAGATGGAGTCAAACTTACTCTAAGTGGCATGTTGGATGCACAGAAAGTAAAACACAACACTGAGAAGAAAGTCTATGCTTTGCTTACTCAGTCTATTCCGAAAGACATCTTCCATCAGTATTCGAAGTATACTCAAGCAAAGAAATTATGGGATGCGTTGGAGAAGAGGTATGACGGAAATGCCTCACTCAAGGCCATTAAGGCAAAAGCTTTGAAGAAGGAGTTCAACAACTTCTCTTCGTCAGATTCTACCACTTGATGAGTGAGATGCACACTCATGGAGTAACTACATCGATGGAGGATAAGGTATCTAACTTTGCAGATGGACTACCAGAAAAATGGGCTTCTTTCGTTTCAACTCTCAGTGAGAATGGGATGCTCTTGATGTTAGATATAAATGACTTAATTCTGAAACTGAGAAAAGAGGAGCTTAGGATGAAGTACAGAGCCCAAAAGGCCAATTACGATCAGAATCCTGCACTCTACACTGCCACTCCTCTGGCCAAGACATCTGGAGCACCACTATAGACTGCCTTCGTCTCAAGTGCAGCAATTCCAGCATAACTGTCAACTTCAGGGTCCGAAACGTCAGGGTCATCTGCACCCAATATATTATACCTGAAGCCAATGCAGGAAAACTGAAAACCGATAACCTTGGTAATGTGACTATTGAGGTGACCAAAGAGCACATGGACCTCTTAGCTGCTGTAGTCCACTCGTATGATGGACTAGTTGCTGGGAAGATAGGAAATTGTCATTTGACAGGTGGGGATTACAAACAGGTGGATGAAATGGAGTTGGAACGGATGGACATAATGTGGGCTTTGGCAAGTGCTGTCTGACGAGCTAAAAAGTTTGTCAAAAAGACCGGACAGAACTTGGTTGCTACCAAAGATACAACCTTTGGCTTCGACAAGTCAAAGGTAACTTGTTTCAACTGTGGTGAGAAGGGACACTTCAAGCGGGAGTGTGTAAAGCCAAAGAAGATTAGGAATGGCAATCCTTCTCGTCCTTTAATCGTCAGGACAAGGCCACATCTAGCAGTTCTACTTCATCAAGCAAGGACCCCAAAGCCTTGACTGCTAATGAGGATGAAGGACAGGACTGGAGCTTCCGGCTTGTCTCCCCGGGAGAGTCCAACATGGCTAATGTGGGGGACATTAATGACGATTCTGCTAGTGAGGGAGATAGAGCAGTAGAGCTCGCGATGTCAAATTCTGAAGACACTACAAATGTGGTCAACCACCTGCCTGAAGAAGGAAAATCTGCATCAACGTCAAAATCACCAGAACCAGAGACAACAGATTCTGCACTCATGGTTGATTCCTCTTCAACATCTCTGGTAAGTACTACTGACCAGTTGTTTAATAATCATGCTTATTTAGATTGCAATAATTTAGAGAAAGTATAGATTGAAATTTGGTAGGTTATTAGATCATAATGATAGGTTAGTAAAGGATCTGGAACTATGCAATGAGGATAATAGAGTGTTAAAACAAAACGAGCACAATTATAAGGAAAAGATAGACCTATTGAATATACAGCTTAGGGAAACAGAGGTAGTTGCCTTTAACCAAGCAAATGACATTAGGTACTATCTAAACTCCCTAGAGGACACTAAGAAGCAAAAACCAGTTTTAGAAGTTTAAGTCAACTCTTAAAACAAAAACTGCATAGTTGGACTAGCTCATCTCACATTGTCCAACACTTAGTGAGAGAGAGAAACAATGGGGAGGGATTGGGATACAAAGTGGTTCCACCACCACCTGAGACCTTGATGAACACCAAAAGTAAACCAATTAACAATAACCTCATCAAGGATCACGTGGTGACTACTCCTCTTGTTACTGATCTAGATTCCGTAAGTAAATCAAATGAATATGACGCTAAATAAAAGGAGGCCACGTCGAAGGCAAAAGGAAAGTTGCCTTGTGTTAACCTAGAAATTGAGTTTGATAGGGTTAATTTAATATCAGGGTCAAACAAAGTAAAATTAGTACCCAAAAAGACTATAAAACCTAATCAATCACAAGCATCATGTCAAAGTCTACGTAAACAAGAAATAAAAGATGTAAAACCAGGTAAAGCAATTAAGTTTATAAAACCTGATCATACATCTAACAATGAAGTGTCCCAATCTAAACACAATAAGGTCAACCACGTGACATCTACATCTCCACCAAAACATATAAATCGTATAGTTGAAAGCAGATCCTGCTATAATTGTCAAGAGTATGGTCACATTGAATCTTATTGTCCTTATTATCAGAGACTGAGGAGGAAAGTTGAACTTGCTGCATCTAAAACTAGATCTTTTAAGAGAAACTCAGTGACGCCTCCTAAAAGAGAGAGTGAACCCAAAGTTCAACCCGTCAGCCAGTCGTCTGTTTACCATAAACAGGCCTTACACAAAGCTGGACTATGGAAAGAAAAGTCTGCCTTAGTGTTTGAAAATAAGAACAAATAGAAATCTGGGCTTCCCTCAACCTCAAATGGTCAATGGGTTGAGTTTATGATGTGTGACGCCTGGGGGAAACCCAAGCCAGTGAAGGCTTGGGTTCCTAACATAAACTAATGTTTTCATTGAATGTGCAGGGTGTTCGCTATAGTGTTGAGACTAACACGTGGATTGTAGATAGTGGAGCATCCAGGCACATGACAGGGAACATAGCTCTCTTATCAAACGTCAGACAAATCAAAGAAGGGCATGTTTCATTTGCTGGAAACAAAGGCGGGTACATCACAACCCAAGGGGAAGTGGGAAATGAGAAAGTTAAGTTTGATAAGGTAAACTACGTCCAACAACTACAAAATAACTTACTTTCAGTTTCTCAAATATGTGATAAAGGATTCAAAGTAGTCTTTGACAACAAGAAGTGCTATTTTCTGAAGAAGGACTACGTGATCCCGAAGGACCAAATCCTAATGTCAGCCTTAAGATATAATGATCTTTATGTTTTGGATCTCTCAAAGGCCTCCACAACGGATCGTGAAGTCAAATGCTTCTTGTCCATAGCTGCTGAGAAGGAATCTATCTCCTGGTATAGGAGAATAGGACACATAAATCAGAGGAAAATGAATCACTTGTTCCAGAATGATCTTGTGAGAGCAGTAAATGTCAAAAACTTCCAACTCCCGGATTTCTGTGTTGCTTGCAAAAAGGGGAAACAGACGAAGAAGTCTCATAAGGAAAAGAAAGTTCATTCGATAGAACTTCCTCTTGAACTTGTTCACATGGATCTATTTGGTCCAGTTAGTGCAAGAAGCATCGCAGGCGACTTGCATTGCTATGTAGTTACTGATGACTACTCAAGATTTTCTTGGGTAATGTTTCTGAAATCCAAATCAAAAACCTTTGAATCCTTCAAGGAAATGGTAACTACACTGGAGTCCTTATACAAGCTGAAGGTACGACAGGTACACTCAGACAACGGAACCGAGTTCAAGAATCAGTGGATGGAGGCCTATTGCAACGAAAAAGGAATTGTGCATCAATTTACCTCTGCCTACACTCCTCAGATGAATGGTGTTGCTGAACGGAAGAATCCCAGCTGATAGAAACCGCATGGACTATGCTAGCAGACTCGAAACTGCCTTTTCAATTCTAGAATGAGGCAGCTGCAAATGCATGTTATACGCTGAATCGAGTTCTGATAGTCAAATGCCATGGAAAAATGTGCTACGAGTTAGTACAATGACGTAAACCTAACATAGAGTATCTCGAGCCGTTTGGTGCTCCGTGCACCCTGCTGAAGGATAGTCAGGAGGGAAAATTCAGCAAGAAGGTTGATGAAGGGATCTTTCTAGGATACAATATACCAAACAAGAGAGTTTACAACAACTCCACGGGTCAAGTAGAGGTGTGGTGTAATGTTGATGTTCAGAGATATACCACACCACCTGCTGGAAAAGGGCCTGCTTACTTCTTCGACTATGAAGGATTCATCAAGTCCTTCAACATACCTCTCTCTGCTTCACATGATGAGTTGGCAAACATGATGATGTATGATGTCTTGAACACCCCGTCTCAAGATTCAACAACATCTAGTTCTCAAAGTAAATCATCTACCAACTCAGGGGGTGCACTTGATGTGAGTGACTCTTCTTCTGATGAAGAAATTGTGGAAAATGATCAGAACAATCAGGATGTACAGGTTCCGCCTACCAAAAGTCCTTAAGCATCTGATAGTTGATACATCTGAGCATTCGGAACCTTAGACTCTGAAGGGATCGAGATCTAGTTCATCAATTAGATTAGGATTTGCAGCGGATATAGCACACGAATTAGACGAAATTCTAGCAAGAATATATGAATATTCAATCAACAGTAACAATATAGAGAGAGTGTTTTCTCCAAAAAGATATTTTCATTCATGCACAAGCTTCCCCTAAATGGAAATTAGGTCAACATTCCTTTTATAGGAATGTGACATCAGCTGACGTCACAGATAGTGACATCTAACTAATTTATACAAACACTGAAATTAAACTAAACTACTGAAGATGTCCACAACAACTGAGGACACCTTCATTAGAAGCTAAGAATAAACTAACATTATAACTACTGAAGTTATAACATCTGAAGTATAAGAACTTCAGATGTTTTACATAATATAAACTACTGATTACAAACTACTGAAATATAAACCATCACAACTACTGAAGAGAACTACTTCAGCTGTTGTGACAACTTCTGAGAACTAGATCTTCAGTCTTGTCTTCAGCATTGTCTTCAGACTTTGTCTTCAGCATTTGTCTTCAGACTTTGTCTTCAGACTTTGTCTTCAGACTTTGTCTTCAGCAGTTGTCTTCAACAGATGTAGATCACTTCAGTTGTTTTGATGTGTGTGGGACTTAAAGGTTTTCCTAATCTGGCTCATTGGTTCTTTTGGTCCAACAAACTCCCCCTGAACTAGCAGCCAAAACCTTTAAAATTATTGAGGTCGCACTTATTGACAGAACCAAACTCTAGATCAGTTCAGAATTCTTCAATTATAAGCTCAGGCCAGGGAAGAGATTTCAGAAGGTGTTATTGGCAAAGGATGAATGGGAACTCTGTCTTGGGGAATTGGACACAGTCCTGTTACCCCATCCATGAACCTACTCCCAATAATGAGTCTGTAAGACTCTCTGACATAGGCCTCAAGGAAAACAACTTGTTCTTCCATTATGAATTCTTCAGCTCCACTTTCAAAGAAGAACTCAGGCCGATAGTACTCAGATAAGTACTTAATATGCTTTCCATTTTTCAGCTCCACAGTTGTTATCTCTCTGTATGCAAACTCATCAGGATGAGTGCCTTCAAGTAATAACTGGAGCTCATTTCTTCTTATTTCTTCAAGCTTCTTGTAGATTAACCCCTTCTTTACCATTTTGTTTCTAGTAAAGTTTGTGGAGTCATTTTAGACTTGTAAGCTCTCTTGAAGTCATCAAGAATTTCCCAGCGTGACACTACAATGGCCAGCATTATCACAGCATCTACAATCTTCTTTACTTGGCCATTGTATCTGCTTGGAATCTTCATTTTGTGAATTCTGTCACTTACTCTACGGTCAGCCAAATTCTCACTCTCTCTTTCTGATATTCGAATGTAAATCTGAGAGCATACACCCTCTGAGCATGTTTCTTCATAGCTTGTATGGATGAAGACTTGGGAACTCTTTATCAATCATCCTTATAGTTGCTCATCATGTTATTTGTGTTGTTCTTCTTCTTCAAGTTTGACTTTTACCATTTGCCTTTGAAAGTCAGGTGTGATTGTTGTTGTTGACTCCTAGGCTCAGGCATTTTTATTTTTGAGAACAGCAGAGAGTGGCAGACTATCATCCTCATCACATCATCTTCTTCTTCTTCTTCCATCCTCAACACCCTTCTCTTTCTCTTAGGTGCATCATTGGAAATGGGTTCAGTAGGTTTCTTAGGTAAAGGAATTGGTTTTGAGGGTTGTGAAGGTGGTTGTTTTGGTTTGGGTGATGGTGCAGGCGGCTCAAGCATCTTGGATTTAGTGAAGCTTTGGATAGTTTTGCCATATCAGTCCTTTTTCCCAGCACCAGCTTCATCAAGAGCTTCTATGATCAATCCTTTGTTAAAAACTTCAGAGAACAGATCTTGTGGTTATCTCCAAAATACTGTCTCTGGACCATGACTTTACTCAATGATCGACCTTCCCAGATGTTTTGATATAAACTTGCCATAGTTTCCAGCCTTTCTTTTTCTTTCCTCCTCCACTTGCTATCTTTGTTCAATTCTTGAATCTCTACCTTCTAATCTCAGAGTCAATTTGGCAGTGTCAAATCCTTGTCTTAATTGATCAATAAATCTTATCCAAGACTCATGTTGCTCATCAACTTCTTTTATCAAGTCTTCCAACTTTTTTCTCACCTTTATCATTTTAAAGGATTGTTAGGATCTCAGCCCTTGGTTTAATCGATTGAACAGATATAGCAGCGGAATAGCTCAGAATTAGACAAATTCAACAAGAACAATTGATATAAAACGATAAAAATTTTGTTATAGAGAGAGAAATATCCGACAAAAGGATATTGCATTAAGATTGTCGGCCTCAAAGGCACGATTACAGTGAGTCATCTTTCCTTATAAAGAAAGAATGACGTAGGCTGATGTCACTTGAAAGTGACATGTAACCGTTTTATAACTACTGATGTTTAACAACTACTGAAGATGTCAACAACTGACATCTTCTTACAAATGTCCTAAGTGTTAAACATCTCATTTACAACTACTGAAAAACATAAAACTACTGAAACTACAACAACTGAAGAACAACCTCTTCAGTTGTTTACAAGTACTGAAAAGAAAAATAAACAAACTACTGAAAGGAAAGAAAACTACTGAAGAAGAAAAACCATCACAACAACTGAAGAAGCCCTCTTCAGCTGTTGTCATCAGCTGTTAACATCAGCTGATGTCTTCAGTACTTGAACATCAGACTTTGTCTTTCAGCTGTTGATCTTCAGTCTTGTCTTCAGTACTTGTTGAAGTCTTCAGACTTTAGATCTTCAGCTGTTGTCTCAGTCTTTGTCTTCAGTACTTCAGACGTACTTCAGCAGTTGTATTCTTCAGACTTTGTAGAACACTGATCAGGTCTTCTTCAGCTGTTGTGATGTCTTGTGGGACTTAGAGGTTTCTCTGATCAGGCTCATTGGTTCTTTTGGTCCAACAAACTCCCCCTGAACCAATGCAGCCAAAACCTCTAAGTTATTGACGAGTCCCACTTATTTTGGCAGATAGATTGCTCTTAATCCTCTTGATCAGATGAGAAGTGACCCTTTTTCAGCACCGGCCTGGGAAGAAGTCTCTGATGATCTGTTTGGCATGATATGGTTGGGAGCTCTGTATTGGGGACTTGGACACCGAGCTGTTGCCCCAACCATGAGATCTACTTCCCGTGTATCAGCCTATATGATTCCCTGGTGTAAGCCCTTAAAAACATGATTTGCTCATCCATTGTCAGCACCTCGGCACACCATCAAATAATCCTTCTCGGCCATACACTTCAGATATGTACTTGGCCTGTTTTCCATTCTTGAGCTCAACCGTGGTTATTTGTCTATAAGCAAACTCATCTGGATGAGTTCCTTCTAAGAGCAGGTTGAGCTCTTCTTGTTTGAAGTTTTCAAGTCGTTTGTAAACCAATCCCTTCTTTATATTTTGTTCTCTAACATCTTTTGAGGTGGTTGTTTGGCTTCATAGCTTTCTTGAACTCTTCAACAATTTCCAAGGGGACACTACAAGCACCACAGTGATGTCTTCGTCGACAACTCTCTTCACTTGGCCCTTGTATCTTGAAGGAATTTTTTTCTTGACAATCCGGTGTGCCACCCTAGGATCAGGCCATATCCTTACTCTTTCCCTTTGGTATTGAAAGGTATTAGCAAGGGTGTACAATCTTAATACTTCTTTCTTCATGCTGATCATTGAAGAGGATGTAGCATATGCTTTGTCAATGCTTTTCAGCATTTCCTCATCATGTTTTGCATCTGTTCCTCTTCAATCTTTATCATTACATCATGCATTTGAGAAGCAGGAGTGATGGACATTGGTTTAGCCTTAGGCAAAGTAATGACTGCAGAGAGTGGCAGTCTGTCTTCATCCTCCTCTTCATCTTCATCAGGCCTCAGTACCTTTCTTTTCTTTTGGCTAGGTACATCACTGGCAATGGGTTTTTGAGGTAAAGGATTTGGTTTTGTGGTTTGGATGGTTGGTTTAGAGGGTAAAGGAGTTGTTTTAGTGGGTTGTGGAGATAGTGATTTTGAGGATTGAGGCTTTTCAGACTGTTTTAGCATTTTGGCTGTAAGGGAGGCTTTGGTAAATTTTGTCAGTTCTTTTCGATTCCCAACCCCAGCTTCATTCAATACCTCAATCACTAAACCTTTGGAGTATTCTTCAGACGAACAAATCTTGGTGGTTATTGCCAAGATGTTGTCCCTGGTCCAGGCCCTTATTTCCATTAGAGATCTTCCCAAGTATTTAGCTATAAATCTGATCATTATCTCCAGCCTTTCTCTTTCTAAGGCATCATAGCTAGCCATCTTGAATTGATCTCCTCTGTTTCCATCCTTCTGATCTCGGAGTCTAGTTGTTTGATGTCAAAACCCTGCCTATACAACTGCTCAATGATTTTCTCCATTGAACGGTTATGGTTGGCGTCAGCTTCTTTCACCATATCCTTCAGCTCCTTCTCCTTCTCAGACTCTCCTTTTCTCTTTTGATATGTGACATGATCTTTTTGACTTTCATTCACTTCAGCTCCCTTCACACTCTCCTTCTCCTTCTCATTTACAACCTCAGATTCTTTCGCCTTCTCCCCATCTATCCTCTTCCTTTTTCCTTTAACTAACTGACTCTCCCCCTTTTTGGTTGCATTGGGTGCAAGGGTTTGAGCAGTAGAAAGAGATTTAGTCACCAACCCTCCACCAAGGGTTGTATTATTGTAGGAAGCCTCTCATCAATGGCTTTGATCACTATATCTGTGATCATGGGAGTGATGAGAGGTAGGGATTTTGAAGGGTAGCAACTGATTGATCAGGATGGTTCTGTTCCTGAGAATCAGTGCCGAAAGCAGAGGCTGGTGGCTTGGAAGTATATACTGGCTCAGTGTGTAGGGGACCTTCAGAAGAAGGTGCCATCTGTGGGTGTATTGTGGTGGCAGATGGACTTGCATCCTGAGACATCTTGGCCAGCAGCTCTTTGAGTCTGCTAACCTCATCCTCTAGAATGTTTTTGAGCAACTACATCATAGAAGAAGCTCAGGTCATCATCAGTTGTGACTGAATCACCTGACCTCCTGACAAAGTCAGAATGAACATGCCTTGAGTGTAGATCAATTGTAGCATGTGCCCCTTGTTCTCGGTTCTGGGGACTTCCAGCCTCAGGACTATGTCCTTCATCAGCTGTTGCCACTGGTGAGGACTTAGAGATGTTACCAACTGCATCCTGGTCATTTGCTGAGTCAGAAGCAGTGGCAGCCTCACCAGAAGTTCGCACCTCCTTATCTACACTAGAAGATGGAACATGATAACCCCTGTGCTGTGGGTTGACAGAAGCATTGTGATCCTCCCCCTCAGGTGTTGAGGTTATCCCAGTAGTATTGGTGTCTGGGTGGGGGGTGAGGAATGCAACTGCGTCAGCACTTTTGCAACAATGATAGTAGGGCTTTGAGGGGCGGTTGCATCAGGAGAGGGTGTGGAAGCAGTGTGCACCCGGGACAGGTGGTGCTCTTCAATGGTAATCCCCTCAAGTGAGGAGGATCCCAGCATTGTGGCTTCCCTTTGAGTGGTTGCTTCAGGTTCCTTTTGAGAGGAAACCTGAGCGGCTTCAGTTGGTGGAGTCACAGTCTCTACTGGGGGGTTATTTCCAGCAGAGATAACCTGCGTTGGTGCAGCAGCATCCACAGGGGACTCAATTCCCTGAGTAGCTTTCTTAGGCTTCTTCTTTGTGGGTTTGGAGGGGACTTTGGATGTGGAGTGTGAGGCTGGGGGTCCAGCTGCGTGGGTTTGCGCAGCTTGGCAGCCTGTTTGAGAGTTTGGTCAGTGTTGTGTCGGGAGTATACCTCCGGCAATACAGCCAAAGCAGGGACTCCCAGACCAACTAGTCCCTCAGCAGAAAGCTGATTCTCTATTATGGCCATTATAAACCGAGGATATAGTATCCAACGGTTAGAAAGTGGTTTTGTGGCCATATCCTTGAGTTCAAGAAAAATTATTTCAGAAAAGTTTAGTGGTTCTTGTTCAAGGATAGAGAACAATACCTGTTGCCATCTGGAAGACAGTTGATCCCAAGAGGAAGTCTTCGGAGCCAGGCAAACATTTACCATATGAAAAATAATCGTTCAGCATCTGGAAAATGTTTCTTCAGGATTGTTGAAGCACTAAGATCACCCTGATATCCATGTTGTCCAAAGGAAAGATCAAGTTGGCGCTTAGGATATCCAACAGGGTAGGCAGCATCATCTAACAGTAATATTTGGCGGATGGTAGCAGTAGAGATGACCACCTTATGCGAGTTGATAGATGAATGGATAGATTCTCCATTAACGGTCGCATTCATCCAGAACTGACGTAGCGAATCGGCATAAATGATTGGATTTAAAAGGAAAGCCGTTTTTAGTGGGGATTGGACCATAAGATCTATAGCATTTTCAAATTTGGTCCAGAAGGGCGATTTTGTAGGTACGCGACACAGTTGTGTCGAGGTTTGAGTTGCATGGTCGCCATTAATGAAGGTGAAAGGTTTTCAGAGCTTTTGAAAAGTTAGGTCGTGAAGATGAAAAAAAACTCTGAAAGAGGGATCAGGTATATATAGGGTACGGGTTATGAAACGACTGATGGTATTGGTGTGGTCATCAGTTTATAAAACAACTGAAGACATGGTGTTTACTATCAGACGTTGAAACAACTGAATCTCTGATTTAGGCATCAGTAGTTTTAAAAACTACTGAAGACAAGTTGGACTTCAGATGTTGAAACAACTGAGGACTTGGTATTAGTCATCAGTAGTTGTGAAACTACTGAAGACCGTGGTTTTGCCATCAGTTGTTGTAAACAACTGAAGACTTGGTGTTAGTCATCAGTAGTTGTGAAACTACTGAAGACATGGTATTGCTTCAGTTGTTTATAAAGAAACAGCATTTGTGAACTACTGAAGAGAGAGTACTCATCAGTAGTTGTCGTCAATCATAGCCTTTCAGCTGTTTCATACTGTCCTCAACACTTACTCATCAGCTTTTAGCTGTTTTCAGTTGTTTCATAGGACATCAGTACTTATCTGTTTCTACTGATTTCAGTAGTTGTAACTACATCAGTAGTGTAGAACAGATAAGTACAGTACTTAAAGCATTTAGCCTTCAGTAGTTATAAAAACTACTGAGGGTAAAATAACTCATCAGTACTTATATGTGACATGGTTACCAATGATCATCAGTAATTACTGAGATCATCAGTAGTTGTCACTTATTCTAGCTGCAGCATACCAAGCCTTAACACCAGGTTGTGGAAAGTTGAACTATCCAAAGGCTTAGTAAAGTCTGCAAGCTCATCAGCACTAGGCACAAACATAGGATTAATTAGACCCTTTTCAAAACAATCTCTTATAAAATGATGTCTAATTTCTATATGTTTGGTCCTAGAGTGCTGGACAGGATTTTTGACAATGCAAAGAGCTGAAGCACTATCCATTAATAATGGAGTCTTAGTCTCTGTAATGCCATAATCCAAAAGTTGATTCTGAAGCCAGAGTATTTGGGATGTACAACTTGCAGCAGCAATGTACTCGGCTTCAGCAGTGGATGTAGCAACAGATGTTTGTTTCTTACTCTGCCAAGAAATCAAACAGTTGCCTAGGAATTGGCATCCACCAGAAGTTGATTTCCTGGTCAACTTACATCCTGCATAGTCACTATCAGAGAAAGCAACTAATTTGCAAGAATGTCCAGTGGAATACCATAAGCCTAGAGATTGTGTGCCTTGCAGATATCTAAAGATCCTCTGACTGCAATCAGATGAGACTCCTTAGGTGCAGCCTGAAATCTAGCACAACACATGTAGCAAACATAATATCTGGTCTAGAAGCTGTTAAATACATCAAGGAACCAATCATACATCTGTAAAGGGTTTCATCAACACCTTTACCTTTCTGATCAACATCCAATTGTGTGGTGTTGCACATGGGAGTAGAACAAGATTTACAGTTTTGTAAATCAAACTTATTCAAAAGATCTTTTGTGTATTTAGACTGATGAATGAAAATTCCATCAGCTTTTTGTTTGATTTGCAAACCTAGAAAGAACTGTAATTCTCCCATTGCACTCATTTCAAACTTCTGTTGCATTAAGGTTTGGAAATCCTCACACAATTGGGGATCAGAGGATGCAAATATAATATCATCAACATAAATTTGAACAAGTAGCTTATGCTGATCCACCTTCTTAATAAATAAAGTTTTATCTATGGAGCCTCTAGTGAAATTATTCTGTAGAAGAAAGTTTGATAAGGTCTCATACCAAGCTCTAGGTGCTTGTTTCAACCCATAAAGAGCTTTATCAAGCTTATATACCCATTCTGGGTGCTTATTATCCTCAAAGCCTGGTGGTTGACACACATAAACTTCTTCTTTTATTGTACCATATAGAAAAGCACTTTTGACATCCATTTGGAAAACTTTAAGATTGTGGAGTGCAGCATAGGCTAAAAACAATCTAATTGCCTCCAGTCTGGCTACAGGGGCAAAGGTTTCATCATAATCAATACCTTCTTCTTGTGCAAACCCCTGCACAACCAGTCTGGCCTTGTTCTTAACAATTAGCCCATTTTCATCAGTTTTATTCCTAAACACCCATTTAGTGCCTATTGCACACTTACCTGGGGGTAGGAACAAGCTCCCACACTTGCTGTTTTTTGAACTGAAGAAGCTCAAGCTGCATGGCTTCAACCCATCCATTGTCCCTCAAAGCAACATGATAGTTCTTCGCTCTAGCTGACTGATGAAGAGAGCATAGAAGCAGAAATTGGACAACTGGCTTCTGGTTGAGACACCAGCATTGATATCACCAAGGATTTGAGATATTGGGTGATTTTTCAGCTCTTGGTAAACAATCAAATCTGTGCAAGTGTTTGTAGGGTCTTCAGCAGCAGCAGATGTTGATGCAGATTCTTGAAACCATGAAGATGGTGGCAACTCAAATGAAGTTGAGGATGCAGAATCTCATCAGCATTTGTTGTGGATGGTGCGGCTGGACTACAGCATCAGGTTAGAGGACTCAGGCAGTTGATCACTAAACCTGAAGAGGTGATTACTACTATCATCATCATCTTCAGTAGTAACACCAGGTGGTGAACTGTTGACAGGAGCAACAGCAGAGATTGATAAGGAACATATTGCAGTATGTCCAAATCAAAGAGCTCCACAGGGCTTTGTGGAATCTTGTCCTTTGGAGATTCATTGAACTTGACATGTAAAGTCTCTTCAACCAACCATCTTTGTTCTGCAGTTGAAGACTCTGTATGCCTTGCAAGTTGATGAATAACCAACAAAGTACCCTGCATCCACCTTAGGATCAAATTTCTGGAGCTGATCCTTTGTTTGAGAATGAAACAGGGACACCCAAATGCTCTAAAAAATGAAATGAGAGGGGCCAAATGATGTAGAACTTCATATGGAGTCTTCATCAACCTCTGATTTATTAGCACTCTATTCTGCACATAGCATGCTGTGTTGACAGCTTCAGCCCAAAAAGTCAATGGCAGTCCAGAATCAGCCAACATAGACCTTGCAGCTTCAATGAGGGTCCTGTTCTTTCTCTCCACAACTCCATTCTGTTCAGGAGTTCTTGGAATACTAAACTGTCTCTTTATTCCCTTGGAAAGGTAGAATCATCAAGTGTATTGTTCCTGAATTCTGTTCCATTATCACTTCTAATACACTTGACTGAGAGGGAATACTGCTTCTCAGCATACAACACAAAGTTTATGATCTTCTGTGCAGCTTCATCCTTTGAATGTAGAAAGAAAGTCCATACAAATCTGGAGTAATCATCCACAATTACCAGACAGTATTTTTTCTTGTGCCATGCTCATCACTCTCACAGGACCAAAGAGATCCATGTGAAGAAGTTGTAAGCAGGCAGTGGACTTTGGTTCTTCAATAGGTGGAAATGAAACTTGTGCTGTTTTCCTTTCAAACAAGCAGTGCAGTTGTTTTCACACTTGAACTCCTTCATAGGCATTCCCCTTACTAAACTATGGTGTATCAGCTGATTCATGTTCTTGAAATTAACATGTCCCAGCCTTCTATGCCATAGATTAGATTCTTGAGGAGAGGCCTTGGAAAATAGGCAAGGATGGCCTTTGAGATCAATTTTCTTGGAAAGATCTAAGGCATACACTCTTCCTGTCCTGTTGGCCTTCAGAGAGTGTGAGCATCCAATACCTTGTCAATCAAACTCAGAACTTTGGATGACAGAATCCTGCAGTTCTGGCTTGTGAAAAGGGCAACATGGCCTTTGTCACACAATTGACTGACACTCAAAAGATTATACTTGAGATTTTCCACATGGTTGACATCATCAAACTTTATTTCCCCATTGGAAACAAAGCCTTCCCGATGATGTAACCTCTTGCATCATTGCCAAAAGAAACAAATCCCTTCCTGGAGAGTAGTCATTAAGAAGTGAGTTGTTCCCAGTCATATGCATAGATCCTCCACTGTCTACATACCAGATGCTACTTTGGCATGTTGAAGAAACCTGCATAAATAAACAATCAGTTAGTTTTGGAGACCCAAACCTTTTTGTTTTGGGCCTGGTCTCATCAACAGATGGTAAACTAACAGGTTTATTGGACACAATAGCTTGAGGTGAAGGAGATGGTGTAGAAGAGGAATCCTTCGGCTTGGATCTCCTTTTCTGGGGTTTCAACACAGGGCCATCAAGTTGGTTAACTCTTCCCAACAGATGTTGAACCATCATTACCAGCTGTGTCTGATTCTGGGAGAGAGCTTTCAGCTCTTCAGACACATTGGTATTGGTGTTTGATGATGAGTTCTTGTGTTGCACCATCTTCTTTTGAGCAACCTCAGCTATTGCCTGTTGCACTCCTTCTTTTTAGATTTCCTTTTGGTCATAGGAGTAACAGGATTTGATGCTGCTGGTACAAACTTGGACTCAAACTCAGTTTTCATTTTAGCCAATTTTCTTTAATTTTCTCTTTTTGTTTGAGTTTGGATCCCTTTTTGTACCAACATCATCTGTGAGATGATTGAATAGACCACATATTTCACATGGTTTCTTCTTCATCTTCTGTTGATCATCAACTAAAGAAGATGAAACTACTGAAGACTTGCTCTTCGGCAGTTTAGAAGCACTTTTTGCCTTCTTGTCAACTTCCTTAGTAGGCTTCAAATCCTTCCTACTGACAGTTTTCTTCTCTTCAGTGCTGTCAGTCATTAGGATTTGAACTCCAGATGTTATCCCCTGCTCTCCAGTACCCTCAGTACTTCTAGGGATAACACTTGGGTTGATCAACTCATTGATCATGTGAGTGTCAGCAGTTGAACCATCAATATCAGCTGATAGGTTCACAGAGGGATTACTACTGACTTCAACTACTGATGGTGCTTTATCAAGTAGTGAATCACATGATGAGGTGGATTGGTCATTACTTTCTCCATCAGAATCCGCTCCTGCTCTTGAAGCAAAAACTGTAGGAGGAGCAGTGTGATTATAACCAATTCCAAACTTCACATTGGAAGCTGTTTGCTTACTAAGAAGCATTTCAAAGCCCTTGCAAGATTGTACCCATCGATCACACTCTACCTGGGTGACAGCAAGAGTATCTTTGAGGTCTTTGTACTTCTCTAAGAGTACATCCTCCCTAGCCTTATCATCAGAAATTTGGCATTTTAATTTGTAAATCTCATCAGTTTTCTCTTTTAGCACAGACTCAAACTCAGCTTTATTTTTGGAAATTGTTTGTTCTAGCTCTACATTTTTATTGATTAAAGCCACATTTGCTTCTCTAATAGAGGCAAATGCTGCTATGCAAGTTTCAGAACATAATTTGGCCTTAGCCTCAGAGGATACCTGTGATACCTGTGTTGAAGAGGTACTTGAGGATGATCCATCAGAGGATTCCAAAGCCATGAGAGCTAGATTTCCAAAAGGATGCTCACCACCATGTTGACCAGCACCTGAGAACAGTTGTTCATTACCAGACACATCATCTGGTAAACTGCTCCAGTCAACAACTCCTGTGTGAAGAAGCTGTGTTGTTGAAGTTGATTAGGTTGATGAGATTGGGATGGTTGAGGCTCAGGGAGTGCATGTGGTTGCTGAGCAGTGGGTGCTTGAACCTGGCCTGGTTGTGGCATGTAATAGCAGGGGTATGGATATGGCATTGGCCCCTGTGGAACAAAATATGCAGGAGATTGTGGTTGATGATGATAACCAGAATTGACAGGTTGTTGCCCTCTGTTTTGTTGACTATTGCCAGGGAAAGTCACAAAGGGTGCAGGAGAGTTAGATCCAGATGATCTACATTCTCTTGCAAAGTGCCCAAGCCTGTGGCATTTATGGCACTTCAACTTACTCTTGTCAAAACCAACTTTGGTTTTGCCAGAGAGTCCTGGGAATTTCCTTCCAGTTCTTTTGTAGAACTTCTGAGATCTGATATTTATCAAGGCCATTTGGCTCAAAATATCCATCTCTTCTAAGTCATCATCAGCAATCCCCTTGAGATCATCCATGATGAAACATAGATTGTCACTATTACAACCAGCAGAATAACTATCAACACTCACAAAGGCAGGCTCAGAAGTGTTTGTAGAGAAATCAATATGCTCATCATACTGGCTTTCAGATGACGCATATTCTGACTCTTGATGTCCAATCAGGGCAGTGTTCCCTTGGACAAAATCCTCAGTGAGCTTGCCAGATGAACCAATTTCCTTTTCTGCTCTATCTCTCTCTCGAATGTAAGCAGTTTCCCATGAAGTTGGGTGAGAGATAGGCGATCAACATCAGCATTTGAGCGTAGAACAATGGTATATGTGTTCCATCTCTCAGGCAGTGATCTTAAAATCTATGGTTCATCTGACTCCTGGTATATTCATGTTTAACCATTTTCAATTCAGAGATTAAACATGAAAACCGCTCAAATTGTTGAGTCAGAGTCTCACCCTTTCTATGAGAGAAAGTCTCATATTGTTGGGCGAGGATTTCCCTTGTTTGCTAAAACCTCATCAGTACCACCAAATTGTTCTTTGATGGCATTCCAGAGGTCATGAGCAGACTCACAATGCAGAAGCCCAGAGTAAATCTCATTAGGAATAGCCATAGCCAAAATTCCATGGGCTTTTGCATCGATTTCAAACAACTTCTTGTCCTCATCGGAGTATTGCTCCTTCTTCTTTGGAACCAACTGGTTTGTTTCCGGATCATTCACCATTGGCTTATGTGGTCCATGTACCACAGATGTCCAACAACCTGAGCTATTGACAGACAGGTGATGGAGCAATCTTCTCTGCCAAATGTTATACTCATTCCTCACCAAGATCGGAGGCTTGGTAGAGGATCCAGTATTGAAAGGATCATTAGAAGAAGTAGTCATTGTGGAAAATCAGACAGATTCAAGTAAAAACACATAAAATTTAGCTCAAAACCACACAGAACCTCAAATAAAACGGCCAGAAGCGATACACTCTCAATCTCTATAACAGATCCTTGCGAATTTTGCTAATTCGATTAAACTTAGAGCGATTGAACAGTTTCAATGATCAATTGTTAGATCGATCAATGATTAACCTGCTCTGATACCATTTGTTAGGATCTCAGCCCTTGGTTTAATCGATTGAACAGATATAGCAGCGGAATAGCTCAGAATTAGACAAATTCAAACAGAACAATTGATATAAAACGATAAAAGAATTTTGTTATAGAGAGAGAAATATCCGACAAAAGGAATATTGCATTAGGATTGTCGGCCTCAAAGGCACGATTACAGGTGAGTCATCTTTCCTTATAAAGAAAGAATGACGTAGGCTGATGTCACTTGAAAGTGACATGTAACCGTTTTATAACTACTGATGTTTAACAACTACTGAAGATGTCAACAACTGACATCTTCTTACAAATGTTCCTAAGTGTTAAACATCTCATTTACAACTACTGAAAAACATAAAACTACTGAAACTACAACAACTGAAGAACAACCTCTTCAGTTGTTTACAAGTACTGAAAAGAAAAATAAACAAACTACTGAAAGGAAAAAAAACTACTGAAGAAGAAAAATCATCACAACAACTGAAGAAGCCCTCTTCAGCTGTTGTCATCAGCTGTTACATCAGCTGATGTCTTCAGTACTTGAATCATCAACTTTGTCTTTCAGCTGTTGATCTTCAGTCTTTGTCTTCAGTACTTGTTGAAGTCTTCAGACTTTAGATCTTCAGCTGTTGTCTCAGTCTTTGTCTTCAGTACTTCAGACGTACTTCAGCAGTTGTATTCTTCAGACTTTGAGAACAGCTGATCAGGTCTTCTTCAGCTGTTGTGATGTCTTGTGGGACTTAGAGGTTTCTCTGATCAGGCTCATTGGTTCTTTTGGTCCAACAAGGATTTCTTCCTTTTGTAGGTGATCATCTCCTTTTCTTCTACCTTTTTTCTGCTTCTCTTCAGCTCTTTTTCTTTTGTCTACTTTCTACTGCCTTAACTCCCCTTTTTGGTTGCGTTGTGTTCAGGGGTGTGAAGTCAGGAATGTTTCTGGATACCGCAACATCACTAAAGATTGAAGAGTTGAGGAAAGCCTCTCATCAATGGCTTGACGTACGTGTTTGTGACATGGAAGTGATGAAAATAAGGTAAGGATGTTTGAAAGGCATCAACCATTTGCCTCAGAGGGGTTCTGTCCCTGAGAAATTGTCACTGAAGCAGAGGCTGGTGGCAAGTTTTGTTGAGGTGGCTCAATTTGGGAGATTTCAAGAAACTGCGATTTGTGGTGATGTGGGCAGATGGACTTGATTCTTTGACATTTTGGCAACCAAGTTCTTGTAGTCTACATACTTAGTCCCAAGAATAGTATGTGGGCTAAACGTCAAAGAAAAGCCCAGGTCATCATCAGTCTGTGCTGAATCAGCTGACCTCCTGATGAAATCAGGATGAACATGTGCTGAGGTAGATAAGTATTTCACATGTGCCCCTATTTCTCGGACTGGGGACTTCCTGCCTCAGGATAATGTCCTTTATGGCAGTTGCCTCTGGTGAGGACTTAGAATTATACGAGCTCATCCTATCATTGCTGAACAAGGAGAAGAGGCAGCCTCACCAATTCTAATCTCCTCCTCTACGCTGGAAGATTGAACTCTGTAATCCCCGGGTTGTGGTTATCAGCTACATTATAATACTCTCCCTCAACGGTTGAAGCTTTCCCAGTAGTAATAGGTTTCTGGGGAGGGTAGAGGATTGTAGTTGAGTCAACACTTGTGCAATAACCACAGTTGGGCTTGTAGGGGTGGCTTCAGTGGGAGATAGGTGTGAAAAGGATTGCACCTGGAGAATGGTGCTCTTCAATGGAAATCCTCTCAAGTGAGAGAGTTCTAGTAATGTGGTTTCCCATTTTTGGTTGCATCAGGATCCTGTTGAGAGGATACCTGAGCGGTTTCAGCTGGTAGAGTTCGAGAAACTACAGGGGGATTACTACCCATAGTTTCATCCGCGTTTGTGTTACAGGGGCATCAGCAGGGGACTCAACTCCCTGAGTAGCCTTTTTGGTTTGTTTGGAGAGAGTTTGGAGGGGACTTTGGATCTGGAGGATGAGGCTGTGGGTACCTTCTCCTTGTTTTTAGCAGTTTGGCAGCCTGTTTCAGGTGTGGGTCAGAGTTGTGCCTGGAGTATACCTCTGGCAAACTACCACAGCAGGGACTCCAAGGCCAACAGGGCCATCAGATTGTAATTGATTCATGATTATGGCCATAAGAAACCTTGGATATAATAGCCATCTGTTAGCTACATGTTTCATTGCCAGATCTTTTAATCTAAAAAATATAATTTCAAAAAATTTAAGCTTTGGCGTTCAGAATAGAATACAATACCTGCTGCAACCTGGATGACATTTGATCCCATGAAGAGTTTTGGGGGCAAGACAAACATTGATCATGTGAAAGATTAGGCGTTCACATCATGAAAGTGCTTCTTCAAAATGGTAGTAGCACTTAGGTTGCCCTCATAGCCATGATTAATGAATGAGATATCAATGGTGCCCTTCGGGTATTTGGTGATAAGGTAGCATCATTTAGATCAAGCGTTTGGCGAATGGTAGCATGAGTGACAATCACCTTCTTCTTATTTACAAATGACTGGAGAGTGATCGCAACATCATTCTCACCGGTATGGATGGTGACATTTGTCCAGAATTGACGAAGAGAGTCGGGGTAGATGGTAGGATTCAGAAGAAAAGCAGTTCGATACTGGGAATCAGCCATCAGATCAATAGCATCATCAAACTTAGTCCAAAAGGTCGATTTGTGAGGTAAGCAACACAGTTGTGTCGAGGTTTGATTTGCATGGTCGCCATTAATGGGAGATGAACGTTTGGAAATTGATTTATGAAAAGTTTGAAGTTAGGGTTAGGTATTTATAGGTTATGAAACGGCTGAAAGGAAATAGCTGAAAGTTTTGGTTTTAGTCATCAGTTGTTAGAAATCGACTAAAGACATGGTTTTAACTTTTAGGTGTTGTAAACAACTGAAGACTGGTGTTTGTCATCAGCAGTTGAAAAAAACAACTGAAGACTTGGTTTGGCTTCAGTTGTTTTGAAACGAAATAACAGTTGTTAGAACCAATTGAAGAATAAACTTACTCATCAGTTGTTGTCGTCAATTCACATATCTCAGTTGTTTCATTTGACCTTAACACTTACTCAGCAAATTATCTGATTTTCAGATGTTTTATTGGTCATCAGTACTTTAAGGAATTTAGTCTTCAGTAGTATGAAAAACTGCTAAAGATAAAATAGCTTCAGTACCTATTTGTGATAGCTGTATACTAATGCTCATCAGTACTTGGAGCTGAGATCATCAGTAGGTGTCAATTTATTCAAGCTGCAGCATACCAAGCCTTAGTACAAGATTTGAAAAGTTGCACTGTCATTATTATCCAAACAAAAGATATACTTCTCCTCATTATTAATAATCAAAAGATATTATTAATCAAAATAATACTCAAAAGGATGCACATGTGTAATGTAAGATTGATATTATCCAAACAAAAGATATACTTCTCCTCATTATTAATAATCAAAATAATACTCAAAAGTTTTTAAATCTTTAAAGTTTCTATCCATATATAGATATAAACTTGAAGGGGAGTAATTTAAATTTCTTATTAAATCGATATAGATTCTTACTAGCTTAAATTACTTTCTGAAGAATGAAAAACAAAACAAAGAAAATGCATGTGTTGGTGCAGAAGTTATACCATACTATCTCATCCTATGCAGATTCTTAGAAGCATGAAAAGTCCAAGATCAGTCAAACAATGGAAAATTTGTATCACTTCTGACATACATGTCAATCCAAGCAAGAATTGACAACTCCAATAGCAGTCAACAAGTTCATAAGACATAATTTCAATCAAAGACAACCTTCATAACAAGAAAAATCAAATGGAGAAAACATTAAGTTTTGATTAACTTCAAAATTTTAAACAGGTAAGTGCATTGGTAAATGCGGGTGAAGGTAACACTTGCATGTAACCAATGCGGGTAACTATTTATGTCATAGATAATCCAATGCGGATAAAGTTTTACTCTACCGCATTTAAGTTAAACAATCATGAAAAGTTGATTAAAAACCAATGCGGACAAAAATGTATTCTACCCCATTTGCTAATGCAGAAAACTCATCACTTCCGCATTTCTTTTACATTTCACAATACTTTTTTATGTAATTTTAAAAAGAATAAACAAGTGCTCAATCTCTTCTGTCATAAAGGAGGATGATGATGTAATTGGGAAAATTAACTCTCCCGCATTTGGAACAGTAAACAAATGCTGAAACCATTTTGATCACACGTATTTGCTACAGTAAACAAATGCTAAAACAAGTATGATCAACAACATTCGCTATAGTACACAAATGCTAGCCAACTTTGTTCATTAGCATTTACTACAGTGAAAAAATGCGGAATGTGAAAAACCTATGTATCTCAACTCCGCATTTGCTACGGTACACAAATGCTGATGAACTTTGTTCTTCCGCATTTGCAACACTAAACAAATGCAGATAGTCAAAGTACTTAAAATTTCCACTTCCCCATTTACCACAGTAAACAAATGCGGATAGCCAAAATACTTAAAATTTTCTATTCCGCATTTGCTACATAGTCATTTAAAAATCTGACCGCATTTGCTCTAGAACTTGTAAAATCATGGAAAAGCCATTAAATGACTAGAGGAACTTCAACATTAATACTTTTCAAATTTGAGAGATTCCATAGTGAGAAAAGCGAAAACCACTATACATCCTCATTGATCGCCATCATGAACAACAACTAGAGATTTTAGTGTCTTCTCATCAATCTTTTCTCATATTTGATTCTAAGAAACAATAGTATTGAAAGAAAGGTGAAATTCACAAAATGTTTCGAGACCAAGCTTTTGGACTTTTGAACTAAAATTAACTTAGAACCCTGGGTTAATGAAGAACACCCAAAATCAGATTTATTCAAGGAAAAGTTATAGATTTCAACAAAACGAACATGCAAACTAAGAGGAATTCTACTCATCATGAAAAACTAAAAGATTTGATCTGCCCAAGATTCATATTAAATTGATGTGGCTAGTGTGATATGATCCAAGTCGGGTCATACCCAATAACAAGCCAAACAAACACCGAAAGAAAATTTATTTGTTGATAAGATCATACAAATAATAAGTGACACCAATTTAGAAAATTGGATTTTCTAAATTATTGCTTTTGTAGATGAACATTATTATATGTATTAATTGTTCATGAGGGATTATTTGTTCATTGTTTAAATTAGTTAAAGAATGACAAATAACATATGTATTGTGTTATAAAATTAAAGTGGTTCAATTTTATAAAAAGGGTTGATTACTAGTGTATCCTTTAAAAAGGATTAATTGAATTTTGGTGAGAAAAGGGGAGCCATTGGCTCCCTTTTAGTATGTCTTGGGAATGCTTTTTATTGTTCCAAGCACATGCATTAGCTTTCTAATCATTCATTTTAACACACACACTCAACCTACACAAGAGACTCTCTCTCTCTCCTCTCTTTCAAGATTTTCGGATTTGAACAAGAGAAGAAGGATTTTCAGCTTCAAGTTTTGGTTCTTGGCTGAAAAACTTCACTAGGAAGAGAGAGACTACAACTTGGTGTTCAATCCTAGCAAAGAGAGGTGTTTTGCACGTGCTCGGGGTATCATCTTCTTGAGGATTGCTTTTGGAATCTAGCCTTCAAGATCATCACCATCCTTCTCATCTTAAAGCTCGGGTTAAGTAGCTACAAAGGTTGTAGTTCCTTGTTTTTCTGTTGTTTTACATTTGTGCATTATGTATAAAGATCCATGGCTTGGGGTTATTATAAAAAAATGGGTTTTTAATCAGATCTTAATATGTTTCAAAATATTATTCCGCTGCGTTTTCATATAAATCATGTTGTATGAAGCTTTGATAAACATGTTAAAATCCCAACAATGGCATCAAGAGCCACTTATACATATGCATACATGTATTACACTTTGCTTTCTTTTGTACAGCCCAAACCGTGGGTTTAAGGGGCTATTTTGGTGCCCTTTTGATGTTTTAAAGATGCTATATATATGCATATTAGGATCTTTAAAACTCTAGTTTATAAGATATTGTTGTTTGCTTGGACTAAACCCATTTGTTCTTGGTTTATGTTGGCAAAAAACATGGGTTTAAGGGGCTGCCAAAAATCGACTTCTTATGTATGTTTGGATATATTGTTGTTGTTTATGCATAACAAAGCCTAGACCACTTGGATTGTATGATTGATCGTCATGTGTTCATTTGGGCATGTAATAATTTAATTTTGTTTCAAGTCTAGTCTTGTAATTTATTTATTCACATGGTTTGTAATAAATAGATTAGGAGTTTATCTTACTAGTAAAATGTATTAGATACATATCTGTAAGGAAGCTCAAGATCAAGACTCAAGATCAAGACTGAAGAAAAGATGGACAAAGAGGATGCTTGAAGTTATGGATTTAAGTGGGAGTCCTTTTTGGGTCAACCATGTGTCATGTTCTTAACCCTTAGGACAAGACCATTTGACACACTTGTTTTGGCTAAACAAGTGTGCTCAACTTTGTATGCTTTGTTATGCATATTTGAATGTTTTGTTTAATGTTTGGTTGAATGCATATGATGATGTTTGTTTTGAATATTTGGATGTGATTAAAAAACCATCAACTAAAACAAACTATAAACAAGTAATGGTTCTCAAATCATAAGCAAAATTCAATGGTTCTACAAAAGGAATTAATGGTTTGCAAAATAAAATGGGTTTTATTCATAAGAACCAATAGGGTACCATATGGTTGAATGCATACAATCATATGGTACATAGACTTTTCTTAACAAGAATTGTGAAATCATATATCCCTTTTGAAAAACAAGTTAAACACCATCCTTTTTCACAACACTTAGGTTACTTGCAAACTCTTAATGGGATAAAGGTCACCTAACCACTTTGAGGGAACTTGTAATTTGAGTGGTGAGAATACCATGTTTGTGGGATAAAGGTCACCTAACCACTTATAGTAAACTCACACGTGTGTGTAAGTAGGACGACTTGATTTGTAAAATATATTGAATGGATCACCTAAAATATGTTTTATAAAAGGTGTTGATGGGATAAACATGCCGTGATAAACATATGATGTTTAAACGATCCCTACCACTAGAAGTTGCAATAGGTTGCAATTGTCATTTATGACTACCTTGTTTTATTTGAATAATGGGATAAAGGTCACCTAACCAATATTTAAATATAATGTTGGATTCTAAAATTTTTTAATAGTCTATGAGACATAAGGGTATTAATAAATAAAATATAATTATCAACGATTACTAAAATAAACTTTGTAACATCTTGTAGATGGCCGACAACAACAACGCTAATAATGATGTACCAAACCAGAACAACCAATCCTAAGGGCGATTCTTCAAAGGATCGTCTAACACCTAACAATTTCATGGATTGGTACCGCAACTTGAGAATTGTTCTCAAGCAAGAAAAGCGGGCCTATATCCTTGATGATCCCATCCCCGATGAACCTAACGAGGGGATGTGGAAGCCTATAATGATTGGGTAAATATGTGGAGGACTCCATCCAGGTCTCTTGTCTAATGTTGGCAAGTATGACACCCGAACTCCAAAAGGAGTATGAGCTCCATGGAGCCTATGACATGATCACTCAGCTGCGGGAAACGTTCCGCAACAAGCTAGAGTGGAGCGCTTCGAAACGGTTCGAGCGCTTCATGCATGTCGGATGGAGGAATCCCAATCAGTTTCATCTTATGTTCTTAAGATGAAAAGCCACATCGACCGCCTTCAAAGGCTGAACTGTCCCGTCTCAAAGGAGTTGGCCACAGATTTGATCCTTAATGGCCTAACTAAAAGGTTTGAGGCATTCGTCATGAATTACAACATGAACGGATGGGACAAGAGCATAAATGAACTTCATTCGATGCTCAAATCAGCTGAGGCGGGAATGGGTAAAAGGGTTTTACCCGTTCTCACCATTAATGAAGGTGGGAGAAGGAGAAGGTCTCTACCCCCTCCCAAGGCAACTGTTGCCAAAGGAAAGGGGCACGTTTGGGAAAGGGGAAGATGGGTTGTTAGGGCGGAACCTCCAAACCCAAGGAGAAGAAGCAAAAGGTTGCTGTGAACGACCCATGCTTCAAATGTGGTGAGATAGGGCATTGGATGAGAAATTGTCCAGTCTATCTCAAAGAGTTGAGAGAAAAGAGGGATGCGGGGCAAACCTCAGGTATAATATACATGATACATATAGAATTAAATGTTATTTCTTCTAACACATGGGTATTAGATACCGGATGTGGAACTCACATTTGCAATTTGTTGCAGGGGTTCAAAAGAAATGAGCATTATGAGAAAGGGGAAATAAGTCTCTTCATGGGCAATGTTGCAAAGGTTCATGTGGAAGCCCAAGGAGACTACATTTTGAAACTTCCAAAGGTTTGGAAGTTATTTTAAGTAATGTATATATGCTCCTAGTTTGACTAGGAACATAATTTCTGTTTCCCGTTTAAGACAATATGATTATGATTTCAAGTTTGTTGACAATGATATTCATGTTTCTTTAAATCATGTATTTTATTTTATTTTAAAGCTATACCTTGTAATGGTATTTATGAATTGGTTCATGAAAACGCAACATATGATAGCTCAATATACCAAGCAACCACCAAAAAACTTAAATTGGATTTGAGTGATACCTACCTTTGGCATTGTCGTCTTGGTCATATAAACAAGAAACGCATACAAACACTTCAAAAGAATGGTCTTTTAAAAACAAATGAATGTGATTCATTTGATGTATGTGAATCTTGTTTACAAGGAAAAATGACTAAGGCACCCTTAGTGGAACTAACGAAAGGGCAAAAGATTTATTAGGTATCATACATTCGGATGTATGTGGTCCTTTTAAGCCAATGACTAGGAATGGTGAAAGATACTTCATTACCTTTACCGACGATTATAGTCGCTATGGGTACGTGTATTTATTAAGACACAAAGATGAAGCTTTTGAAATGTTCAAAATCTTCAAGAATGAAGTAGAAAATCAACTCAACAAATCAATTAAAGTTCTCCGCACCGATAGGGGTGGTGAATACCTAAGTGATGTTTTTCAAGATCATATTAGGAGTTGTGGATTGTCTCACAACTCACTCCACCTGGAACACCACAACATAATGGTGTCTGAGAGGAGGAATCGAACCTTATTGGATATGGTCCGATCTATGATGGCTAGAAGCACATTGCCTCTATCATTTTGGGGTTTCGCTTTGCTCTCCGCGCTCGTATTCTGAATATGGCCCCAACCAAGAAGTGGAAAGGACACCTTTTGAGATATGGCATGGAAGAGTTCCATCCCTATCATACTTAAGGGTTTGGGGTTGTGAGGCTTATGTTAAGACTCCCACCCCAAACAAATTAGAAGTCCGATCCACCAAGTGTATCTTTGTTGGATATCCTAGAGATTCTATGGGATTATTTCTATGATCCACTGGAACAAAAGGTGTTTGTTTCCAGAAAGGGTGAGTTCTTAGAAGCCAGTTCCTTATGGAAGGAGCTAGTAGTAGAACAGTGGATCTTGAGGAGGAACAAGAATCACAGCCTAATACACGTTTGGTTGAAACTAGCACTCAACATGAGGATGTTGAGGATGATCAAGCGGTTGATCAATACACACAAAACGTTCGCAGAAGTGGTAGAACAAGTAATCCACCTGAAAGATATGGATTTTTTATGGATGGATGCTACGTGGTTGACTCTGATGAACCAACCACATATCATGATGCAGTCCAATTTGGATTGTGACAAATGGCTTGAGGCCATGAACGTTGAGATGCAATCCATGTATGACAATCAAGTTTGGGAACTTGTTGTACCACCTCCTAATTCCAAAGTAGTTGGAAGTAAGTGGGTTTTCAAGAAGAAAACCGATATGCATGGAAACTTGGATACTTACAAAGCTAGACTTGTAGCAAAGGGTTTCACTCAAACTCAAGGGGTTGATTTTGATGAAACCTTCTCACCTGTTGCAATGCTTAAGTCTATAAGGATATTGTTTGCCATAGCAGCTCATTATGATTATGAGATTTGGCAAATGGATGTCAAAACCACATTCCTAAATGGATATCTTGAGGAAGATGTCTATATGGTTCAGCCTGAAGGTTTTGTCAATCCAAAACATCCTAACAAAGTATGCAAGTTAAAGAAATCAATCTATGGATTGAAACAAGCATCGAGAAGTTGGAATCACCGTTTTGATGATGAAGTAAGGAAATTGGCTTCATCAAAACGCTGATGAGCTTGTGTGTATAAGAAGGCTAGGGGGAGCACAATAACCTTCTTAGTATTGTATGTCGATGACATACTACTATTTGGAAATGACATTCCAACTTTGGAAGGTGTAAAAACCTGGCTTGGAAGTTGTTTTTCCATTAAGGATCTTGGTGAGGCACCTATATTCTGGGAATAAAGATCTATAGGGATAGATCTACGGCGGTGATAGGTTGAATCAAAGTGCATACATTGACAAAATCTTGAAAAGTTCAAAATGGAAAACTCTAAGAAAGGTACTGTACCTATTCAAAGAGGGACAATATTGAGTATGACTCAATGTCCAAGCTCGAAGGAGGAGCAAAATAGAATGAAGGCAATCCCATGCATCTGCTATAGGATCCATCATGTATGCAATGATATGCACTAGACCAGATGTGTCATGCGCTTTGAGCATGACAAGTAGATACCAGCAAAATCCTGGTGATAGTCATTGGATGGCTGTCAAGAACATTCTGAAATACCTAAGGAGGACAAAGGACATGTTCTTGATCTACGGGTCTGGTGAAGAGGAACTCGTAGTAAAAGGTTACACGGATGCGAGTTTCCAAACCGATCGAGATGATTCACGATCTCAATCAGGGACATCTTTATTCTAAATGGCGGAGCTGTTTCTGGAAAAGCTCAAAGCAAGAAGTCGTAGCGTGTCCACTACAGAGTCAGAATATGTCGCCGCTTCAATGGCAGCACAGGAAGCTGCATGGCTGAAGAAATTCATAGCCGACCTAGGGGTAGTCCCTTCCATTCAGGATCCCCTAGAGATCTTTTGTGACAACGAAGGTGCGATTGCTCAAATCAAGGAACCTCGTGCTCATCAAAAGACTTGGCACATTGAACGGAGATTCAACTACATAAGGGATGAAGTTGAAAAGGGAAAGATATGTATTCGCAAAGTCCACACTGATAAAAACATTGCGGATCCACTCACAAAACTCCTTGAAAAGGCAAAGCATGAGGTCATGCTTGTGCCATGGGACTTAGATATCTAGTGACTGGGTTTTAAGTTGTACTTATATTGGAATATGGAAACTTATGGTATTTGACTTAATTACATGGTTTATATATCATTTGTTCTTCTATTTTAGCATGTTTAAATCCGTGATAATAAGTATTCTAAACGTTCGTAGTCGATCATACTTGTGGGAAACCATTATGAATGTAAGACATAATGAACTTGGATTGGTTGATATTCATAAGGTATGATATAGAGCAAGAGGTTGCTAGGAAGGTTCATTGATATCTATGGGATAAGTATTGGACTGACCCGCCCTCAATTATTTCTGCAGAATCCTTGTGATTAGTCATAAGAAATATTGAGTAAAGGTGTGGACCAAAAGAACCAATGAGCCTGATCAGAGAAACCTCTAAGTCCCACAAGACATCACAACAGCTGAAGAAGACCTGATCAGCTGTTCTACAAAGTCTGAAGAATACAACTGCTGAAGTACGTCTGAAGTACTGAAGACAAAGACTGAGACAACAGCTGAAGATCTAAAGTCTGAAGACTTCAACAAGTACTGAAGACAAAGACTGAAGATCAACAGCTGAAAGACAAAGTCTGATGTTCAAGTACTGAAGACATCAGCTGATGTAACAGCTGATGACAACAGCTGAAGAGGGCTTCTTCAGTTGTTGTGATAGTTTTTCTTCTTCAGTAGTTTTCTTTTCTTTTCAGTAGTTTGTTTATTTTTCTTTTCAGTACTTGTAAACAACTGAAGAGGTTGTTCTTCAGTTGTTGTAGTTTCAGTAGTTTTATGTTTTTCAGTAGTTGTAATGAGATGTTTAACACTTAGGAACATTTGTAAGAAGATGTCAGTTGTTGACATCTTCAGTAGTTGTTAAACATCAGTAGTTATAAAACGGTTACATGTCACTTTCAGGTGACATCAGTCTACGTCATTCTTTCCTTTATAAGGAAAGATGACTCACATGTAATCGTGCCTTTGAGGCCGACAATCTTAATGCAATATTCCTTTTGTCTGATATTTCTCTCTTATAACAAAATTCTTTTATCGTTTTATATCAATTGTTCTTGTTTGAATTTGTCTAATTCTGAGCTATTCCGCTGCTATATCTGTTCAATCGATTAAACCAGGGCTGAGATCCTAACAAATGGTATCAGAGCAGGTTAATCATTGATCGATCTAACAATTGATCATTGAAACTGTTCAATCGCTCTAAGTTTATCGAATTAGCAAATTCGCAAGGATCTGTTATAGAGATTGAGAGTGTATCGCTTCTGGCCGTTTTATTTGAGGTTCTGTGTGGTTTTGAGCTAAATTATTGTGATTTTACTTGAATCTGTCTGATTTTCACAATGACTACTTCTTCTAATGATCCTTTCAATACTGGATCCTCTACCAAGCCTCCGATCTTGGTGAGGAATGAGTATAACATTTGGCAGAGAAGATTGCTCCATCACCTGTCTGTCAATAGCTCAGGTTGTTGGACATCTGTGGTACATGGACCACATAAGCCAATGGTGAATGATCCGGAAACAAACCAGTTGGTTCCAAAGAAGAAGGAGCAATACTCCGATGAGGACAAGAAGTTGTTTGAAATCGATGCAAAAGCCCATGGAATTTTGGCTATGGCTATTCCTAATGAGATTTACTCTGGGCTTCTGCATTGTGAGTCTGCTCATGACCTCTGGAATGCCATCAAAGAACAATTTGGTGGTACTGATGAGGTTTTAGCAAACAACAGGGAAATCCTCGCCCAACAATATGAGACTTTCTCTCATAGAAAGGGTGAGACTCTGACTCAACAATTTGAGCGGTTTTCATGTTTAATCTCTGAATTGAAAATGGTTAAACATGAATATACCAGGAGTCAGATGAACCATAGATTTTTAAGATCACTGCCTGAGAGATGGAACACATATACCATTGTTCTACGCTCAAATGCTGATGTTGATCGCCTATCTCTCACCCAACTTCATGGGAAACTGCTTACATTCGAGAGAGAGATAGAGCAGAAAAGGAAATGGTTTCATCTGGCAAGCTCACTGAGGATTTTGTCCAAGGGAACACTGCCCTGATTGGACATCAAGAGTCAGAATATGCGTCATCTGAAAGCCAGTATGATGAGCATATTGATTTCTCTACAAACACTTCTGAGCCTGCCTTTGTGAGTGTTGATAGTTATTCTGCTGGTAGTATATAGTGACAATCTATGTTCATCATGGATGATCTCAAGGGGATTGCTGATGATGACTTAGAAGAGATGGATATTTTGAGCCAAATGGCCTTGATAAATATCAGATCTCAGAAGTTCTACAAAAGAACTGGAAGGAAATTCCCAGGACTCTCTGGCAAAACCAAAGTTGGTTTTGACAAGAGTAAGTTGAAGTGCCATAAATGCCACAGGCTTGGGCACTTTGCAAGAGAATGTAGATCATCTGGATCTAACTCTCCTGCACCCTTTGTGACTTTCCCTGGCAATAGTCAACAAAACAGAGGGCAACAACCTGTCAATTCTGGTTATCATCATCAACCACAATCTCCTGCATATTTTGTTCCACAGGGGCCAATGCCATATCCATACCCCTGCTATTACATGCCACAACCAGGCCAGGTTCAAGCACCCACTGCTCAGCAACCACATGCACTCCCTGAGCCTCAACCATCCCAATCTCATCAACCTAATCAACTTCAACAACACAGCTTCTTCACACCAGGAGTTGTTGACTGGAGCAGTTTACCAGATGATGTGTCTGGTAATGAACAACTGTTCTCAGGTGCTGGTCAACATGGTGGTGAGCATCCTTTTGGAAATCTAGCTCTCATGGCTTTGGAATCCTCTGATGGATCATCCTCAAATACCTCTTCAACACAGGTATCACAGGTATCCTCTGAGGCTAAGGCCAAATTATGTTCTGAAACTTGCATAGCAGCATTTGCCTCTATTAGAGAAGCAAATGTGGCTTTAATCAATAAAAATGTAGAGCTAGAACAAACAATTTCCAAAAAATAAAGCTGAGTTTGAGTCTGTGCTAAAAGAGAAAACTGATGAGATTTACAAATTAAAATGCCAAATTTCTGATGATAAGGCTAGGGAGGATGTACTCTTAGAGAAGTACAAAGACCTCAAAGATACTCTTGCTGTCACCCAGGTAGAGTGTGATCGATGGGTACAATCTTGCAAGGGCTTTGAAATGCTTCTTAGTAAGCAAACTGCTTCCAATGTGAAGTTTGGAATTGGTTATAATCACACTGCTCCTCCTACAGTTTTTGCTTCAAGAGCAGGAGCGGATTGATGGAGAAAGTAATGACCAATCCACCTCATCATGTGATTCACTACTTGATAAAGCACCATCAGTAGTTGAAGTCAGTAGTAATCCCTCTGTGAACCTAACAGCTGATATTGATGGTTCAACTGCTGACACTCACATGATCAATGAGTTGATCAACCCAAGTGTTATCCCTAAAGTACTGAGGGTACTGGAGAGCAGGGGATAACATCTGGAGTTCAAATCCTAATGACTGACAGCACTGAAGAGAAGAAAACTGTCAGTAGGAAGGATTTGAAGCCTACTAAGGAAGTTGACAAGAAGGCAAAAAGTGCTTCTAAACTGCTGAAGAGCAAGTCTTCAGTAGTTTCATCTTCTTTAGTTGATGATCAACAGAAGATGAAGAAGAAACCATGTGAAATATGTGGTCTATTCAATCATCTCACAGATGATTGTTGGTACAAAAAGGGATCCAAACTCAAACAAAAAGAGAAAATTAAAGAAAAACTTGGCTAAAATGAAAACTGAGTTTGAGTCCAAGTTTGTACCAGCAGCATCAAATCCTGTTACTCCTATGACCAAAAAGAAATCTAAAAAAGAAGGAGTGCAACAGGCAATAGCTGAGGTTGCTCAAAAGAAGATGGTGCAACACAAGAACTCATCATCAACACCAATACCAATGTGTCTGAAGAGCTGAAAGCTCTCTCCCAGAATCAGACACAGCTGGTAATGATGGTTCAACATCTGTTGGGAAGAGTTAACCAACTTGATGGCCCTGTGTTGAAACCCCAGAAAAGGAGATCCAAGCCGAAGGATTCCTCTTCTACACCATCTCCTTCACCTCAAGCTATTGTGTCCAATAAACTGTTAGTTTACCATCTGTTGATGAGACCAGGCCCAAAACCAAAAGGGTTTGGGTCTCCAAAACTAACTGATTGTTTATTTATGCAGGTTTCTTCAACATGCCAAAGTAGCATCTGGTGTAGACAGTGGGGGATCTATGCATATGACTGGGAACAACTCACTTCTTAATGACTACTCTCCAGGAAGGAAGGGATTTGTTTCCTTTGGCAATGATGCAAGAGGTTACATCATCGGGAAGGGCTTTGTTTCCAATGGGGAAATAAAGTTTGATGATGTCAACCATGTGGAAAATCTCAAGTATAATCTTTGAGTGTCAGTCAATTGTGTGACAAAGGCCATGTTGCCCTTTTCACAAGCCAGAACTGCAGGATTCTGTCATCCAAAGTTCTGAGTTTGATTGACAAGGTATTGGATGCTCACACTCTCCTGAAGGCCAACAGGACAGGAAGAGTGTATGCCTTAGATCTTTCCAAGAAAATTGATCTCAAAGGCCATCCTTGCCTATTTTCCAAGGCCTCTCCTCAAGAATCTAATCTATGGCATAGAAGGCTGGGACATGTTAACTTCAAGAACATGAATCAGCTGATACACCATAGTTTAGTAAGGGGAATGCCTATGAAGGAGTTCAAGTGTGAAAACAACTGCACTGCTTGTTTGAAAGGAAAACAGCACAAGGTTTCATTTCCACCTATTGAAGAACCAAAGTCCACTGCCTGCTTACAACTTCTTCACATGGATCTCTTTGGTCCTGTGAGAGTGATGAGCATGGCACAGAAAAAATACTGTCTGGTAATTGTGGATGATTACTCCAGATTTGTATGGACTTTCTTTCTACATTCAAAGGATGAAGCTGCACAGAAGATCATAAACTTTGTGTTGTATGCTGAGAAGCAGTATTCCCTCTCAGTCAAGTGTATTAGAAGTGATAATGGAACAGAATTCAGGAACAATACACTTGATGAATTCTACCTTTCCAAGGGAATAAAGAGACAGTTTAGTATTCCAAGAACTCCTGAACAGAATGGAGTTGTGGAGAGAAAGAACAGGACCCTCATTGAAGCTGCAAGGTCTATGTTGGCTGATTCTGGACTGCCATTGACCTTTTGGGCTGAAGCTGTCAACACAGCATGCTATGTGCAGAATAGAGTGCTAATAAATCAGAGGTTGATGAAGACTCCATATGAAGTTCTACATCATTTGGCCCCTCTCATTTCATTTTTTAGAGCATTTGGGTGTCCCTGTTTCATTCTCAACACAAAGGATCAGCTCCAGAAATTTGATCCTAAGGTGGATGCAGGGTACTTTGTTGGTTATTCATCAACTTGCAAGGCATACAGAGTCTTCAACTGCAGAACAAAGATGGTTGAAGAGACTTTACATGTCAAGTTCAATGAATCTCCAAAGGACAAGATTCCACAAAGCCCTGTGGAGCTCTTTGATTTGGACATACTGCAATATGTTCCTTATCAATCTCCTGCTGTTGCTCCTGTCAACAGTTCACCACCTGGTGTTACTACTGAAGATGATGATGATAGTAGTAATCACCTCTTCAGGTTTAGTGATCAACTGCCTGAGTCCTCTAAACCTGATGCTCCTGTAGCTCCAGCTGCACCATCCACAACAAATGCTGATGATTTCTGCATCCTCAACTTCATTTGAGTTGCCACCATCTTCATGGTTTCAAGAATCTGCATCAACATCTGCTGCTGCTGAAGACCCTACAAATACTTGCACAGATTTGATTGTTTACCAAGAGCTGAAAAATCACCCAATATCTCAAATCCTTGGTGATATCAATGCTGGTGTTCAACCAGAAGCCAGTTGTCCAATTTCTGCTTCTATGCTCTCTTCATCAGTCAGCTAGAGCCGAAGAACTATCATGTTGCTTTGAGGGACAATGGATGGGTTGAAGCCATGCAGCTTGAGCTTCTTCAGTTCAAGAAACAGCAAGTGTGGGAGCTTGTTCCTCTACCCCCAGGTAAGTGTGCAATAGGCACTAAATGGGTGTTTAGGAATAAAACTGATGAAAATGGGCTAATTGTTAAGAACAAGGCCAGACTGGTTGTGCAGGGGTTTGCACAAGAAGAAGGTATTGATTATGATGAAACCTTTGCCCCTGTAGCCAGACTGGAGGCAATTAGATTGTTTTTAGCCTATGCTGCACTCCACAATCTTAAAGTTTTCCAAATGGATGTCAAAAGTGCTTTTCTATATGGTACAATAAAAGAAGAAGTTTATGTGTGTCAACCACCAGGCTTTGAGGATAATAAGCACCCAGAATGGGTATATAAGCTTGATAAAGCTCTTTATGGGTTGAAACAAGCACCTAGAGCTTGGTATGAGACCTTATCAAACTTTCTTCTACAGAATAATTTCACTAGAGGCTCCATAGATAAAACTTTATTTATTAAGAAGGTGGATCAGCATAAGCTACTTGTTCAAATTTATGTTGATGATATTATATTTGCATCCTCTGATCCCCAATTGTGTGAGGATTTCCAAACCTTAATGCAACAGAAGTTTGAAATGAGTGCAATGGGAGAATTACAGTTCTTTCTAGGTTTGCAAATCAAACAAAAAGCTGATGGAATTTTCATTCATCAGTCTAAATACACAAAAGATCTTTTGAATAAGTTTGATTTACAAAACTGTAAATCTTGTTCTACTCCCATGTGCAACACCACACAATTGGATGTTGATCAGAAAGGTAAAGGTGTTGATGAAACCCTTTACAGATGTATGATTGGTTCCTTGATGTATTTAACAGCTTCTAGACCAGATATTATGTTTGCTACATGTGTTTGTGCTAGATTTCAGGCTGCACCTAAGGAGTCTCATCTGATTGCAGTCAAGAGGATCTTTAGATATCTGCAAGGCACACAATCTCTAGGCTTATGGTATTCCACTGGACATTCTTGCAAATTAGTTGCTTTCTCTGATAGTGACTATGCAGGATGTAAGTTGACCAGGAAATCAACTTCTGGTGGATGCCAATTCCTAGGCAACTGTTTGATTTCTTGGCAGAGTAAGAAACAAACATCTGTTGCTACATCCACTGCTGAAGCCGAGTACATTGCTGCTGCAAGTTGTACATCCCAAATACTCTGGCTTCAGAATCAACTTTTGGATTATGGCATTACAGAGACTAAGACTCCATTATTAATGGATAGTGCTTCAGCTCTTTGCATTGTCAAAAATCCTGTCCAGCACTCTAGGACCAAACATATAGAAATTAGACATCATTTTATAAGAGATTGTTTTGAAAAGGGTCTAATTAATCCTATGTTTGTGCCTAGTGCTGATGAGCTTGCAGACATTTTTACTAAGCCTTTGGATAGTTCAACTTTCCACAACCTGGTGTTAAGGCTTGGTATGCTGCAGCTAGAATAAGTGACAACTACTGATGATCTCAGTAATTACTGATGATCATTGGTAACCATGTCACATATAAGTACTGATGAGTTATTTTACCCTCAGTAGTTTTTATAACTACTGAAGGCTAAATGCTTTAAGTACTGGACTTTATCTGTTCTACACTACTGATGTAGTTACAACTACTAAAAATCAGTAGAAACAGATAAGTACTGATGTCCTATGAACAACTGAAAACAGCTAAAAGCTGATGAGTAAGTGTTGAGGACAGTATGAAACAGCTGAAAGGCTATGAGTTGACGACAACTACTGATGAGTACTCTCTCTTCAGTAGTTCACAAACTGCTGTTTCTTTATAAACAACTGAAGCAATACCATGTCTTCAGTAGTTTCACAACTACTGATGACTAACACCAAGTCTTCAGTTGTTTACAACAACTGATGGCAAAACCACGGTCTTCAGTAGTTTCCAACTACTGATGACTAATACCAAGTCCTCAGTTGTTTCAACATCTGAAGTCCAACTTGTCTTCAGTAGTTTTTAAAACTACTGATGCCTAAATCAGAGACTTCAGTTGTTTCAACGTCTGATAGTAAACACCATGTCTTCAGTTGTTTATAACTGCTGACCACACCAATACCATCAGTCGTTTCAAACGTCTGAAAGTTAATACCACGTCATCAGTAGCTTCAAATACTGATGACTAACACCAAAACCTTCAGTCGTTTCACAACCCGTACCCTATATATACCTGATCCCTCTTTCAGAGTTTTTCATTCTTTCACGACCTAACTTTTCAAAAGCTCTGAAAACCTTTCACCTTCATTAATGGCGACCATGCAACTCAAACCTCGACACAACTGTGTCGCGTACCTTACAAAATCGCCCTTCTGGACCAAATTTGAAAATGCTATAGATCTTATGGTCCAATCCCCACTAAAAACGGCTTTCCTTTTAAATCCAATCATTTATGCCGATTCGCTACGTCAGTTCTGGATGAATGCGACCGTTAATGGAGAATCTATCCTTCATCTATCAACTCGCATAAGGTGGTCATCTCTACTGCTACCATCCGCCAAATATTACTGTTAGATGATGCTGCCTACCCTGTTGGATATCCTAAGCGCCAACTTGATCTTTCCTTTGGACAACATGGATATCAGGGTGATCTTAGTGCTTCAACAATCCTGAAGAAACATTTTCCAGATGCTGAACGATTATTATTTCATATGGTAAATGTTTGCCTGGCTCCGAAGACTTCCTCTTGGGATCAACTGTCTTCCAGATGGCAACAGGTATTGTTCTCTATCCTTGAACAAGAACCACTAAACTTTTCTGAAATAATTTTTCTTGAACTCAAGGATATGGCCACAAAACCACTTTCTAACCGTTGGATACTATATCCTCGGTTTATAATGGCCATAATAGAGAATCAGCTTTCTGCTGAGGGACTAGTTGGTCTGGGAGTCCCTGCTTTGGCTGTATTGCCGGAGGTATACTCCCGACACAACACTGACCAAACTCTCAAACAGGCTGCCAAGCTGCGCAAACCCACGCAGCTGGAACCCACAGCCTCCACCTCCAAATCCAAAGTCCCCTCCAAACCCACAAAGAAGAAGCCTAAGAAAGCTACTCAGGGAATTGAGTCCCCTGTGGATGCTCCTGCTGCACCAACGCAGGTTATCTCTGCTGGAAATAACCCCCCAGTAGAGACTGTGACTCCACCAACTGAAGCCGCTCAGGTTTCCTCTCCAAAGGAACCTGAAGCAACCACTCAAAGGGAAGCCACAATGCTGGGATCCTCCTCACTTGAGGGGATTACCATTGAAGAGCACCACCTGTCCCGGTGCACACTGCTTCCCACCCCTCCTGATGCAACCGCCCCTCAAAGCCCTACTATCATTGTTGCAAAAGTGCTGACGCAGTTGCATTCCTCACCCCCCACCCAGACACCAATTACTACTGGGATAACCTCAACACCTGAGGGGGAGGATCACAATGCTTCTGCAACCCACAGCACAGGGGTTATCATGTTCCATCTTCTAGTGTAGATAAGGAGGTGCGAACTTCTGGTGAGGCTGCCACTGCTCCTGACTCAGCAAATGACCAGGATGCAGTTGGTAACATCTCTAAGTCCTCACCAGTGGCAACAGCTGATGAAGGACATAGTCCTGAGGCTGGAAGTCCCCAGAACCGAGAACAAGGGGCACATGCTACATTGATCTACACTCAAGGCATGTTCATTCTGACTTGTCAGGAGGTCAGGTGATTCAGTCACAACTGATGATGACCTGAGCTTCTTCTATGATGTAGTTGCTCAAAACACCATTCTAGAGGATGAGGTTAGCAGACTCAAAGAGCTGCTGGCCAAGATGTCTCAGGATGCAAGTCCATCTGCCACCACATACACCCACAGATGGCACCTTCTTCTGAAGGTCCCCTACACACTGAGCCAGTATATACTTCCAAGCCACCAGCCTCTGCTTTCGGCACTGATTCTCAGGAACAGAACCACCTGATCAATCAGTTGCTACCCTTCAAAATCCCTACCTCTCATCACTCCCATGATCACAGATATAGTGATCAAAGCCATTGATGAGAGGCTTCCTACAATAATACAACCTTGGTGGAGGAGTTGGTGACTAAATCTCTTTCTACTGCTCAAACCCTTGCATCCAATGCACCAAAAAGGGGGAGAGTCAGTTAGTTAAAGGAAAAAGGAAGAGGATAGATGGGGAGAAGGCGAAAGAATCTGAGGTTTGTAAATGAGAAGGAGAAGGAGAGTGTGAAGGGAGCTGAAGTGAATGAAAGTCAAAAAGACTTTCATGTCACATATCAAAAGAGAAAAGGAGAGTCTGAGAAGGAGAAGGAGCTGAAGGATATGGTGAAAGAAGCTGACGCCAACCATAACCGTTCAATGGACAAAATCATTGAGCAGTTGTATAGGCAGGGTTTTGACATCAAACAACTAGACTCCGAGATCAGAAGGATGGAAACAGAGGAGATCAATTCCAGATGGGCTAGCTATGATGCCTTAGAAAGAGAAAGGCTGGAGATAATGATCAGATTTATAGCTAAATACTTGGGAAGATCTCTAATGGAAATAAGGGCCTGGACCAGGGACAACATCTTGGCAATAACCACCAAGATTTGTTCGTCTGAAGAATACTCCAAAGGTTTAGTGATTGAGGTATTGAATGAAGCTGGGGTTGGGAATCGAAAAGAACTGACAAAATTTACCAAAGCCTCCCTTACAGCCAAAATGCTTAAAACAGTCCTTACCTCAAAAACCCATGCCAGTGATGTACCTAGCCAAAGAAAAGAAAGGTACTGAGGCCTGATGAAGATGAAGAGGAGGATGAAGACAGACTGCCACTCTCTGCAGTCATACTTTGCCTAAGGCTAAACCAATGTCCATCACTCCTGCTTCTCAAATGCATGATGTAATGATAAAGATTGAAGAGGAACAGATGCAAAACATGATGAGGAAATGCTGAAAAGCATTGACAAAGCATATGCTACATCCTCTTCAATGATCAGCATGAAGAAAGAAGTATTAAGATTGTACACCCTTGCTAATACCTTTCAATACCAAAGGGAAAGAGTAAGGATATGGCCTGATCCTAGGGTGGCACACCGGATTGTCAAGAAAGAAATTCCTTCAAGATACAAGGGCCAAGTGAAGAGAGTTGTCGACGAAGACATCACTGTGGTGCTTGTAGTGTCCCCTGGGAAATTGTTGAAGAGTTCAAGAAAGCCTATGAAGCCAAACAACCACCTCAAAAGATGTTAGAGAACAAAATTATAAAGAAGGGATTGGTTTACAAACGACTTGAAAACTTCAAACAAGAAGAGCTCAACCTGCTCTTAGAAGGAACTCATCCAGATGAGTTTGCTTATAGAAATAACACGGTTGAGCTCAAAATGGAAAACAGGCCAAGTACATATCTGAAGTGTATGGCCGAGAAGGATTATTTGATGGTGTGCCCGAGGTGCTGACAATGGATGAGCAAATCATGTTTTTAAGGGCTTACACCAGGGAATCATATAGGCTGATACACGGGAAGTAGATCTCATGGTTGGGCAACAGCTCGGTGTCCAAGTCCCCAATACAGAGCTCCCAACCATATCATGCCAAACAGATCATCAGAGACTTCTTCCCAGGCCGGTGCTGAAAAAGGGTCACTTCTCATCTGATCAAGAGGATAAGAGACCAATCTATCTGCCAAAATAAGTGGGACTCGTAAATAACTTAGAGGTTTTGGCTGCATTGGTTCAGGGGGAGTTTGTTGGACCAAAAGAACCAATGAGCCTGATCAGAGAAACCTCTAAGTCCCACAAGACATCACAACAGCTGAAGAAGACCTGATCAGCTGTTCTACAAAGTCTGAAGAATACAACTGCTGAAGTACGTCTGAAGTACTGAAGACAAAGACTGAGACAACAGCTGAAGATCTAAAGTCTGAAGACTTCAACAAGTACTGAAGACAAAGACTGAAGATCAACAGCTGAAAGACAAAGTCTGATGCTCAAGTACTGAAGACATCAGCTGATGTTAACAGCTGATGACAACAGCTGAAGAGGGCTTCTTCAGTTGTTGTGATAGTTTTTCTTCTTCAGTAGTTTTCTTTTCTTTTCAGTAGTTTGTTTATTTTTCTTTTCAGTACTTGTAAAACAACTGAAGAGGTTGTTCTTCAGTTGTTGTAGTTTCAGTAGTTTTATGTTTTTCAGTAGTTGTAAATGAGATGTTTAACACTTAGGAACATTTGTAAGAAGGTCAGTTGTTGACATCTTCAGTAGTTGTTAAACATCAGTAGTTATAAAAACGGTTACATGTCACTTTCAGGTGACATCAGCTACGTCATTCTTTCCTTATAAGGAAAGATGACTCACCTGTAATCGTGCCTTTGAGGCCGACAATCTTAATGCAATATTCTTTTGTCGGATATTTCTCTCTTTATAACAAAATTCTTTTATCGTTTTATATCAATTGTTCTTGTTTGAATTTGTCTAATTCTGAGCTATTCCGCTGCTATATCTGTTCAATCGATTAAACCAGGGCTGAGATCCTAACAAAGGCGAATATCATGTATCCTCAGACCTGAGATACATATTGGGTCTTGATCTTCACGAATATTGTATTTTGACTTGTTCTTTGCTGTTTGAAATATTGGCAGTACATAAGGCTGAGTCGGGTGTGATACGAGTGATTGGAGATGACGTATGTAGTCAAGATGGGATTTGTCTCTTTATTCGTTGAGAGTTAGATGTCTAAGGCCTATTAAGTTAATCATCAGGAATACAATCTGTGTCTCTTGGATTTAAATGAATCTGAACAAAAAGGATAAATGATTAGTTCACCTAAAACATATTCAAGTAAGGTACTTGAAAAGGATGATGTTATGAATGGCAATAGTCATATACATTAGGGGTAGCAAACCGTTGCTAGGCGTTATTTGATGCTTGCATCAATCTACTATGAATCTTGTGCAAGTGGAGATTAAAAGATTGATCTGCCCAAGATTCATATTAAATGATGTGGCTATGTGTGATATGATCCAAGTCGGGTCATACCCAATAACAAGCCAAACAAACACCGAAAAAAATTTATTTGTTGATAAGATCATACAAATAATAAGTGACACCAATTTAGAAAATTGGTTTTCTAAATTATGCTTTTGTAGATGAACATTTTATATGTATTAATTGTTCATGAGGGATTATTTGTTCTGTTTAAATTAGTTAAAGAATGACAAATAACATATGTATTGTGTTATAAAATTAAAGTGGTTCAATTTTATAAAAAGGGTTGATTACTAGTGTATTCTTTAAAAAGGATTAATTGAATTTTGGTGAGAAAAGGGAGCCATTGGCCGCCCCTTTTATGTATGTCTTGGGAATGCTTTTTATTGTTCCAAGCACATGCATTAGCTTTCTAATCAATTCATTTTAACACAACACTCAACCTACACAAGAGACCTCTCTCTCTCTCTCTCTCTCTCTTTCAAGTTTCGGATTTGAACAAGAGAAGAAGGATTTTCAGCTTCAAGTTTGTTTCTTGGCTGAAAAACTTCACTAGAAGAGAGACTACAACTTGGTGTTCAATCCTAGCAAAGAGAGGTGTTTTGCACGTGCTTGGGGTATCATCTTCTTGAGGATTGCTTGCTGGAATCTAGCCTTCAAGATCATCACATCCTTCTCATCTTAAAGCTCGGGTTAAGTAGCTACAAAGGTTGTAGTTCCTTGTTTTTTTGTTGTTTTACATTTGTATGCATATGTATAAAGATCCATGGCTTGGGGTATTATAAAAATGGGTTTTATAATCAGATCTAATATGTTTCAAAATATTATTCGCTGCGTTTTCATATAAATCATGTTGTATGAAGCTTTGATAAACATGTTAAAATCCCAACAAAAACTTCATAGTTGTGTTCATACTAAGAACAGAGCCTGATGAAAACTGAAAATGTGAAACAAAATCATGGAATAAAATCTAATAAATTGTTGATATGTCAAAATGCATCTACTTAAACAAAAAACAGAGAAACTATGGTTGTTCATCACAAAATCACCACTTGACGTAACAATAAGAAACAGTAACATCCAACATTCATCTTTTACCGTTAACAGTCAAACTGATGAATGGTGCATATACTTTCTCATCGAATCTAACAATATGTCTTAAATGCAGATTAAATGGCTAATCTTACATCGAGCAAGCTCCATAGCGTCAGCGGTTATTTGGACCGGATGTACCTGAAGCTAAAGGACTGAGAGACATGATCAGATTCATATCTACTACCACAATAGCTCATGATATTATAGTCAGACCCATCATCTATAAAAGATATATCAAATCATTCTAGAGTACTGCAGAAGTGACTATTATGGAGGGTGAAAGGACTCTAGTGGGAATAATTACTGAGGATTTCTCTTTGACCATCACGGAACAAACTGTGAGATAGTGTCTACAGTTTGGTGATGATGCCAATGCAGGTGGCTATGAAGGTGACTCTAGTGGGAAGAATGCCTGTTGAGTTGGAAGATGAAGAAATCACCACTTTCTTTCTAGAAATTGGATATGAAGGTGGCTATGAGGGAAAACAAATTGTAAAGGGGTTGGTAGATTTGCAATGGAGGTTTCTAATTCACCTCTTTCAACATTGCTTATCTAAGAGGAAGACAGGTTGGAATGATATACGTGTGATCACTTCATCTGCCATAAGTGCCTTATGCATAAACAAACCTCTCACATGTCTGCTTATGTATTCAATTGTCTAACCTCTAACATACAAGAAGGAAGAAGGCATATGTTGTTAATGTACACAAGGTTTCTCCAATGTCTGATTAGTATTTCCTGATCTTCTACTTGAAGGACCAACTTTGGATATTCCTCATTATGAATCCAAATCATATAACTACATTAAGAAAAGAGATGCAATAAATTATTATAGTGGAGCACACTCTCCCCTACTACCTTGGATGATTCAGCAGATAAATCTTGAGGAACAAGTATAAGAACAGGAGGCTCCTAGTGATAAGCTCATTCAGGAAGAAACTCAAGCTGCTGTTGAGCACGCTGATGAAAGAGTTGATGGATCCATGCTAGTCTCACCCTAGGAAGAGTTAGGGGTGATCTTCACACTGGTCCTCATGATCATGATATTGCATCTCCCTTTGTACCATCACTTAACTGCTGCTCTTCAACAAGCAAGGGATGAGATAAGTGGTCACTTCGACACTTTATCCATTCAAACAATAGCCATGGAATAACACAAGAAACAATTGAAGAGCAAGATGAGATAATCAATAACTTGCAGAAACAAAATGAACTTTTGAACAATAGAGTAGCTGAACTTGAGATGCTTGTTGAAATCAAGAGGGAAGCTGAATCAGAAGTCAAGCAAGTAGATGAGCAAGAAACTGAATCTAAAAGCACTTCAGAGGAGAGTAGTGATGACTCTCCTCCTGATAAAAGAATGAGATTCTCAGAACAAGTAGCAGAAGCAAGCAAGGCAAAACAAGATGAATCTAAATTGGAAATAGTGGAATATTCAGAGGAAATAGCCAGATGCATGCAGAAGAGGCTGAATTCAAGATATGATCAATGCCTTAGATAGTTTTACATCTGAAGAATTCATTATTGATGATGAATTTTGGGATTTTATAGGTGACCAGAGGACTGGTACTGAACCAATAGTCTTCATTCCTCAATCTCTTGTCCCTTTGGAGAAGGAGTTGAGTATGCAAATAGTTCATTCTATGTCTTTGACCGATGAGCAAAAAGAAATAATGAGAAACTTATGTGAAGAATTAAGAGAAAAAGAAGAAAAAGTTGTTGCTGCTTATGATCAAGAACAAACATAGGCTGAAAAATTGCCTGAGGAAGTTCAAAAGCCTGAATCCTCATCAGGTCCTTGAATAGAAACTTACACCAGAAGAGGAAGTATCTGTGTAAGAAAGCTAAGGGAAAAAGACCATGAAAGAAGACAAACCAATAAAGAAAACCAAACAAGATGATCCCAGAAGTCTTGTCGCAATAGCAGAATTCTTGGAAGAGCATGAGAAAGCTAAGGCTCAATTGAAGAAACAAGCTGTCTTTATTGACCTTGAAGAATGAGAGATTGAAGGAGGATATGTGGTTGTTGAGCCTGTAGTAGCTGATAGTCCTGTATATGAAAAGAAATCTGTGCATGAAATGGTTGAAAAGGCTAAAACAGATGACCTCATGGTGAAAGCCATGTTCTTAATTAACCATGGATATGATGCTCATGATGGTTTTTGCATGACATATGAGGGAATGAAAGCAAAAGATGAGAAAGTGAACAAACTGCTGGTCCGCACCTTTGAAACTGAGTATGAGACAACTCTTTCTCAAAAGGCTCCTATGCCCAAACTACCAACCCTGAAGAAATCAATATCAACTCCTCAACCCCTATATCTGGATCCTTATAGCTTGTCTAATAAGGAAATGAAGGATTATCTTTCAAGTCAAGGCTTCACAAGAAGAAAACTGGGGAATATGAAAACAAATTCACTAAGAGTTGCCACTCTCAAGCTGATTAATGAAAAGAAAGAAAGGCTCAACAAGATAAAAGAAGAAATCATCAACAAAAAGCCAAGATCTAGAGTGTCAGCACAAGACATCCAACTAACCCATCAAGATCAAGACTTTCTGGCACCTGTGCTTCATAAATACCTTGAGTGGTTTACTAAACCCTCCCAATTGAAATTTCAAGAAGGGTTAACCACCATAGAGATGATTAGAGGTGTTTCTACTCCAAAAGGAAAAATTGATCACAAAATCATAGCCTGGAAGTATGACATTACTTGGAACATGTTTATGGTTAAAAGGATCTCCGGGCTGGTCCAATTCTTTATAGAGTACTCTACTCTTGTAAATGCCGTGGAGATCCATAACTTAAAAGAACTAACTCAATTAGAACTGATCAATCACTCAGCTATGTTTAGGGGTTATGAATTTGAAAACATACTCAAAAAGTTCAAATGAACTAATAACTTCAAATCATTGAAAGCCATCTGCATGAGGAAAGATAGATCTTTCATCATTCCCCTTGAGAAGAAGCAGACAAACAAGCTAAGGAAGTTGTGTTTCCAGAGCTAAAAGTGAAACCAACAGAGTATTTGAAGGGAAAATTGGTGTCTAGTACCCATTCCTCCTTACCAATCTCAAATGTGTTTTATAATGACAAAACTTATGAGATGGTCAGTGAAAGAAAATAGGGAGAAAAGGAAGGTCTTGAAATAAGATTATTCAGTGGATACGAGGTAAGACTGCTTGATGAATCTTACATCCACTACATATATACCTGACATTTTAGAGAAATCAGCAACAAACTAGGAGAACAAGATATGCACTTCTTCCTACAGTGTATCAAGCTGCTGAAAATGGCATATGATTGTATCATTCCTAAGAGAGATAAATGAAAGAAGAAAAGGACCCCTTTGCATGTTGGGAATATTTTTAAGTTGGAGGTTGATATGGATGGAAGCTTATTAATTAATAGGGATGGGATGTCTATAGTATCTATCTGGGAACCTATTTCCCTATAGAAATTACCACTAGAAGCCATCTACAACATGAGCAAGATGAAGATCCATGCGCTAAGCAGTGAAAGGATGTCAGATCCAACTCAAGCAACATTTTTGACGCCTCTACAAGACCAAGCAGAATCATCACAACCTCAATCACCACCCGAACATTAAAGAACATAGGCTGTATAATCCTTAGGGGGAGCATTGTTACACCCTAAAAGGATCTTACATGCCAATTAAACTGGTGAGTTGATCGTTGTTCTGCTGAGATTCCCACAAGTCCAAGAATTAATACGGATTAACAGCCTGCTGATAGAAGAACCAGTGTGGCTAACCGCATTTCTATGTGTGGAAGTCATAAAATAAATGCTCACACATGTTTGTTCTTCCGCATTAACAAATGCAGATAGCTTAGAAGAATATGATGACAAGGTTGACTCTTCCGCATTTACAAATGCGGACAACTCAGACAAATGCACCAAGCATTTGTTCTTCTGCATTAACAAATGCGGATCAACAAATTACTAATGCGGCAACATAAAAAGAAATGCTGATGAAGTCCAACTCATCTGCATTTGTCAATGCAGATGAACCAACAGAAATGCGGATCAAGACTTAGACAGTTGTAATGTATAGGTCAGGGGTAGTTTACCTCATTTTGTGAAAAGGCATCTTGTTTGCCAATTAGTATAGTAGAAACCCTCGTACATGAGGTGAAAGTTGGTAGACAATTAGAATATATTTTGTCATTTACTCTCTAGGTGTATTATTACTATTTTATGGTCAAACCCTAGCATTTACTGTAATCAATCACCTTCATCAGTAGAAAAAGCATTTATGAGTATTTCTTTTGCATTGAATGTTTCTTTTGATTGCATGATTCCGCCATTCAATCATTAACTCATTCATTATATTCGATCCTAAGTGAGAATCTCAGTCACACTACCCAGTCAGCTAACTTTAGTTAGTGACAAAAGATAAGTCATGGACATGTCATGACTACCATATCTTAGATAAGACATTATCTAAGATACCTTAAACTATAGTCTTGTAGTATCTGCTTTAGTTTAAGAATTCCAGCTAGTATCAAAGTATATCTCATTGTATATAGTAGTATATATAGTTTTTCTTTGTAACTCTTGTAGTAAACTTTTAAGAGTCTTGTAAACTTTGAGTTGAAAAATTATTCTCTTGTGTTTTCTTTGTGTTACTTAGTATATTATAATCAACTCTTAGAAGAACTTTGCTTCTTGAGATTTTGTTAGTGAGTTTGAGAGAAATACTTGTGTTGAGTATACAAACCAATCCTGTAGTTAAGAATCGACAAACCTCTGAGAAATGTGAATCTTTCTCAGAGTTTAACATAGCAACGTGATTGTGTTGCCTGTGTAAATGTATGGAAAAGTTTGGGTCATGTATGCGGTTGAGGTTGGCCATTTGAGGAAGCTTTGAGGTGAAGAAATTGAAGAACAAAAGCGATTTTAAAAAGAATGTTGGGAATTTAGGTCTGGGAGAAGATGAATATGATAAAGAAAGAGGGGGAACCATTAGTTTATACATGAAATGGATTGAAGACAAAGTTAATGAAAATGGATAAACTTTGAAATCTAGTTTTCGGTCCCACCTTTGAAAAAGTAGTTTTCTTTTTGCTCAAAATTATGTCTAATCAAATCATACCTGATATTGATGTGTTTAGTCCTTCAGTGCTGCACAGGATTCTCTATAATATAGATGGCACTATTATTGTCTATGTGAAAAGGAGTCTTATTAAAGTTGAACCAATATTCCAGCTTCTGATTCTACATCCAAAGCACTTGAGCACAACAGCTTGCAGTAGCAATGTATTCAACTTCAGTAGTTGACGCAGAGACATAAGATTGGTTTTTGCATTGCTAGGAGACAAGCCTTCCACCAAGAAACTAACAACCCCCTGATGTAGACTTTGTAATCATGTTACATCCACCATAATCACTATCTATACATGCATACATATTAAAGTCAAAATTCATTAGATACGAAAGGGCAAGTGTTGGGGCACCTTTCACATATCTTAAAATTCTTTTGAAAATAATAAGGTGTGACATCTTGGATTGGCTTGATATCTTGCACACACACATGTGGAAAACATGATACAAGCCTTCTAGTTGTAAGGTACATAATAGTCACAATCATAGCCCTATAGAGATGTTCATCCACACACTCCCCCTCAAGGTCTGGTCCAAGGGAGTGGTTTCTTGCTATGGGTGTCTTAGCAACCTTGCAATCAGTCATGTTGAACCTCTTAAGTATGTCTTGAACACACTTTGACTAACTTATGAAGGTGACATCTTCAAATTGCTTAACTTGATTTCCTAAAAAAAGTTTAGTTGACCTATGGCACTCATTTCAAACCTATCCTTCATCAGCTTCTCAATGTCTTAGCAGAGCTTTGGATTAGTTGAACCAAAGATGATGTCATCTACATATACTTGAACTAAAAATAAGTCATTTCCTATTCCTTTGTGGAAGAGAGTTCCATCTATAGTACCTCTTCTATATCCATGGTTGCAGAGATACTGAGATAGAGTCTCATGCCACTTTCTTGGTGCTTGGTACAACCCATAAAGAGCTTTATCAAACCTACAGACATAATCAAGATGGTCAGGATCTACAAAGCCAAGTGGTTGTTTGACATACACCTCTTCATCAATCACTCCATAGAGAAAAGCAAACTTGACATCAAGTTGATAGACCTTGAAGTACTTGGATGCTGCAAATGCCAAGAATATCTTAACAGCTTCTGGTCTTCCAACAGGAGCAAAAACATCTATATAGTCAATTTCTTCTTCTTGTGTATACCCTTGAACAACTAGTCTAGCTTTGTTTTTTGATGACAAGCCCTCTATCATCCTTCATATTCCTAAAAAACCATTTGGTTCCTATAGTAATCTTACCATGAGGAAGAGGACATAGGTTCCAAACCTTCTGCCTTTTGAATTGAAGCAGCTCCTCTTGTATAGCTTCAACCCAACTTCCATCCTTTAGAGCCTCATCAATTTTCTTAGGCTCTATCTGAGATAAGAAACAAGAGTGAAGACAAACATTTGCATCATGGGTTTGTCCTCTTGTTCTTACCCATGAGTCCACATCTATAATGATGTTTGAGGTAGGGTGAGACTTGGGGATGCTTAGCTGAGGGATCATAGCAAGTAAGAGAGAGAGATCTAAATTAGAAAAGTTTAGATGTAGCATTGATATTTCTCCCACCTTATCAGCACACTTATCACGTGAGACTTGATCTAATGAGTGTGTCATATCATTTATGTTGTCTTCAATGGAGTGGTTGTGAGCATCAAGAAATTCTTGATCACTAGCACCACCACTATGCTCTTCTACATTTGAAGCTTATTTATGTGGGTGTTGAGCCTCTGAGCTAGAATTTGAAGGCAACTCAAATGTATCAGCTAAATTTGTCATTGTAGTGCTGATGGAAACTTCATTTGTCGAATTAGTTACAACTAGAGCTGAAGTTATATAGGTTGGAGATCTTGTCAGCTCAAATCTTGGATAAGGATCACCTGTTGGTAGAATATTTGTAGACCCTCAAACATTCACACAAGATTTGGTTAAACAGTTGGTAAGTAAATCAAGATTAAATAGCCAATCAGGAGTAGAACGAGTTACACTGGGTGTGTGCTAATAAAAAGTCACATTGATTGCCTCTGCAACAATCCTAGTTCTGAGATTGTATACTCTATAAGCCTTAACTTGGGAAGAGTATCCAATGAAATGTCCAATATCTGATTTCTAAGAAAATTTGGAAATTTATATTTGGTATTCAAGATGGTGCAAGGAGTCTTACCATGTGTCTTAACTACTAAAACTCTGTTTTGCACATAGCAAGCAGTGTTGTCTGCCTATGCCCCGTAGGTGATTGGAAGTTTAGGGTCAGACAACATAGTTCTTGCAGCTTCAATAAGTGTCATGTTTCTCCTCTCAGCAACACCATTTGGCTGAGAAGTCCTGGGTCTTGTAATACCCTTTTCATCACAAAATGTATCAAGGATTCGGTTCTTGAATTTAGTTCCTTGATCATATCTTATGGTTTTGACCTTGTGATCAGATTGATTCTTAATCTTTAAGATGAAATTCTTCAGAATCTCAGGAGTCTCATCCTTAGTTCTAAGGAAGAAGACCCAAGTGAATTTTGTGAAGTCATCTATGATCACCATACAGTAAGAGGTCCTTCCTAGACTCATTACATTGGTGAGGCCAAAGAGATCCATATGTAATAAGTGCAACGGAGTATTGATCGAGTTTCTTTCCTTTGGCTTATGAGATACCTTGTGTTTCTTCCCTTTCAGGCATGCAACACAATGATCATCACTTGTAAACTCTTTCTTCGGTGTTCCAGTTACCAAATCATTCTTAGTTAGCTTATTCATGTTTTTAAAATTTACATGGCACGTTCTTTTATGCCAAAGAAAAGACACATCACTATTTGCTTTAGACAGAAAGCGTGGAAAATTATCTTGAGGGAGTTTCTTGCAAATCCATCTTGTTCATGTTCCCTTTCTTAGGGGCTCTAAGAAGAATATGCTAATAAAGAATGACCACCCTGGGCTTGAGAACAATGCACTCATGCTCAGTGAAGAGCATATTATGACTCTGATCACAAAATTGAAATACACTCAAAAGATGGTATCCAAGCTCCTTGACAAAAGATTACCTTCTCAATGCTGAGCTTACCATATGTGACCTTGCCCCTTCTAGATATTTAACCATCCTCATCCATTCCAAAAGCAACTGGCCCTCCTTCAATTATTTCAAAATTTTGGAGTAGTGACCTAATGTTTGTCATATGGGTGGAACAACCACTATCAATGATCCAGACATTTTTGTTTGTATTTAGTTGTTCCTGCACAAAAGAGATGGTAAGTTACATTTAGAAACCCAAACCTTACTTGTCTTGGGTTTATCAAAAAAGTTGAATGTGATGAAATAGTAATTGATCCTATAGTCATATTTTGAGGATCCTTTTATAGTTGTGATGGAGAACTTTAAATCACTTGGTCTTTCTTTAACTTCCACACCACCTTGGAAGTTTAGACTTGACCTTCAATACTTTGAAAGTTTGACTGACTTTGGAAGTTTTGATGACTGGTCCCTCGGAAGATCTTGCTATCACTACAATAGGCTTTAGTGCTTCAGGAGTATATCCTTTCTTCCAAGACCAAATTTTCTTCTGAAGGCAATTTTTCACTTACCTTCATCTTTTTTTGGAGCTTTCGAAGGAAATAGATTTTCCTTCTAAACCTATTTTCTTCTTGGAAGTCTTAGAAGTCTCTTCTTTGGTCATATGGAGAGTGCTTCTTGGATTGTAGAAACAATCCTTAGCAAGATGAGAAGTACCCTCACACATAAAACAATTCATTTCTTCTTCCTAAGAGCCTTCTTTTGAGAACAAGGCAAAACTTGATCACTTTCCATTTCCACATTCATCTTTGCACATGCTGAGATAGTTCTTTTAGGGTGAGAACTACACTTGGAGCTGGATGGTTCAGGCTATGTAGTAGTGGTGTATAACTGATCAACCTTCTTCTTGATGTTGGGATGATTTGAACATGAACCAGAATTCATGGTACATGAGTTCAAGTCGATGTATAAGTCATAACCATTTCAAATCCTGCAAAGACAAAGACTTGTTTCTGCTTAGAGATAAAGTGGCCTTGATATCCTAAGCCTTCATTGCTTTTCTCTTGCTCTTTCTCATCAAGTTCTTTCTCATAGGCTTCTTACTCTCCTCAGAAGGATAGTGACCCTTCTTAGAACCCTCTTCTTCACTCTTTTCAGAGGTATTCTTCACTATCACTTCTTCATCCTCTTCAGTGAAGGGGTCTATGAGAGGAAGATCAGCTTCACAAGATCCACACCTAGGAGATCTTATAGTAAAGATTGCGTGTGGAGGAGCTATCTTTCTAGAACCCAGTCCCTGCGTATTTTGATAACAAACTTTTGCATGCAAGGATGAGGATATTATGCTTGAAGGTCTTTTCTTCAAGAACACATTATTTTGCCCTAGCTTTACTCATCACAAGCTCTGCCTGGCATTCTGTCAACTTGGTTATGAGATCTTTGATCTGAGTCCTATAGTTGGTATGCTCATGTTTAAGAACTAAAATGGTTTTCTATAAGTCCTCTATCTTTAACTTATAGTCATTTTTAGATCTTTTGAAATCAGATTTTAGATATTCAAGGACTCAAGATTAGATCTCATCTCTAAGTTGTAGGACCTTATCTATTAACTTTAGCAATATATTCAGGTGTACACAGATGTTCCCATACCTTTGCTTCATCATGGTCAGTCATTAATGCTTGGTTTGGAGATGAATCTTCCATGTGAAAACTCCAGTCAAAGCCTCCTTCTTCAACAGCAACTGCAGCTTGCTGCTTTGGCTTCTTATTCTAGGTTGCTTTCTCATTGTAGTTTGGTCTGGTTTGTGCTTCGCCACCATTTGTCCTTGGTGCCTTGCACTGCCTAGCAAAGTGACCCATTTGGTTACCGTTGTAACACATAGCTTTGCTTTTATCCAGCCCAAACTTTCCACTGGCTGTATTTCTAGGAAACTTGCTTCCTGTCCTCTTGTAGAACTTCTTAGCTCTTTGAGTGAGAGAGCCATCTCTTGACTATTTCCATGTACTCCAAATCATCGGGATGCATAGAATCTAGGTCTTCAAGGGTGAATACAAAGTTTCCTGAGCTTTCATCAAAAGACACAAAGGCGTGTGAAGAACTTGTCTCTTGGAATGGGCTTTCATAAGGATTAAATGTAAGGCTGATGCAACTAAAATACCCAAAGTCTCTCCTGCATGCATGCACAAGTTTACTTAAGTGGAATGATTTGGAAGTTTCACACTCTGCCTTAGAAAATACTCTAATTGTGAAATCTTCCGAGGCCAAGACCAATATCTTCCAAAGCCAAGATCAATATCTTCTGAAGCCAAAGATGAAGTCTTCCGAAACTTCCAAGACTAAGTCTTCCAAAGCCACACTGAAGACAAATTTCTTCCGAAGTCTTTTGAACACATGCTTTATCTGATGTACCTTTTACATAAGTTGGACCCATTTCTGTTGCAACTCTATAAGTCATCAACTTACATAAGTTGGTGAAAAGTTCCATGCTTTTGGTAACTGTACATTGAGGTCTTGAGTTTTTGCTTTCTAATTTATGTAATTTTATCCTTTTTGTAATATATTAGGATATGAGCTATGGCATGTCATAGTCACTAGTCTAAAGGCAAATCTGCTTTATGACTCTACATTTGATTATGTAGTTGTCTAGTCAATTTTATCCAGCTTGCTTTCAAAGTATGGCCAGCTGTAGGATGCAGTATATGTATCTCAAGTACTTGTATCTTTCAGTATTGCTAAAGTAACATTTGTAATAAAACTTGGGATGCAATATACAACATTATTGAAAATCAATTACGTGTGTTGTGTTTGCTATCTTGTTCTGTCTCATCTTTATTGCGTTCTTATCATCTTTTAATAAACATTAACCAGGTCCCTATTTGATCTGTTAAGTTTTCTAAGCAACTCTCCTCATTGTGTCGTTGTGTTGTAAGTGCATACACTTCACCGGTCCTGCATTTGGTATCGAAGTCGATCTGGCGCTTGATATAGATCTCACCATCTTAAGATCTCTCATACACACACAAAATACTTAACAACTCAAATGGCAGCTGTTACCAAAATGATATGGAAACTAGACTATGACAAAGTCTCCACTAATCACTCCTGAAGACTTTGATACTTGGTGTCAATGGGAGGCTTCATCAAGTCTCAAGAGTCCAGGATGTGGGACTCTGTTGTTGAAGGATCTTATATACCAAGCACCAATATGCTACTGGTGGTGGTTATTCATAAGGTTATGGTGATTACTCTGAAGAACACATGATAGAATAGAGGTTGATCAGAAAGCCAGACAACCATTCAAGCTTGCTCTTCCAAACTCCATCTACAAAGGCTTCAAGAAAGGCAAAACTGCCAAAAAAACTATGGGAAGAACTGAATCTGATTTATGAGGGGTCTACTAAATGAAAGTATGAGGATCGTTGAAGGGGTAGGTACAACACAACAACACAAAGAGGAGATAACTAAATTTTAATCAAACAGTAAAACTGGATTACACCAAGTGTTGAGATACTAAGTACACAAGTAATTTAGGAGACGAACACAAAAGAACCACAAGTGTTTGGTTTCAAGAATGTGTAATTGTCTTCTCTATGTTTATTACAAGTGTTCAAAGCATATTTTAAAGATACAAGAACATGAGATTACTTATAACTAATCCTACAGGGCTTACTTTGAAAAGCAGGTGGATACATTGATAGACACAAACAAAATCAATGTAGAGTTAACAGGCAGATTGCCTTTGACTTGTGACTTTACATGCCATAGCTCACATCCTCCTTATCTATTACAAAAAGGATAAAGTATGTTGAACCAAAAGAACCAATGAGCCAGATCAGAAAAACCTTAAGTCCCACAGACGTCACAACAACTGCTGAAGTCCACAACAGCTGAAGACACAAGTGCTGAAGACAAAGTCTGAAGACAAGTGCTGAAGACAAAGTTGAACACAAGTGCTGAAGACAAAGTCTGAAGACAAAGTCTGAAGACACAAGTCTGAAGACAAAGTCTGAAGACACAAATGCTGAAGACAAGTCTGAAGACAAAGTCTGAAGACACAAGTGTTGAAGACAAAGTCTGAAGACACAAGTGCTGAAGACCAAGTATCAGACGTTGTCACAACAGCTGAAGAGGTCTTCTTCAGTAGTTGTGACGGTTTTCTTTCAGTAGTTTTATGTTTTCTTTGTTTTTGTTTTAAAACGACTGAAGAGCTTGTTCTTCAGTCGTTGTAGTTTCAGTAGTTTCGTATCAGTAGTTTTATGTTTTGTACTTAGCACTCTGATATGTTCTCAGTAGTTGTGAACATTTCAGTAGTTTGTTAAGTTTTAGTTATTTTTGTAATAAATCTGCCAGATGTCACTATCCCGTGATATCAGCAGTGATTGCACTCTATATAGGAGTGTCAACCTATTGTAATGGTGAATGATTGAGCAGAAACATTTGATATTATTGAACATTCCTTTTCACAGAAATATATTCTCTCATTACAACCGTATTTGTTCTTAATGCATACGAATATCAAATTCTTGCTATAATTTGTCTAATTCTTGTTCTTATTCCGCTGCGTTACACTCTAATCCATCAAACTTGAGATCACTGATCCTGTCAAATGGTATCAGAGCAGGTTAATCATTGATCGATCTAATAATTGATCATTGAAACTGCTATCCAAGATCCAAGTTTGATTGAATTAGCATTTTTGCAAGAAACGGTTATAGAGATTGAATTTTCTGTGTTTTGGTCATTCATCCTGAGATTTATTCTTGGTTTTCATTGAGTCTGTTGTGGTCTGTGTAAAATCTTTTAAAAGCTTGAATTAAATTGTATTTGGACCTAAAATGACTACTCCTTCCAATGATCCTCACAATACTGGTTCCTCAACCAAGCCTCCAATGCTGGTTAGGAGTGAGTATAACATATGGCAACGACGAATGCTCCATCACCTGTCTGTTAACAGCTCAGGTTGTTGGACATCAGTGGTACATGGTCCACACAAGCCTATGGTGAATAACCCGGAAAACAATCAAATGGTTCCGAAGAGGAGGGAGCAATACTCAGATGAGGATAAGAAATTGTTGAGATTGATGCAAAAGCCCATGGAATTCTGGCCATGGCACTGCCCAATGAAATCTATTCTGGGCTAATGCATTATGAAACTGCCCATGACCTCTGGAATGCCTTGAAAGAACAATTTGGAGGAACAGATGAGGTCTTGGCAAATAATAGAGAAATCCTTGCCCAACAATATGAGACATTCTCTCATAGGAAGGGTGAGACACTGACTCAACAGTTTGAGCGGTCTCTTGTTTGATCTCTGAATTAAAAATGGTCAAACATGAGTACACAAATAGCCAGATGAATAACAGATTTCTCAGATCACTGCCTGAGAGATGGACACATATACTATTGTCCTACGCTCCAGTGCAAATTTGGACAAACTATCTCTCACCCAACTCCATGGGAAATTGCTCACATTTGAGAGAGAGATAGAACAGAAACGAAAACTGTCATCATCTGGAAAGCTCACTGATGATTTTGTACCAGGAAACACTGCCTTGGTAAGTCATGAGTCAGAGTATGCAGGATCAGAATGCCACTATGATGAGCATATTGATTTCACCTCAAACAATTCTAATCATGCCTTTGTGAGTGTTGATTGTCATTCTGGTAATAATAGTGACAATCTATGCTTTATCATGGATGATTTGAAGGGCATTGCTGATGATGATTAGAAGAGATGGATATTTTGAGCCAAATGGCCTTGATCAATATCAGATCTCAGAAATTCTACAAGAGAACTGGCAGGAAATTTCCTGGACTCTCTGACAAAACCAAAGTCGGTTTTGACAAGAGCAAGTTGAAGTGTCACAAATGCCACAGGCTTGGACACTTTGCAAGAGAGTGTAGATCAACTGGATCTAACACTTCTGCACCCTTTTTGACTTTTCCAAATAACAATTCACAATCCAAAGGGCAACATTCTGCTGGTTCTAGTCATTCATCACACCCTCAATCTCCTGCATATTTTGTTCCTCAGGGAATGCCATATCCTTATCCCTGCTATTATATGCCACAGTCAAATCAAGTTCAAGCTCCTATAGTACCACAATCTCATGCACTACCAGAACCTCAACCATCTCCATCTCAATCACAACCTCATCACAGCTTCTTCACACCTGGAGTCGTTGACTGGAGTAGCTTACCTGATAACTTGTCTGGTCACACTGAGCAATACTATGCTGGTGCTAGTCAACATGGTGGTGAACACCCTTTTGGAAATCTTGCTCTCATGGCCCTGGAGTCTACTGAGGGTTCCTGTTCAAATGCATCATCTTCACAGGTAACTCAGGTATCTTCAGAGGCTAAAGCCAAGTTATGTTCTGAATCATGCATAGCTGCCTTTGTCTCTATTAGAGAGGCAAATGTAGCATTAATAAATCAAAAACTTGAGTTTGAGAAAACCATTTTCAAAAGAAAAGCTGAGTATGAGTCTGCTCTTAACAGTAAAAGTGATGAGATTTATAAGCTTAAATGCCAATTAAATGATGAAAAGGCCAAGCTAGAGGTTATTCTGGAAGACCACAGGAGTCTCAAAGAAAAACTTGCAGTGACCCAAGTTGAGTGTGAACGCTGGGTCTCATCATGCAAGGGATTTGAAATGCTTCTTAGCAAGCAAACTGCTTCAAATGTGAAGTTTGGCATTGGTTACAACCATACTGCTCCACCAACAGACTTTACTCCTAACTCCATAGTTAAGTCTGAAAGTGAAAGCAATCTCCAAACCACATTATCGTGTGAGTCATTCTCCAATGATAATCTAAGATCAGAGAATGAAACCAGTGTTAAGATCTCAACAAATAAATTGACTGATGGTCTAACTACTGAGACTCATATGAAGCTGAGTACTTCAGATGTTGTTCCTCAATGTACCCCAAGTACTGAAAGAGACCCAACATCTGAAAAGCATTTCAAATCAGTTGAAATACAAGGACTAACAACTGCTGAGGAATCCATCAAACAGTCTATTAGGACGGATGGAAAACAGTTGAATTACCAGTCTTCAGCTGTTACAAATCCTTTAGTACCTAGTACTGATAGGAGGAAAGTACTGAAGATCACACCTTCAGTAGTTTCCACTTCAGCAGTAAAGATGTCCAAGATGAAGAATAAACCATGTGAAATTTGTGGTAAATTCAATCATCTATCTGATGAATGTTGGTACAAAAAGGGTTTAAAGCTCCAAAGGGATGAGCTCATTAAACTAGAAATAAATAAAATGAAAACTGAGTTTGAGACCAAGTTTGTACCACAATCATCTCAACCTGATAAACCCAAGGCCTTACCCAAATCCACTAAGAAGGATCGGTTTATCAGAAGACAGCTGATATTGTTCCTCATGATAAACATAAGACTAAGTCTGTGAAATCTAAGAAGGAGGAAATGGTGGGTCACAGGACTCATCAAAAACAAGCTCTGGAGTGTCAAATGAACTGAAAGCTCGAGCTTCAAATCAGACACAGCTTGTTATGATGGTTCAGCATCTGTTGGGGAGAGTTAACCAACTTGAAGCCACTGTGACCAAACCACTGGAGAGGAATTCCAGGTCCAAATCTATTTCAGCACCATCTCCATCTTCATCAGCTGTTAATCATGAGAAACCAGCTATGGTTAAATCTGTTGATAAAGTCAGTCCCAAAACCAAAAAGGTTTGGGTCTCCAAAGCTAACTAGTTTCTTATGATTGTGCAGGGTTCTTCAGCATGCCAAAGAAGCATCTGGTATGTGGACAGTGGAGGATCCATGCACATGACTGGGAGCAGCTCTCTTCTTCATGATTACTCTCAGGGAAGAAGGGATTTGTCTCATTTGGAAATGATGCTAAAGGTTACATCATTGGAAAGGGATTTGTGTCTAATGGAGATATTAGATTTGATGATGTCAACCATGTGGAGAATCTCAAATACAATCTGTTGAGTGTCAGTCAGATGTGTGACAAAGGACATGTTGCTCTTTTCACAAGCCAGAACTGTAGGATTCTGTCTTCCAAGGTTCTGAGCCTGATTGACAAAGTACTGGATGATAATACTCTCCTGAAGGCCAACAGGATAGGAAGAGTATATGCCTTGGATCTGTCAAAGAAAATTGAGTTAAGAGGCCATCCATGCTTTTCTCCAAGGCCTCTCTCCAAGAATCTAAACTGTGGCATAGAAGGCTGGGTCATGTTAATCTCAAAAACATGAATCAGCTGATCCACAAGAGTTTAGTGAGAGGTCTTCCAATAAAGGAGTTCAATTGTGATGAAATCTGCACTGCATGCTTAAAAGGGAAACAACATAAAGTTTCATCCCAACCATAGAAGAATCCAAGTCTAATGCCTGCTTACAACTACTGCACATGGATCTTTTTGGTCCTGTGAAGGTAATGAGTATGGCAAAGAAGAAATACTGTCTGGTAATTGTGGATGATTACTAGATATGTATGGACCTTCTTCTTGCATTCAAAGGATGAGGCTGCTCAGTCCATTATGAACTTTGTGTTACACGTTGAGAAGCAGTATTCCCTACCAGTTAAGTGTGTGAGGAGTGACAATGGTACTGAATTCAGAAACCACACTCTTGATGAGTTTTACTTGTCAAAGGGAATCAAGAGGCAGTATAGCATCCCAAGGACTCCAGAGCAAAATGGAGTAGTGGAGAGAAAGAACAGGACCCTCATTGAAGCTGCAAGGTCCATGTTGGCTGATTCTGGTCTGCCACTGACTTTTTGGGCTGAAGCTGTCAATACAGCCTGCTATGTACAGAATAGAGCCTAGTAATCAGAGGTTGATGAAACTCCTTATGAAGTTTTACATCATTTGGCCCCTTTGATTTCATTCTTTAGAGCATTTGGGTGTCCCTGTTACATTCTCAACACAAAGGATCAACTCCAAAAGTTTGATTCTAAGGTGGATGCAGGGTATTTTGTTGGGTATTCATCCACTTGCAAGGCTTATAGAGTATTCAACTGTCGGACAAAGATAGTTGAAGAAACCTTGCATGTGAAGTTCAATGAATCCCCTAAGGATACAATTCCACAAAACCCTGTGGGTTGTTTGATCTGGACATTCTGCAATATGTTCCTTATCAACCACCTGCTGTTGCAGATCATATGAATCCATCATCTTCTGTAGCTAGTCATCCATCTGGTGTTACTGATGATGATGATGATATCAGTAATCACCTTTTCAAGTTTAGTGATCAACTGCCTGATTCAGCTAGACCTGATGTTCCTGTAGCTTCAGTAGCACAATCCACAACAAATGCTGATGAGATTTCTACAACTTCAACTTCCTTTGAATTACCATCTACTGATTGGTTTCAAGGAAATGCTTCACCATCACCATCTGTTGCTGCTGAGCCTGCTACAAACACTTGCACAGATCTTATTGTGTACCAAGATCTGAAGAATCACCCTATGTCTCAAATCATTGGTGATATCAATGCTGGCGTTTCAACAAGAAGTCAATTGTCAAATTTCTGCTTCTATGCTCTCTTCATTAGTCAGCAAGAGCCAAAGAACTATCACATTGCTTTAAGGGACAATGGATGGGTTGAAGCCATGCAGCTTGAGCTTCTTCAGTTCAAGAAACAGCAAGTGTGGGAACTGGTTCCTCTACCTCCAGGTAAGTGTGCAATAGGCACTAAATGGGTGTTTAGGAACAAAACTGATGAAAATGGGCTTATTGTTAAGAACAAGGCCAGACTGGTTGTACAGGGGTTTTCACAAGAGGAAGGTATTGATTATAATGAAACCTTTGCCCCTGTAGCCAGACTGGAAGCAATTCGATTGTTTTTAGCTTATGCTGCTTATCACAACCTTAAAGTTTTTCAAATGGATGTCAAAAGTGCATTTTTGTATGGGAAAATTAAAGAAGAGGTTTATGTATGTCAACCACCAGGTTTTGAGGACAATAAACATCCAATTGGGTGTATAAGCTTGATAAGGCTCTCTATGGGTTGAAACAAGCTCCTAGAGCCTGGTATGAGACATTATCAAACTTTCTTCTGGAAAATAATTTCACTAGAGGCTCCATAGATAAGACTTTATTCATTAAGAAAGCTGGGCAGCATAATCTACTTGTTCAAATTTATGTAGATGATATTATTTTTGCATCCTCTGATCCACAGTTGTGTGATGCCTTTACAAAGTTGATGCAACAGAAGTTTGAAATGAGTGCCATGGGAGAATTACAGTTCTTTCTGGGTTTGCAAATCAAACAAAAGGCTGATGGAATTTTCATTCATCAGTCCAAATACACAAAAGATCTTTTGGAAAAGTTTGATTTACAAAAGTGTAAGCCCTGTTCTACTCCCATGTGCAACACCACACAACTGGATACAGATCAGAAAGGTAAAGTGGTTGATGAAACACTTTACAGATGTATGATTGGGTCCTTGATGTACTTAACAGCTTCTAGACCAGATATTATGTTTGCTACATGTGTTTGTGCTAGATTTCAGGCTGCACCTAAGGAGTCTCATTTGATTGCAGTCAAGAGGATCTTTAGATATCTGCAAGGCACTCCATCTCTAGGTTTATGGTATTCTACTAGACATTCTGGTAAATTAGTTGCTTTTTCTGACAGTGACTATGCAGGGTGTAAGTTGACAAGAAAGTCCACTTCTGGAGGATGCCAATTCTTAGGCAACTGCTTGATTTCTTGGCAGAGTAAGAAGCAGACCTCAGTTCCTACATCAACTGCTGAAGCAGAGTACATTGCTACTGCAAGCTGTACATCTCAGGTACTCTGGCTTCAAAACCAATTATTGGATTATGGCATAACAGAGACTAAGACCCCATTGTTAATGGACAGCTCTTCAGCTCTTTGTATTGTCAAGAATCCTGTCAGGACTAAACATATTGAAATCAGACACCATTTTATTAGAGATTGTTTTGAAAAAGGTCTGATTGATCCAAAATTTGTTCCTAGTGCTAATGAGCTTGCAGACATTTTCACTAAGCCCTTGGATAGCACAACTTTCCAAAACCTAGTGTTAAGGCTTGGTATGCTGATAGAAGCTCCCAAAGTACTGATGATCATTAGTTTATTATTGTCATATATATAAGTACTGAAGTTATTTTCCCTCCGGAAGTTTTCTTTAAACTACTAGAGCTTAACTTCTCAGTACTCAAGTACTTTATTTGATAAAACAATTGATGTAGTTACAACAGCTGATGTAGCTACAACTACTGTTGTCAGAAATACAAATACGTACTGATGTCCTATGAAACATCTGAAAACAGATGAAAACGTCTGATGAGTACGTGTTGAGGACAGTATGAAACAGCTGAAAAGCAATGAATTGACGACAACTACTGATGAGCCTTTTTCTCTTCAGTAGTTCCCAACTGCTGTTTCTTTCTAAACAACTGAAGCAAAACCATGTCTTCAGTAGTTTCACAACTACTGATGACTAACACCAAGTCTTCAGTTGTTTACAACAACTGATGGTAAAACCAAAGTCTTCAGTAGTTTCCCAACTACTGATGACTAATACCAAGTCCTCAGTTGTTTCATCACCTGAAGTCAAAACTGTCTTCAGTAGTTTTATAACTACTGATGACTAAATCTGAGACTTCAGCTGTTTCAACGTCTGACGGTTAAAACCAAGTCTCAGTTGTTTTATAACAACTGCTGATCACACCAATACGGTCAGTCATTCCAAACCTCTGAAAGTTAATACCACGTCATCAGTAGTTTCAACAACTGATGACTAACACCAAAACCTTCAGTCGTTTTCTAACCCTACCCTTTAAATACCTTATCCCACCTTCAGAGTTTTCCTTTCTTCTCTCTCAAACCTAACGTTCAAAAACTCTGTAACCTCTCTTCATCAATGGCGACCATGCAACTAAAACCACGACACAACTGTGTCGCACATCTCACAAAATCACCATACTGGACCAAGTTTCACAACGCCATTGATTTAATGGTTCAGTCACCTTACAAAACGGCTTTTCTGTTAAATCCCACCATATATGCCGAATCTCTTAACCAATTCTGGAAACGTCACTCTTGTCTCTGAGGAGAATGACACAGAGTCTCTTCAATCGTTTGTCCATCGTCAAAAAGTGGTCATTACTCCAGACATTCTTCGCCAAACCCTCAATCTGGATGATGCCACTTTCCCAACTGGTTATCCAAAGGGCACAATAGATCAATCATTTGCCCACCATGGATACCAGGGTAACCTGAGTGCATCTACCATATTGAAGAAACATTTCCAGGATGCCGAACGTCTCATCTTTCACATGGTAAATGTCTGCCTTGCCCCCAAGACTTCATCATGGGATCAAATGTCACAAGGTGGCAACAGGTAATGTACTCCATCCTTGAGCAACAACCTTTAAATTTTTCTGAAATACTATTTTTAGAGCTCAAGGATATGGCCCAAAAACAACTTGCTAACCGTTGGATATTATATCCTCGGTTCATAATGGCCATAATTGAAAACCAACTTCAAGCTGAGGGACTTGTTGGCCTGGGGGTCCTGCTACGGCTGTATTGCCTGAAGTATACTCCCGGCACAACTCTGACCAATCACTAAAAATGGCTGCCAAGCTGCGCAAACCCACGCAGCTGGAACCCACAGCCACCACCTCCAAATCCAAAGTCCCCACCAAACCCACTAAAAAGAAGTCAAAAAAGGCTACTCAGGGAAATGAGTCCCCTGAGGATGCCCCTGCAACACAAACGCAGGCTATATCCACTGGTTATAACCCCTAGTGGATACAAGGACTTCACCAGCCACAGCCGCTCAGGATTCCTCTCAAAAGGAGCCTGCAGCAACCAAAGAAGGGGTACCCACTAATCTGGGATCTTCCTCATTTGAGGAGATTGCCATTGAAGAGCACCATTCTCCCCAGGTGCATACTGCTTTTACCCCATCTCCCACTGCAACCGCCCCACAAAGTCCTACTCTCATTATTGCAAACGTGCTGACTCAGCTGCATGCCTCTCCTCCTCCCCAACAAACACCAACAAAGGGGAAAACCACAAAATTGAGGAAGAGGATCAACATGCTTCTGACAGCCCACAGCACAGGGTTTAACTGTTCTATCTCCTGGTGTGGATATGGCAGATAAGAACATCTGGTGAGGCTGCCACCTCTTCTGAATCAGCACATGATCAGACTGAGGCTGGTAACATAGCTAAGACCTCACCAGAGGCAACAGCTGATGAAGGACATCGTCCTGAGGCTGGAAGTCCCCAGTTCCAAGAAAAAGGGGCACATGCTAAAACTGGTCTACACCCAGTGCATGTACATCCTGCTACAAGCAGGAGGTCAGGTGATTCAGCATCTTGATGATGACCTGGGCTTCTTTTATGATGTTCTGGCCCAGAACACAATTCTTGAGGAAGAAGTCAGTAGACTACAAAGACTACTTGACCAATTCTCTCAAAAAGCAAGTCCATCTGCCACCAACATAAACCCACAGATGGCACCTTCACCTGAAGGTCTCCCACACACTCAGCCACTCAAAACTTCCGAGCCACCAGCTTCTATTTCTGGCACTGCTTCTCAGGGACAGAACCCCTCTGAGCAAACACTGCTATCTTTCAGCAATCCCTACCTCTCATCACCCCAATGATCACAGACATTGTGATCAAAACCATGGATGAGAGGCTTCCCTCAATCATACAACCCTGGTGGAGGAGATTGTGAGCACAAGGCTTTCTGCTACTCAAACCCTTGCAACAATGCAACCAAAAAGGGGGGAGTCAGTCAGTGAAAGCAAAGAGGAAGAGCATAGAGGGGAAGAAAGAAAAGGAGACTGAGAAGGAAGAGGAGTTTGTGAAGGGAGCTGACATTGATCAAGTGGGTGAAAGTCACAAAGACTTTCATGTCACATATAAAAGAGGAAGGTTGAAGGAAAAGAAAAAGAACTCGAACTCGATGAGATGATCAAAATGGCGGATGCTACACACAGTAAATCAATGGACTCCATTATTGATCAACTGTATAGACAAGGGTTCGATACTGCACAGCTTGACTCAGAGATTAGGAGACTTGAAGTTGAAGAAATTAACTCAAGATGGGCAAGTTATGATGCATTAGAAAGAGAAAGACTAGAGATCATGATCAGATTCATTGCAAAGTACCTTGGGAGATCATTGATCGAGATTAAGTCATGGACCAGGGACAGTATCTTGGCAATAACCACCAAGATCTGTTCGTCTGAAGCATACACTAAGGGATTGGTGATTGAAGCACTAAATGAGGCAGGTGCTGGGAACAGAAAGGAACTAGCAAAACACTCAAAAGCCTCACTCACTACAAGAATGCTAGAACAACCTGCAAAACCTCCCACTTCAAAATCACCACTACCAAACCCACTAAACCAATTCCTTTACCCTCAAAACCAACAGCCGATGATGCACCCAAGAAGAAGAGAGAAGGGTGTTGAGGCTAGAAGAAGAAGAAGAAGAGATGATGAGGAAGAAGATAGGCTGCCTCTTTCCGCAGTCCTAACTTTGCCTAAAGCCAAACCTATGCCCATCACTCCCACCTCACAGATGGAAGCTGTGAGAGTAAAGATAGAAGAAGAACAGCAGCAAAAGCTTCATGATGATGAGATGCTGAAAAGCATAGACAAAACTTATGCTGCTTCTTCATCAATAATCAGTATGAAGAAAGAAGCTCTGAGATTGTACACCCTTGCTAACACATTTCAATATCAAAAGGAAAAGGTGAGAATATGGCCTGATCCTAGGGTGGCTCACAGAATTGTGAAGAAAGACATTCCTTCGAGATACAAGGGCCAAGTAAAAAGGATCGTAGATGAAGAGATCACAGTGGTCTTGTAGTCCCTGGGAAATGTAGAAGATTTCACCTATGAAACGGAAAGATGTAGAAGATTTCAAGAAGGCCTATGAAACTAAACAGCCACCCAAAAGATGTTAGAGAACAGAGTAATAAAAAGGGGTTAGTCTACAAGAGGCTTGAGAACTTCAAACAAAATGAGCTCAGTCTGTTACTTGAAGGTACTCACCCAGATGAGTTTGCATACAGACAGATTACAACAGTTGAGCTCAAAAATGGCAAACAGGCTAAGTACATTTCAGAGCTGTATGGGCGTGAAGGACTGTTTGATGGTGGAGCTGAAAATCTTACCATGGAAGAACAAATTATGTTTCTCAGAGCATACACCAGAGAATCCTACAGGCTTATACATGGGAAGTAGATTTCATGGATAGGACCACAGCCCTGTGTCTAGTTCCCCAAAGTCAGGGCTCTTATCCATACTATGCCAACCAAATTTCAGAAATCTATTCCCAGGCCAGTGCTTAATTGGGTCATCTTCTTAGCTGATCAAGAAGGAAAAAGACCAATCTTATCGCCAACAATAAGTGGGACCTCAATAAAGTTAAGGTTTTGGCTGCATTGGTTCAGGGGGAGTTTGTTGGACCAAAAGAACCAATGAGCCGGATCAGAAAAACCTTAAGTCCCACAGACATCACAACAACTGCTGAAGTCCACAACAGCTGAAGACACAAGTGCTGAAGACAAAGTCTGAAGACAAGTGTTGAAGACAAAGTCTGAACACAAGTGCTAAAGACAAAGTCTGAAGTCACAAGTGCTGAAGACAAAGTCTGAAGACACAAGTGCTGAAGACAAAGTCTGAAGACACAAGTGCTGAAGACAAAGTCTGAAGACACAAGTGCTGAAGACAAAGTCTGAAGACACAAGTGCTGAAGACCAAGTATCAGACGTTGTCACAACAGCTGAAGAGGTCTTCTTCAGTAGTTGTGACGGTTTTCTTTCAGTAGTTTTATGTTTTTCTTTTCAGTAGTTTTGTAAAACGACTGAAGAGCTTGTTCTTCAGTCGTTGTAGTTTCAGTAGTTTCGTATCAGTAGTTTTATGTTTTGTACTTAGCACTCTGATATGTTCTCAGTAGTTGTGAACATTTCAGTAGTTTGTTAAGTTTTAGTTATTTTTGTAATAAATCTGCCAGATGTCACTATCCCGTGATATCAGCAGTGATTGCACTCTATATAAGGAGTGTCAACCTATTTGTAATTGGTGAATGATTGGGCAGAAACATTTGATATTATTGAAACATTCCTTTTCACAGAAATACATTCTCTCGTTACAACCGTGTTTGTTCTTAATGCATACGAATATCAAATTCTTGCTATAATTTGTCTAATTCTTGTTCTTATTCCGCTGCGTTACACTCTAATCCATCAAACTTGAGATCACTGATCCTGTCAAAGTACATAAAGTAGAAAGTTACAGACTCAAGACCTCAATGTATAGTTACCAAAAGCATGGACCTTTTCACTAAACCATCTAAGTTGGTGACTTGCAGAGGCACAGCGGAAAGGTATCCAGCTTTATGGAATAGTACATCAGATAAAGCATGTAACTAAAAGTCTTCGGTAGAAATCGGTCTTCATGAACTTGAATCTTGGGAAGACTTTGTCTCTGAGGCTTCGGAAGACTTCATGTTTGGCTTTAGAAGATATTGGTCTTGGCTTTAGAAGATTTCACACTTAGAGTATTTTCTTTTTCATGTGTGAAACTTCCTAAGCTTCTTCTTTAATGCACTTGTGCAGCATGCAGGAAAGACTAAAGATGTTTAGGTTGCATCAGCCTTTTCATTAATCTCTACAAACTCCCCCTAGGCTGATGCTACCAAAACACTTTGAAAACTTTAGATATTAACATGCCTCATTAGGATGATCACCATTCCTTTCTTCATAAGATGATCAGGATCCTTCAGGCTGTCAAAGTGTTTTCTCATGTCAAAGAGGTCATGCAGAGGCAACTGAAACATATCTTTCCATGTATAAATGTCTTCAATGCCTGATCTCTAACAACATGCCATCTTTCTAGATTTGTGGTGTATGTCCAAGACAAGATGGGTCTTCCTGATGCTAGAGGAGCTGTTTGAATTGGAGTTGGTGTAGCATCCTCTGGCTGAACATCCTTAGGTTGTTCTGATTCATCCTGAGGTGTAGAAGGGGACTTCCTCTCTCTCATGATCAGATGGAGAGGGAGGTTGACCCTGCTATGGATCAGAAGATGAAGCTTGTTGAGCATTAGCCGGAGGTCCGGGTTTGTTGTGTCTGGTTGTTCAACCTTAACCTCCACTTCAGGTGGAGCCTGACTTGGAGTGGAGTGTAAGTCAATGAGCTCTCCACTCTTAATCTTCTGCTTGATTACCCTGATATGCTCATCCATAATGGATAGAGACATGGGTCCAAGTCTCCTTCCAGAGAATCCATACAGCTTTAAGAAGCTCATCATCCTCTGCCTAGCAGCATACTTCTTCATGCTCTTTGGATGATGGCTCTTGATTTTGCAGCTCTTCTCGTAGCTTCTTCTTTGTTGTCTTTCTTTCCTTTACTAACTCAAGCTCAAGTTGTTTTAAGTACTCAACTCAATATAGTCATAAGGTAAGGGAAGGAGTGCATCTGCCTGATAGAGGCCGTCGCACTTAGGTAGTTAATCATCTTGATTCTGTCTTCTTCTTATCTACCTGAGGTTCTTGTTGAACCACATCCTCTTGTTCAGGACTTTCTTGAACTGGTGAGTGGGTAGGCATACCTTTGTACAGTCTTTTTCTTCTTCTCTCTTCTTTGACTTGTACTAGGAGTTCTGCATCTTCTTCCTCCTTCTTCTTTCTTGACCTTTCCAGGTCAACCAATTCATTCAATTATCCAAGGGAAGAGAAATGAAACTATCTATGTCATAGTTTCTAGTCTGCAGATAGTTAATCCTGACTGTCCTTAACTCATCTTTCTGAGTATCTGGTCTGGGGGCAGCCCTGATTACAGACTCCATGAGTCTTGGAGACTCAGCAGAGGAACTTTCTCCCCTTAGCCTCCTTTTCCTCTCTCTCTCCTCCTCCTCAATCTCCTCAGATGTCATATTTCTTTTCCCTTTGTCACTTACAGACCTTTGTGACTCAGGGTGGAGAGAACTTTGGCCTTCATTGCTTGTTGCAGCATCTGAGCTCAGACCAGAGAGAGGTTGAGAAGCACCTTTACCAGCAGGTGTCTCAGAAGGAATATGGATCTCTGCAGTAGTTGGAGATGATAAGACAGGGCTCTCAGGTTCTATCACTGGGTCTGCAGTGAAGGTTTCCCCAATGAAGCTATTCTTAGGGTTTGCCTCAACATCCAGTTGACCGATGACATTACCTGATTGCCTAAGTCTCCTTCTTAAGCTGAACACTGCCGTGATCCTATCTTGGATTCTTTTAGCCAGTCTGTCAGCTTGTCTTGATTGGCTTGGGTTGACAAGTGGCATGTTAACTAGATCCAGACCTTCATAGTAGTCCAAGGTCTGAAATTTGAAGACTTCTTGCTGTCCTTGAACTTTTATGATGATAAGGGCCTTCCTGTTGTTGTCATACCTCCACCTAATGATGTGATTGAAAGATGGTGAAGGTGACATATCCCTTGGTATCCCATCATCAATAGACTCTGTATGAAGGAGTCTGTGTAGTTCACATCAATGTGAACTAGAGGAGGTTGCTGAGAATGCATAGTTGCAAGTGAGGATGGTGAGTCCTCAATGTCCATTCCCACTAAAGAACTCCCAGGTTCTGTGGCTGTAATGACTTTCTCCCCCCCTTTTGGTAGCATCACCCACTTGCATAGGTGAGCTGGAAGATAGGTCAATCACATCCATAGGTTCTTGTGTTCCTGGTTGAGCTCTCCTTAAGGGTCTCCCAGCTAGTTTTTCCTTAAGATATGAAATCTCAAGTTGCTGATCATTGATCCGGTTGTGTAAGGTAGTCACCTGAGATTCAAGGTGACTGACCTTTGAGACTAGGTAAGTGCATGTTTTAGACAGTTTTTGCACCAGTAGTCTCAGATTCCCCTCATCTTCATCCGAAGATTCATTGGGGGATGAGATGATTGGACTAGAGTCCTCTCTCTCACCACCAGCTTGAGGTTCTTGGCTGCTGGTTTTCCTCTGCTCACTGGCAGTCTCAGTTGAGATGTCAGTGAGCTGAGTTGCCATGGTTGAGATCTTAATTATATAATCACTTTTAGAAGTGAGAGCCTCTTCCATATGGACATCCTGAACAGGTTCAGGAGTGTCCACCTCAGTTGTAGGTGATTGATGTGGGATAGATGTAGGAGACTTAGGAGTACTTATCTCTCTTTGAGTAGAGGGAAAGAAGAGAGATTCATTATACTCACTGAAACCTATATCTTCATCAGTGTAGAAATCAATGTTGGGAATTGGTTGGTTGAAATCTATAGGCTGGGGATGGTAACTGTCCCCTGAAGGTTGATCACTTGAGTGTTGAGACTCGGAGTGATGGCTTAAAGCAGTAGGGCTAACGAGCTCATCAGGCTGAGCATGAGGAACCTCAGCACTGATTCTTGAAGAGATGGGAGTGGTCTGCTCCTCAGGAGAAGTGGGAGCTCCAGTGTCCACTTCTTCCTGTATGGTTGAGTATATGGGGGCCTCCACAAACTGAATAGTCTGAGCAGGGGTTCGTTTGGATTTTCTTTGGTAGGTGATGGTGATTTGAGGCTGTGAGAGTGGTTGGGAAGTAGCAGGTGTGGGTTCAACACTAGCTTGTGATGCTAGGTTGTCACCTTGAGCAATGAGCTCTAACATTTTTGGGACTAGGGTTGTTTCTACCCCAGAGAATCCAACAGTGGACTTTCTCAGTATTTTAAAGATGCCGAGCTTCATCTATCCCAATTTAAGAATGTTACTTGTTTCCCTTAACTTTGAGCCCAGTTCATAGTTAAGAATGTACTGGACATATCTAGGAAACATGTAATACTCTAAGGAGTCTAAATTAGCAAGTAAATTTGTATAGACAAACTGTGAATACCTGAATTTGACCCCTGAACCATTCCATGGACTATGAAGGAGAGATCCTCAGGAATCTGGTCCCATCCACCATGCTTGTTTGATAAGATGTGGATGACCAAATGGAGCAAGAATCTCCATTGGGATGAGACCTTTCTTTTCTAAAGGTCTTTACGAAGAAATCTCCCTCATATCCCATCTGCTCAAAAGAATGATTAACAGCTTCCTTTGGGAAGAACACCTCACCTTCTTCATCATCGAGCTGAAGATGCATGTTGATGATGGCCGGAGTGATGAAGATTGTTCTCCCCTGCACTGTGGCATACAGTGCCTTCTCCCCATCCATAATGACCTCTTGGCAGGTCTTCTAGAATTCAAGCAACTGATCCTCATAGAGTGGAGGATCAATGGTTAGGGAGAAATCTCCCTCATATGCCATGTGCTCAAAGGAATGATTGGCAGCTTCCTTTGGGAAAAACACCTCACCTTCTGCATCATCCAGCTGAAGATGTATGTTGATGATGGCCGGATTGATGAAGATTGTTCTCCCCTGCACTGTGGCAGATAGTGCCTTCTCCCCATCCATAATGACCTCTTGGCAGGTCTTCCAGAATTCAAGCAACTGATACTCATAGAGTGGAGGATCAATGGCTAGGGAGGTGAAGTAGTTTGATAGAGTTAGGAAACGGCAAACCTCTGAGCAATGACAATCTATCTCAGAGCTTAACAGAGCAACCTGATTATGTTGTCTGTGTAGCTGCATGGTAAAGTTGGGATTATTTCTTTGAGCAAGGTTGGCCGTTTTGAAGTAGCTTAAGGAAGAAGAAAAAAGAAAGAAAGAAATTTCAGAGATAAATTTGGTGTTTTAGGTTTGGAGGAAGAACAGATGATAGAAAGAGGGTGGAAACCGTTGGGTTTATATGTGAGAAGGATTTCAGATAAATTTTAATGAAAGAGGATAAACATTGAAATCCGGATGTCGTCCCACCTTTAAAGAAATAATAAGAATTAGTTTTAAGAAAAGCTTACTCAAGTTTATCATCCTAATAGCTGATATTAGATATTTAAATCTCTATTCATCAAAGGCCTTTGTAAACACATCAGCATATTGTTCATCTATGTTAACTTTAACTAGTTTAATTAATCCCTTTTCATAGTTATCTCTTATTAAATGATACCTGATATTGATGTGCTTTGTCCTTGAGTGCTGCATAGGGTTTTCTGTGATTGAGATAGCATTGTTGTTGTCATGTGAATGGGAGTCCCCTTGAAGTTTAACCCATAGTCCAACATCTAATTTTGAATCCAAAGTACTTGAGCACAGCAGCTTGCAGCAGCAATGTATTCAGCTTCAGCAGTTGATGCAGAGACACAGGATTTTTTCTTGCATTGCCATGAGACAACCCTTCCACCAAGTAATTGACATCCCCCAGATGTAGACTATGCAGTCATGTTGCAACCACCATAATCACTATCTGTATAGGCATACAGATTGAAGTCAGAATTCTTAGGATACCATAGTCCAAGTGTTGATGCACCTTTGAGGTATCTTAGAATCCTCTTGATAGTGATGTGATGAGACATCTTAGGGTTGGCTTGATATCTTGCACAAATACACATAGCAAACATGATATTAGGCTTGCTAGCAGTAAGATACATAAGAGACCCAATCATAGCCCTATATAAGTGCTCATCTACACACTCCCCCTCAAGATCAGGACCAAGAGAGTGGTTTCTAGCTATGGGTGAGTTAGGAATCTTGCAGTTAGTCATGTTGAACTCTTGAGTATGTCCTGAACATACTTTGACTGACTTATGAAGATGCCATCTTCAACTTGCTTCACTTGAATTCCCCGAAAGAAATTGAGTTCCCCTATGGCACTTATTTTAAATCTGTCTTTCATCAGCTTCTCAAAGTCTTTGTAGAGCTTTGGATTACTTGAACCAAAGATGATGCCATCCATATATACTTGAACTAGCAATATGTCTTTTCCTTGTTCTTTGATGAAGAGAGTTCCATCTATAGTACCTCTCCTATATCCATGTTTACAAGATACTCAGATAATGTCTCATACCATTTCATGGGTGCCTGATGCAGCCCATAGAGAGCTTTGTCAAGCTTGCAGACATAATCAGGATGATCAGGATCTACAAAACCAGGTGGCTGTTTGACATAAACCTCTTCATCTATCACTCCATACAAAAAGGCACACTTCACATCAAGTTGAAAGACCTTGAAGTTCTTGGATGCAGCAAATGCCAGGAATATCCTAACAGCTTCTAATCTTGCCACTGGAGCAAAGACATCAGTGTAGTCAATCCCTTCTTCTTGTGTGTATCCTTGAACAACCAATCTAGATTTGTTCTTGATGATGATGCCTCTATCATCTTTCTTGTTCCTAAACACCCATTTGGTTCCAATGGTAGTCTTCATAGAAGGAAGAGGATAAAGGTTCCAAACTTTCTGCCATTTGAATTGAAGCAGTTCTTATTGCATAGCTTCAACCCAACTTCCATCCTTTAGAGCCTCATCAATTTTCTTTGGCTCTATGTGGATAATAAACAAGAGTGAAGACAAACATTTGCTTATGGGTTTGTCCTCTTGTCTTTACCCCTGAGACAACATCTCCAATGATGTTTGTGGTAGGGTGAGACTTGTGGATCCTAAGCTGAGGGATCACAGCAAGTTGTTAAGAAAGATCTAAATTAGAGAAATTTAGATCTGGCATGGAAGTTTCTCCCACCACATCAGCACACTTTTTAAGTAAAACTTGATCCAAGCAGTGTGTGACATCATTGATGTTCTTATTAATGGTGTGGTTAGTGGCATCAAGAAATTCTTGGTCACTATCACCACCACCATTGTTGTCTTCCACAGTTGAGGTGTTCTTATCTGGTTGTAGAGCCTCTGAGCTGGAATTTGAAGGCATCCAGATGTATCAGCTGAATTTGTCATTGTTGGCTAAGAGAAACCTCATTTGCAGAAGTGGTTCCAACTGGAGCTAAAGATATATGTCTTGAGGATCTTCCTAGCTCAAATCTTGGATCAGGATCATCTGTATTTAAATTTGCTAAAGATCCTGAAACATTCTCACAAGATTTGTTAAAGCAGTTGGTAACCAAATCAAGATCAAACAACCAATCTGGACTAGAACCAACAACACAGGGTGTGTGTTCATTGAAAGTCACATTGGCTGACTCCTCAACAATTCTAGTTCTGATATTGTATACTCTATAAGCCTTGGCTTGGGAAGAGTATCCAATAAAGTGTCCATCATCTGATTTCTTAGCAAACTTGGCAATTTGATCTTTGGTATTCAAGATGGTGCAAGGACATCCAAATAACCTGAGAAAACCAATGAAAGGTTTCCACTTGTGCCAAAGTTCATAAGGAGTCTTGCCATGAGTCTTAACTACTAAAACTCTGTTCTGCACATAGTAGGCATGTTGACTGCCTCTGCCCAGAAGGTGATGGGTAGTTTAGAGTCAGACAGCATGGTTCTTGCAGCTTCAATTAGTGTCCTGTTTCTCTTCTCAGCAACACCATTTTGCTGAGCATTCCTGGGAGCACTGAATTGTCTTGAAATACCCTTTTCATCACAGAATGTATCAAGGATATGGTTCTTGGATTCGGTTCCTTGATCACATCTTATGATCTTGACCTTGTGATCAGACAGATTCTCAATCTTTAAGATGAAATTCTTAGAATCTCAGGAGTCTCATCCTTAGTTCTAAGGAAGAAAACCCAAGTGAATCTTGTAAAGATATCTGTGATCACTAGACACTATAAGGTCCTTCCTAGACTCATTACACTGGTGGGGCCAAAGAGATCCATATGTAACAAGTGTAGGGGAGTAGTGATGGAATTCCTTTCCTTAGGCTTGTGAGATACCTTATGTTGCTTCCCTTTCAGGCATGCAACATAGTGGTCATCACTTGTAAACTCTTTCTTTGGCATTCCAGTTACCAAATCATGTTTAATGAATTTTTTCATGTTCTTAAATTTTACATGGCACATTCTTTTAGGCCATAGAAAAGACTCATCGCTATTGGCTTTAGACAGAAAGCATGAAACTTCTCCAGAGAGAGAGGTTTCTTGCAAATCCATCTTGTACATGTTTCCTTTCCTGGGGGCTCTAAGCAGGATATGCTTATGAGGAATGACCACACAAGGCTTAAGAACAATGCACTCATTCTCAGTAAAGAGCATGTTATGACTCTGATCAAAAAATTGAGATACAGTCAGAAGATTGTATCCAAGCTCCTTAACCAAGTTTACCTTTTCTATGCTGAGCTTACCATTTGTGACCTTGCCCCTTCCAGGTAACCACCTTCATCTCCTCAAAAGCAACTGGTCCTCCATTATCCTTTGAAAGTTCTGGAGTAGTGACCTATTACCTGTCATGTGCCTGGAGCAGCCACTATCTATGATCCAGACATTTCTATGTGTCTTCAGCTGTCCTTGCACAAAGAGAATGATTAGTTACATTTGGAAACCCAAGCCTTGCTTGTCTTGGGCTCATTTGCATAAGGTAATTCAACAGTAATAGATCCTATGGTTGTACTAAGAGGATCTTGAGCTGTTGTTGATGGAGAAATCTCAATCACTTGGTCTTTCTTAGACATCCACACCATCTTTGAGTCTTGGACTTGACCTTCAAAACTTTAGAAGCTTTTGGAACTTTAGAAGTTTTGATGACTGAACCTTCGGAAGATTCTTCAGACACTGCAGCAGACTTTAGTGCTTCGGAAGAATTCCTTTCTTCCGAGACCAAATATTCTTCCGAAGGGAATTTTCCACTTCCCTTCTTGTTAGATTTGGAGCTCCCGAAGGAAACAGGTTTTCCTTCCGAAGCTTGAATCTTCTTAGAACTCTTTGAAGCCTTTGTTTTGGTCATATGTATAGTACCTTTAGGATTGAAGGGACAATCCTTGGCAATGTGAGTGGTACTTTCACACATGACACAGTTCATCTTCTTCTTCACAAGAGCCTTTTCATTAGAATAGGACTGTCTTTGGTCACATCCCTTCTCCACCTCTATCTTTGCAGATGGTGAGACAATCCTCTTGGGCTGAGGATTGTGCTTGGAGTTTGATGGTCCAGGCTATGCAGCAGTGGTACAAAGTAGATCAGTCTTCTTCTTGCTGCTGAGATGAGTTGAACAAGAACCAAATCTCTTAGCACAAGAGATTTGGTTGATGTCTTCAGTCCATACCACTTTAAACCCTGAGAGATAAAAACTTATTTCTGCTTAGAGTCAAAAGTAGCCTTGATCTCTTGAGCCTTCCTTGCCTTTATTTTGCTCTTTCTGATCATGTTCTTTCTCATGGACTTGGTCATCACAGTGTTCACTTTCTCCTCAGAAGGATAGTGGCCCTTCTTGGAATCCTCCTCTTCACTCTTTTTTTAGAGGTATTCTTCACTATCTCTTCTTCATCCTCTTCACTCTATGAGAGGAAGCTCATCTTCACAAGTTCCACACCTAGGAGATCTTACTAACAAGATTGTGTGTGGAGGAGCTATCTCATTGGATCCCAGTCCCTGCCTGTTTTGATAGCACACTTTGTTGTGCAGGGATGAGGATATCATGTTCTTGAAGGTATCCTCTTCAAGAACACTCTTTTCTGCCCTGGCTTTGCTGCTCACAAGCTCAGCCTGGCACTCAGTTAACTTGATTATGAGATCTTTGATCTGAGTCCTAATATCTATGTGTTCATATTTTAAAACTGAAATGGTTTTCTCTAAGTTCTCTATTTTCAGTTTATAATCATTTTTATATTTTCTAAAATCAGATTTTAAAATGTTTAAGGACTCAAGGTCAGATTTCAGTTCCAAGTTGTAGGACCTGTACCTGTTAACATTAGCAATGCATTCAAGAGTACAACGATTTTCTAATACCTTGACTTCATCATGATCAGCCATTAGTGCTTGGTTTGGAGAAGCATCTTCCACTTGAAAGCTCCAATCAAAGCCTCCTTCTTCAACAGCAACAGCAGCTTGCTGCTTTGAATTCTCATTTTGGAGAGCTTAGTCAGTGTAATTTGGTCTGGATTGTGTTTGGCCACCATTTGTTCTAGGTGCCTTACACACTCTGGCAAAGTGGCCCATCAAGTTACAGTTGTAACACTTGACTTTGCCTTTGTCCAGTCCAAACTTTCCACTGGTTGCATTGCTTGGAAACTTCCTTCCAGTCCTCTTGCAAAACTTCTTGGCTCTGTGACTGAGAACAGCCATCTGCTAGACTATTTCCATATATTCCATATCATTTGGATGGATACAATCCAGGTCTACAAGAGTGAAAAGAGAGTTGCCACAACTTTCATTAGAAGACACAAAAGCTTGAGAAGAGCTTGTCTCTTGGAATGGGCTTCCTTGAGTGTAGTTCTCCTTTGGTGTCTTTGGGAAGGTGATGAAAGGACCCTTTGGTAAGTTGTCAGGATAGCATAAGAGATGATTTTTGGGTTCTATGCTATCCCTTTCAATCACATGCAGGGCTGAACCCATTTGATTGTTGGAGATTCCAGATGAACCTTGCATGTTCATCTCCATCTGGTAGCCACTGAGAATCCCATATAACTCTGTCAGAGTAAGAGTTTTGAGATTTCCAGTTCTCTTGATCACCACACAATAGTGTGTCCATTGCCTAGGAAGTGAGGACATGAACTTCCTTACAATGTCTCTGTTTTCAAGAGAAACTCCTCCATCCACTAGGGTATCCACAATCTCAACATACTTGAAATACTGCTGAGTCATGGTTTCACCTGTTTTGAAGGTGAAGTTTTCAAACTGCTACTTCAGGAGATCCTTCTTGTTCTCCTTGGCTTCAGAAGAACCCTAATACATCAGTTTCAGTGCATCCCACAGCTGCTTGGCTGTTTTGCACTTATTGAAACCTCTGTATGCAGAGTTTGGAAGGGCAGTTTGAAGAGCTGTCATGGATTTTCTGTCTATCTCTACTCTCTTCCTATCTTCATGAGAGTAGTTAGCCATATCTTTGGAAATCATACCAGCACCAGTAGCAGAAGGGGTGCTAGGTATGAAAGGTCCATTCTCAATAGACTCCCACATTCTTGAATCAAGATACTTGATGAAACCTTCCATTCTTAAAACAGGTATCAACTCATCAAGAGTGATCAGTGGGGACTTGTTCATGGTTCAAGTTTCCATGTCAGTTTGGAAATGGCTGCCACTTGAAAAGTTTTAGTATTTGTGTGTGTGAGGGATCTTAAGATGGTGAGATCATATATCAAGAGCTTGAAAAGCTCTGATACCAAATGCAGGATCGTTGAAGGGTTAGTTATAACACAACAACATAAAGAGGAGATTAACTAAACTTTAATCAAACAGTAAAGTAGATTAACCAAGTATTGAGATACTAAGTACACAAGTAATGCAGGAGACAGAACACAAAGAACACAAGTGTTTGGTTTTCAAGAATGAAGTATATTGCCTTCTCTATGTTCTATTACAAGTGTTACAAAACATATTCGAAAGATACAAGAACATGAGATACTTATACTACATCCTACAACCGGCTATACTTTGAAAGCCAGCTGGATACAATTGACTAGACACAAACAAAATCAATTATAGAGTCAAAAGTCAGATTGCCATTTGACTTGTGACTATGACATGCCATAGCTCATCTCCTCCTTATCTATTACAAAAAGGAAAAAGTACATAAAGTAGAAAGTTACAGACTCAAGACCTCAATGTACAGTTACCAAAAGCATGGACCTTTTCACCAAGTCATGTAAGTTGGTGACTTGCAGAGGTGCAGCCGAAAGGTGTCCAGCTTTATGAAACAGTACATCAGATAAAGCATGTTACTAAAAGTCTTCGGAAGAAATCTGTCTTCATGAGTTGAAGCTTCGGAAGACTTTGTCTCTGAGGCTTCGGAAGACTTCATGTTTGGCTTCGGAAAATATTGGTCTTGGTTTCGGAAGATTTCACACTTAGAGTATTTTCTGTTTCATGTGTGAAACTTCATAAGCTTCTTCTTTAACGCACTTGTGCAACATGCGGGAAAGACTTAAGATGTTTTGGTTGCATTAGCCTCTTCATTAATTCTACACCGCTTTTGTTCTTCATCTTCCTTCACCCTTAAGCTTCTCAAATAGCCAATCTTAACCGTAGAAATTGTTAGGACCTAGTATTTGAACGAAATACCTAGAGATTAGCGTGTAAACCAGATCAAATAGTGCGGAATCCTATTTGATTGGCGATCCAATCAGTGAGAACACACGAAGAATCAATCAGGAATTGAAACTAACGTTAGAAATTGATTGGGAATCGATCTAATGTGTTCTGTGAACTTGGAGAACGAATTGGAGGTTTCTGGACGGCTAGGGTACGTCTGGATCGTAATTGATCGAGAGTCCGGATTTTTCACGAATTGAGTTGTATTTATAGATTGGTATTATTCAATCGTGCGACTGAACCATTAGTATGGTTCAGTCGTGCGATTGAACCATGCGGTTGATTCATTCGCACGACTGAGTGTTCAGTCGTGCGACTGATCCAATCTATGTTACAATCATACGACTGATCCAGTCTCCTAGTTCAGTCGTGCGACTGAGTCATTCGTATGAAGGTGTTCATGCGTATGGTCCATTCGCATGGGTCATTCGCATGATAACTTCATTATTTTAAGTTTGAATGTATTAATTAGTAAACATTATATGTAAACATTCAACCAATCACTAACCTAATTAATTAATTTAATATCAACTTATTAATGAAATATTAATCATTACAAATCACAAACACCCAATATCATTTCATTAGTCATATCAAATTACACCAGAATCAGATAAACAAGATGTATTACATTTCATATCATGATCTAGGGACATACATGTATCAACAAACTCCCCCTTGACCTAGATCTCTCTAATCTCCTGTTTTCTGCATAACCTCCTTGTATTTCTTGTACTTCTCGTCTGTTGTGACTCCCGTGTGAATCTCAAAAGTGAAGCAGAGTCGTATAACGTTCTGGAACTGAAGAGCTTGCACAATATCTTGCGTATCATAGAACAGTGACCACTTGTATAGCGTAATACATCACTTTCCAACAAGTTTGTAAGCCACATCGGGTCGAATACCCTGATAGTATCCATTTGTCCCACTTTGCTTAAGACTATGACCGCTTCAGCTATTCTCCAATCATAGTACCACCACTTAAAATGTGGAGTGAAATCCTGTGGCATTTCCTTGAGTGGGATTCTCGACATTGTGCGTGGAGGATTCCACTTCAACACTATCTTAGGCTTGCCGGTACTGGCATCAACCTCAGACCTTCTGACATACCTCGCAGGTCGTTGGGGTCTGAAGTTAACCCATCTAGTGTGGTACTCCTTTAGGGCAGCTCAAACCAGCCTGACATCTTCCTCGAGTCAGCATACAAAAGCTTTAGTTTGGCCAGTTGGTTGAGCTCAAAACCCGGTAGAGTCTTTAGATCATGTGGAAATCTAAAATACGCTATGCCCTTCTCCCTCTTAACTGCATAGACGTTAAGGTCATCAAAATATGCCCATGCTATAATCCTACCTGACACCTTATGATGTTTCTTGACTCTGTAGAGTTTGGTGTAGGAATCCTTCTTTGGTGTAGTACGTTGGGCTATAACTTCTTCAAAACATGCAGCCCACTCAGCCTTTCGAATTTCAACATCATCATTTGAGACTTGGGTTGTGTCTTCTGCTTTCTCTGTTTCTTGCTCCATATTGTTCAACACCTCAATAGTATCGCTGACAATGGATTCACCCAGATTGGGGACACATTACCCTCATTGTCAGCGTATTGAGGGTACTCCTCGGTAGTGACATCTTCGATTTCTACATCATCAACATCGTTGAACTCTTCGTCACTAGTCGAATCGCATGTTGGAGCATCTTTTACTATTTCATGGATTTAGGTCGAAAAGCTCTGCGAGTTACTCATTTGATAAGTCATGAATTATTTCCCCTTCTTCAGGGGTATAATTCACTGAACTCCTAATTATCCCTTGCAGATCAAGAATTATTGTTAGCTGAGACTTGACCTGCTGAAGGGGAGCAACGTCAAACTCATCTCTTTGGTAATTTTGATCTGTTTGATTTAAACATTTCACACATAAATCATTAGTAATTCATCAAACAGAAAGGCATTAAAGTAATATAAACATTAAGTACATTGTGTTCAATTACATGATTCAAATACAAAAGAAGATAAATACATAATCATCTACTCTTTACTTTTTTCTTGTATCAACGTTTCATCACTTGTAGGGGCAGAGGTAGAGGCTGATTGATCTTTTTTGTTCTTAGTCCTGTTCTCTTGACCTGGAGCAGTGGCCGATGCAGGTGCATCCCCTCCTTCTGCTTCTTCATCATCGTCACTCTCTTCATCTTCATCCACATCATCATCATCACTATCATCACCATCTCCCTCTTTAATCTTCAGAGGATTATCTTTAGATCCTTTAAGTTTGAGCATGATGGTCTTCTTAGCATTCTCCAACTCTTCAATTTTCTTAGCAGAAGTGACTCTATGCTCTTGGTGTTAGGCGATCTCGAGGCTCTGAGCAGCCATTTGCTGGGCCTGCTCCTTGATTAGCCGATCCTGCTCCGAGATCTGATGTGACTGCACAGCAGTGAGATCTGCAAGCTGTCGGATCTGTGTAGTCTTCTCTTCATCAGCAGCTAACAGTCGCATCACCATACGGTTTAGCGCTGACAGCTGCTCCTCTACCCCAAATTGAGGTAGATGAGATCCATATATACGTGCGAGATTATATGAGGGTCCTGATTGGTGGCTAGTGGTGGTGGTGGTTGTGGTAAAGATAGGGTTGGGTCTGTGACATATTGGAGGTGATGTAGGAGTGAAAGATATGGTGGTGGTTGGCTTATTTACAGTGGTGGGAGGTGTGGTAGTGGTAGTGGTAGTTGTGGTGGCTGTGGTGGCTGTGGTGGTGGATGGTGTGGCTGTAGAAGTGGTAGGGATGGTGGTAGATGTAGTGGCTGTGGTGGGTACGAAGGTGAGTCTTCTTCTCTTCTTCTTCTGGCCGTGGGGCTGAGCCATCCGTTTCTTCCTCGATCTAGTCGAGGTGGATGCTCCCCCTAGAACATGGCTAGTAGACTCAGGAGCATAGCTGGGATCTACAGTCATCTCTCTCGAATCCCTTAGGCGTTCACCAACCGCCCAGAGTCCATACTCGGTGGGAACAACCTTGCTTCCCACGGTCCTCGTCAAGGGCTCCTCATCTGACTCTTCTTCCTCCTCACCAGGTATGAAGTCCTGGTGGAAGCCTGCAGACTCAGCTATGTCTCCTGTTGGCGCAGACACTGGGGGTATAATATCTGAACCTGTGCCCCTCGTTGGAGCAGGCATATCATCCCCAACATCCCCACTACCATCATCGTCTGAATCATGCTCTGGGAGCAACAACCTCTCATCATCTGAATCGTTTTCATCATGACGCCATTTGCGTCTACCTGGTGCCACATATCGTTCATTTGCCAGATGGCCGATCAACCTTTTTACCTAGGCTTTACCTGCTTGCCCCGATACACTCTCATGCGACCCAAAGTCGTGTCATCCATACCTCTAGGGCAACCGCATCATGTTTCTCCTTGGGAAGTAATGGCAGCTTCTCGTTAAAGATCAGCTGCAGAAATCTGGGATACATACAAAAACCCTCCTTCCCCTTGGCCTCCAGATTCTCCACCAGATACGAGAAGATCATGCTCGAGAAGCTGAAGGGGTGGTTCAGCACCAGTGCCACATAGGCATTATGAATCTGGTCTGACAGGTCATCAAACCCACCCCTTCGAGAAGCAATACACTTCAGGATCACATGCACCAAGTATTATACTGGGGACACAGGTTGCTCTTGTTGAGCACACCTGAGTTGATGTCCCCAGCATATTTAATCCTGAGGAAGCAACTCTGACTGTTGTAAGGATGTAGTGGTGGGTTGATCAGTATCATCCCCAAAATCAAGTACTCTCTGGATGTCAGCTGCTGTAATTTCAATGTCATGACCATGAATGGAGCTTCGTATGCTGTAAGGCTCATGTGAACGATCTACGAAGGCATTTTCCAGAAAGCTTGATGTAACGACCTGTAAGGAGTACACTGTGTGGATATGGCTTTATGTATCCGAGAGCGTCGAAGGAATGTAATAATATCTGTAAACTCGGCTCCATTTGAGTCGTATGGTCCAAATGAGCACATATATTGTGCTTTGGATTTATGGACCATCTATCAGCCATTGACTGAAACACAAGACACAGAACCATTTATAAGTCATACATTCAAAATTCAGTTCAAGGTGTATAGTTAAAATCAATCCGATACATTCGTGCGAATTAATCATGCGACTCGAGTCAGTCGTTTGTTCTTTCGTGCGACTGAGCTCGTTCGGGTGAATGAGACATGCGACTGAGTTCAATTTGCTGACTGAGTCTGCGATTGGTTCAGTTGGCCGACTGAACTCATTCGCATGGTTCATTCTACCGATTGATCCAATCGCAAGATTCAATCATGCGATTGGAGTTCATCCGAACGACCAATCGCATGACCCCCTGTTCAATCGACTGAGGTTCAAATCTTGACCTAATTCAAGTAATTTAACATGGTTTAATGGTCTATTAGACTCGCCATCTTGTCATTAATGACCTATTAAACTTAATTTTAACATTTTGCTTAGTTTGTGTAGGTTATTAGGGCATTTTTCAATCCGGTTAATGTTTCATTCGAATAACACAAATTTGACTCAAGATCTTCTGATTTCTATAAGATTTACTGCAATGTACCTGTATACTTGTCAATCGAATGTCAGAAGATCAATAGCAATGTGAAAACACGATCTCTAGAAATTTTGGCAGAGTAACGGGAAAGAAAGCGATTTGGGTGCGATTGGGAGTGATGAGTGAAATGCGATCGACTGAGGCCCTTTAAATACTGAACCTACTTTCAATCGGCGACTGGCCTCATTCGCTCAGTTCATTCGGGCGACTGAGGTTCAGTCGTGCGATTGGCCCAGTCAGTCGCTTTCAGTTGGCCGACTGAGTCTCAGTCGGTTGACTGACTCATTAGTGCCCTTTCATTGCTTTCTCAATTAACCGACTGAGTCTCAGTCGGTTGACTGGCTCATTCGCACCCTGTCATTCGGTCGAAAGGATCATTCTTAAACGCCATTCAGGTGAATGACTAAATTTCATGTCCAGTCGTGCGAATGGGATCCATTCGCATGGTTGGTCCATATGTTAGTCCATGTGACCGATGAACAGTACAGTTGATAGGATAATTTGATCAATATCAAACACACAATCCATGTTGGACCAAAAGAACCAATGAGCCAAGATCAGAAAACCTCTAAGTCCCACATGATATCACAACAACTGCTGAAGGCTTCATCAGCAGTTCGACAAGTGCTGAAAACTCCAACAGCTGAAGATCAAGTGCTGAAGACTTCAACAGCTGAAGACTAAAGTGCTGAAGTTCAACAGCTGAAGAACACAAGTGCTGAAGCTGAACAGCTGAAGAACACAAGTGATGAAGCTGAACAGCTGAAGAACACAAGTGATGAAGCTGAACAGCTGAAGAACACAAGTGCTGAAGCTGAAGACCAAAGTACTAAAGTACAACAGCTGAAGAGTCTACAAGTGCTGAAGATCAACAACTGGTGTACAAAGTCTGAAGACAAAAACTGAAGACATCAGCTGATGATATCTACTGAAGTCATCAGCTGATGAAACGTCTGAAGTTCAAGTCTGAAGACCAAGTACTGAAGTTTTAGTAGTTGTCACAACAGCTGAAGAGTACTTCTTCAGTAGTTGTGATAGCAGTAGTTTTATGTTTTTACTTTCAGTAGTTTTGTAAAACGACTGAAGAGCTTGTTCTTCAGTCGTAGTATCAGTAGTTTTATGTTTTTCAGTAGTTGTAGTAATTGATAACACTTAGTATTTTTGTAAGAAGATGTCAGCTGTTTTGACATCTTCAGTAGTTATGTTTCAGTTGGAATAATTCTGTTAGATGTCACAATCAAGTGACATCAGCAGACGTCACATCTCTTATATAAGAGGTGTCGACCTAATTGTAAGTGTGACATTCCATACCACGAAAGCGAATATTGAATGAAATATATTGCAGAATTCTCTCTATCTATAACCGTGTTTGTTCTTCATTGAATATCATTTCGTTCTTGTGAATGGCTAATTCATTGTTAGAATTCCGCTGCTATACTCTCTGATCAATCAAATGTAGATCACTGATCCTAACAAGTGGTATCAGAGCGGGTTAATCATTGATCGATCTAACAAATTGATCATTGAAACTGCTAATTGATATCTATGTTTGATTGAATTAGCATATTCACAAGAACTGGTTATAGATTATTGAATTTTTGTCACTTTCGTTCATTTATTTTGAGATCTCTTTTGGTTCAATTGGTTGTTGTGTTTTGTTCTAAATCTGTTTTAGCTTAATTGAATTTGATTGAATCTGAGATGACTACTCCTTCTAATGATCCTCACAATACTGGTTCCTCAACCAAGCCTCCGATGCTGGTTAGGACCGAGTATAACATATGGCAACGAAGAATGCTTCATCACCTGTCTGTTAACAGTTCAGGTTGTTGGACATCTGTGGTACATGGACCACATAAGCCTATGGTGAACAATCCGGAAACCAATCAAATGGTTCCGAAGAAGAAGGAACAATACTTTGATGAAGATCGGAAACTGTTTGAGATTGATGCTAAAGCCCATGGAATTCTGGCCATGGCACTGCCTAATGAAATCTATTCAGGGCTTATGCATCATGAAACTGCTCATGATCTCTGGAATGCCCTGAAGGAACAATTCGGTGGCACAGATGAGGTCTTAGCAAACAACAGAGAAATCCTTGCCCAACAATATGAGACATTCTCTCATAGAAAGGGTGAGACACTGACTCAACAGTTTGAGCGTTTTTCCTGCTTGATCTCTGAGCTGAAAATGGTGAAACAGGAATACACCAATAGCCAGATGAATAACAGGTTCCTCAGATCACTGCCTGAGAGATGGGACACATACACTATTGTCCTACGCTCCAGTGCAAATCTGGATAGCCTATCTCTCACCCAACTTCATGGGAAACTGCTTATATTTGAAAGAGAGATAGAGCAGAAGAGGAAACTGTCCTCATCAGGGAAGCTCACTGATGACTTTGTACCAGGGAATACTGTCTTGGTTGGTCATGAGTCAGAATATGCTGCATCTGAAAGCAATTATGATGAGCATATTGATTTCTCTTCAAATAGTTCTGATCATGCATTTGTTGGTATTGAGAGTCATTCTGGTAGTAATAGTGACAATCTATGCTTCATCATGGATGATTTGAAAGGAATAGCTGATGATGATCTAGAAGAGATGGATATTCTGAGCCAAATGGCATTGATTAATATCAGATCTCAGAAGTTCTATAAGAGAACTGGCAGGAAATTTTTCTGGACTCTCTGGCAAAACCAAAGTTGGTTTGGACAAGAGTAAGTTGAGGAGTCACAAATGCTAAAGGTTGGGACACTTTGCAAGAGAGTGTAGATCAACTGGATCTAACTCTTCTGCACCCTTTGTGACTTTTCCTAGTACTAGTCCACAAAACAAAGGGCAACATACTGCTGGTTCTGGTCATCATTCACATCCTAGGTCTCGTGCATACTTTGTTCCCTAGGGTCAAATGTCATATCCTTATCCCTGCTATTATATGCCTCAACCAAATCCTATTCAAGCTCCAATTGCACAACAACCACAAGCATTGCCTGAACCACAACCTTCCCTATCTCATCAACAAACTCAACCTCAACAACACAACTTCTTCACCCCAGGAGTTGTTGACTGGAGCAGTTTACCAGATGACTTGTCTGGTCATGAACAACTGTTCTCAGGTGCTGGTCAAGATGGTGGTGAAAGTCCCTTTGGAAATCTAGCTCTTATGGCTTTGGATTCTGCTGCTACTTCATCCACTAATGCCTCTACACCAAAGGGTTCTCCAACATGCCAAAGTAGCATCTGGTATGTAGACAGTGGGGGATCTATGCACATGACTAGGAACAGCTCTCTTCTTCATGACTACTCTCAAGGAAAGAAAGGGTTTGTTTCTTTTGGCAATGATGCTAGGGGTTACATCATTGGCAACGGCTTTGTCTCCAATGGAGAAATAAAGTTTGATGATGTTAATCACGTGGAAAATCTCAAGTACAATCTCTTGAGTGTCAGTCAAATGTGTGATAAAGGCCATGTTGCTCTTTTCACCAGTCAGAACTATAGGATTCTGTCATCCAAAGTTCTGCATTTGATTGATAATGTGTTGGATGATCACACTCTCCTGAGAGCCAACAGGACAGGAAGAGTGTATGCCTTAGATCTTTCCAAGAAAATAGATCTCAAAGGCAATCCTTGCCTATTTTCCAAAGCCTCTTCTCAAGAATCTAAACTGTGGCACAGAAGGCTGGGTCATGTTATTTCAGAAACATGAATCAGTTAATCCACAATAGTTTAGTCAGAGGCTTACCAATAAAGGAGTTCCACTGTGATGAAACCTGCACTGCTTGTTTAAAAGGAAAACAGCACAAATTCTCATTCCCTCCTATTGAAGAGCCTAAGTCCACTGCCTGCTTGCACTTACTGCATATGGATCTATTTGGTCCTATGAGAGTAACGAGTATGGCAAAGAAGAAATACTATCTGGTAATTGTGGATGATTACTCCAGATTTGTATGGACTTTCTTTCTACATTCAAAGGATGAGGTTGCTCTAGAAGATTATTCACTTTGTGTTGTATGTTGAGAAGCAGTATTCCCTTCCAGTCAAGTGTATTAGGAGTGACAATGGAACTGAGTTCAGAAACCATACACTTGATGATTTTTATCTTTCAAAGGGAATCAAAAGGCAGTTTAGCATACCAAGGACTCCAGAACAAAATGGAGTAGTGGAGAGAAAGAACAGGACCCTAATTGAAGCTGCAAGGTCCATGCTGGCTGACTCTGGTTTGCCACTGACCTTTTGGGCTGAGGCTGTCAACACAGCTTGCTATGTGCAGAATAGAGTCTTAGGAAATTAGAGGTTGATGAAGACTCCATATGAAGTTCTCCATCACTTGGCTCCTCTAATTTCATTTTTTAAAGCATTTGGGTGTCCTTGTTTTATTCTCAACACAAAGGATCAACTCCATAAATTTGATCCTAAGGTGGATGCAGGGTATTTTGTTGGTTATTCATCTACTTGCAAGGCATACAGAGTCTTCAACTGCAGAACAAAGATAGTTGAAGAGACTTTGCATGTGAAGTTTAAAGAATCTCCTATGGACAAGATTCTACAAAACCATGTGGAGGTGTTTGATTTGGACATACTGCAATATGTTCCTTATCAACCTCCAGCTGTTGCAGATCCTGTGGATAAATCATCTTCTGCAGCATGTTTTCCACCTGGTGGTATTGATGATGATGATGATAATATCAATACTCACCTATTCAAGTTTAGTGACCAACTGCCTGTGTCTGCTAAATTTGATGTTCCTGTAGCTTCAGCAGTTCCATCCACAACAAATGCTGATGAGATCTCTGATTCCTCTACATCTTTTGAGTTACCATCTAATTCCTGGTTTCAAGAGTCTGCATCAACATCTGCTGCTGCTGAAGGTCCTACAAACACTTGCATAGATCTCATTGTTTATCAAGAACTGAAGAATCACCCCATGTCTAAGATTATTGGTGATATCAATGCTGGTGTTTCAACAAGAAGTCAATTGTCTAACTTCTGCTTCTATGCTCTCTTCATCAGTCAGCTAGAGCCAAAGAACTACCATGTTGCTTTAAGAGACAATGGATGGGTTGAAGCCATGTAGCTTGAGCTACTTTAGTTCAAGAAACAGCAAGTGTGGGAGCTGGTTCCTCTTCCCCCAGGTAAGTGTGCTATAGGCACTAAATGGGTGTTTAGGAATAAAACTGATGAAAATGGGCTTATTGTTAAGAACAAGGCTAGACTGGTTGTACAGGGGTTTTCACAAGAAGAAGGTATTGACTATGATGAAACCTTTGCCCCTGTAGTCAGACTAGAGGCAATCAGATGTTTTTAGCCTATGCTACATTCCACAATCTTAAAGTTTTTCAAATGGATGTCAAAAGTGCATTTCTATATGGTAAAATAAAGGAAGAAGTTTATGTGTGTCAACCACAGGTTTTGAGGATAATAAACTTCCTGAATGGGTGTATAAACTTGATAAGGCTCTTTATGGGTTGAAACAAGCTCCTAGAGCCTGGTATGAGACACTTTCCACTTTTCTTCTTAAGAATAATTTCACTAGAGGCTCCATTGATAAAACTTTGTTTATTAAGAAGGTGGATCAGCATAAGCTACTTGTTCAGATTTATGTTGATGATATCATTTTTGCATCCTCTGATCCCCAGTTGTGTGATGATTTTACAACATTAATGAAAAAGAGGTTTGAAATGAGTGCAATGGGAGAATTACAGTTCTTTCTAGGCTTGCAAATTAAACAAAAGGCTGATGGAACCTTTATTCATCAGTCAAAATATACAAAAGATCTTTTGAATAAGTTTGATTTACAAAACTGTAAGCCCTGTTCTACTCCCATGTGCAACACCACACAACTGGATGCTGATCAGAAAGGTAAAGCTGTTGATGAAACACTTTACAGATGTATGATTGGGTCCTTGATGTATTTAACAGCTTCTAGACCAGATATTATGTTTGCTACATGTGTTTGTGCTAGATTTCAGGCTGCTCCTAAAGAGTCTCATTTGATTGCAGTCAAGAGAATCTTTAGATATTTGCAAGGTACACAATCTCTAGGTTTATGGTATTCCACTGGACACTCTTGCAAATTGGTTGCTTTTTCAGATAGTGACTATGCAGGGTGCAAGTTAACTAGAAAGTCAACTTCTGGTGGTTGTCAATTCCTAGGCAACTGTTTGATTTCTTGGCAGAGTAAGAAACAAACATCTGTTGCTACATCAACTGCTGAGGCCGAGTACATTGCTGCTGCAAGTTGCACTTCTCAGGTACTCTGGCTTCAGAACCAACTTCTGGATTATGGCATTACAGAGACTAAGACTCCATTATTAATGGATAGTGCTTCAGCTCTGTGTATTGTCAAAAATCCAGTCCAGCACTCTAGGACCAACATATAGAGATCAGACATCATTTTATTCGGGATTGTTTTGAAAAAGGTCTGATTGATCCTAAGTTTGTGCCTAGTGCTGATGAGCTTGCAGATATTTTTACTAAGCCTTTGGATAGTTCTACTTTCCAAAACCTTGTGTTAAGGCTTGGTATGTTACAGCTAGAATAAGTGACAACTACTGATGATTTCAGTAAAAAGTACTGGTGATTATTGGTAACCATGTCACATATAAGTACTGATGAGTCCTTTCACCTTCAGTAGTTTTTATAACTACTGACGGCTAAATGCCTCACAAGTACTGAAGTACTTTATCTGTTCTAAACTACTAATGTAGTTACAACTACTGATGTAGTTACAACTACTGAAATCAGTACAAACAGATAAGTACTGACGTCCTATGAAACACCTGAAAAGCAGATGCAAAGTCTGATGAGTAAGTGTTGAGGACAGTATGAAACAGCTGAAAGGCTATGAATTGACGAAAACTACTGAAGATAACTTTCTCTTCAGTCGTTTCTATAACTGCTGTTTCATTCTAAACAACTGAAGCAAAACCATGTCTTCAGTAGTTTTATAACTACTGATGACTAACACTAAGTTTTCAGCTGTTTACAACAACTGATGACAAAACCACTGTCTTCAGTAGTTTCACAACTACTGATGACAAACACCAAGTCCTCAGTTGTTTCATCATCTGAAGTCAAAACCATGGTCTTCCGTAGTTCTATAACTGCTGATACCTAAAACCACGACTTCAGCTGTTTCAACGTCTGATAAGGTAATACCATGTCAACAGTCGTTTAAAACTACTGATGACTAATACCAAACCCTTCAGTCATTCTCACCCCTACCCTATAAATACATGTCCTCTTCTCTAATGTTTCATTAGCCGTTATTTTCTGAACTTCTCTCTCTCAAACATGGCGACCATGAGTCTGAAACCACGACATAACTGCGTTGCTTACCTTACAAAGTCGGCTTTCTGGAACAAATATGATAATGCCATTGACTTAATGGTGGATTCCCCATATCGCACAACCTTTCTCTTGAATCCAACCATCTACCCTGAATCCCTCAGTCAATTCTGGTCAAATGCTCTTGTTCATACTGATGAGTCTACCGGCCAGATCTCTGTTCGGTCCCTTGTCAACCAGAAACCAGTGGTCGTTACAGCCGACATCATTCGTCAGGCATTACACTTACACGACTCCACCGCTGTGACTGCATACCCAAAGGGCATAACCGATATGTCATTTATCAAACATGGGTATGAAGGTGATCTTCGGGCTACAACCGTTCTGAAGAAACATTTCCATGACGCTGAGAAAGTCATTTCTCACATGGTAAATGTCTGCTTAGCCTCCAAGACATCTTCTTGGGATCAAATGTCATCCCAATGGCAACAGGTATTGTATTCTATTCTAGAACACCAACCGCTAAATTTTTCTGAAATTGTGCTTCTAGAAATAAAGAACTTGGCTCAGAAAGCTATGGCAAACCGATGGCCATTATATCCCAGGTTTCTGATGGCCATTATTTTGGATGAATTAAACTCTGATGGCCTTGTTGACCTTGGAGTCCCTACACCAGCTGTTTTGGCTGAGGTATACTCCAGGCACAACTCAGACCTTACACTCAAAGAAGCTGTCCGAATACTAAAACCCAAGCACAGGGAATCCACAGCTTCCTCCATCAGAACCAAAGTCCCCACTAAACCAAAACCAAAACAACCCAAAACAGCCCAAAACAGCTATTCAGGGAGATGAGTCCCCTGAAGATGCTCCTGCACCACCAACGCAGGATATACTTGCTGGCTTAAACCCTCCAGCAGTATCAGAGACTCTACCAGCCATAGCTGCTCAGGATTCCTCTCAAAAGGAGCCTGCAGCCACCACACAAGGGGTACCCACATATTTAGGATCTTCCTCACTTGAGGAGATTGCCATTGAAGAGCACTATCCTCCCCAGGTGCACACTGCTTCTACCCCATCTCCCCATGCAACCGCCCCCCAAAGTCCAACCATAATTATTTCAAACGTGCTGACTCAGTTGCATGCCTCTCCTCCTCCCCAACAACCATCCACAAAGGGGAGAACCACAGACATTGAGGAAGAGGATCACCATGTTTCTGACAACCCACAGCATCGGAGTTTACAAATTCTATCTCCTGGTGTAGATAGGGAGATTAGAATATCTAGTGAGGCTGCCACCTCTTCTGAATCAGCACATGATCAGAATGAGGCTGGTAACATTGCTAAGACCTCACTAGAGGCAACAGCTGATGAAGGACATAGTCCTGAGGCTGGAAGTCCCCAGTTCCAAGAAAAAGGGGCACATGCTAAGACTGGTCTACACCCAGTGCATGTAAATCCTGCTACAAGCAGGAGGTCAGGTGATTTAGCTTCTGCTGATGATGACCTGGGCTTTTTCTATGACGTTCTAACCCACAACACCATCCTGGAGGCTGAGGTAAGCAGACTACAAGAACTGCTTGCCAAGAAGTCTCAGGATGTAAGTCCATCTGCCCCCACCAACCCACAGATGGCACCTTCATTTGAAGGTTCCCCAAACACTTTACCCTCTCACTTCACTGAGCCTCCAGCTTCTGCTTTTGGCACTATCTCTCCGGGACAGAACCCCCCAGAGCAGATGGTTGCTGTATTCCAACAATCCCTCCCTCTCATCACTCCCATCATCAATGACATTGTTTATAAAGCCATTGATGAGAGGATTTCCTCAAGTCTACAACCACTCATTGATGATGCTGTGCATAAGAAACTTTCTGCCGTACAAACCCCTGTCTCCAATGCATCCAAAAAGGGGGAGAGTACTGCAGTGAAAGAAAAGAAGAGAAAAAGAACTGAGGATGAGAAGGCACAAGAGAAAACCCAGGAGTTGGAAAAAGAAAAGCAACAACAAATGATCACTTACAAAAGAAAGAAAAGTGCTGCTGATCAAACTAATGCTGAAGAAAAATCCTTGGAAGAGCTGGTAAAAGATGCAGATGACACACACAGCCGATCCATGGACAAAATCATTGAGCAACTCTTCAAGCAAGGCTTTGATACAGCCACATTAGACAGTGAGATCAGGAAGTTGGAAGTAGAGGAAATTCAAACCAGATGGGCTGGATATGATGTGCTGGAAAAAGAGAGATTGGGGATCATGATTCGATTCATTGCCAAATACTTAGGAAGATCTTTGATGGAGATTCGTTCATGGACCAGAGACAGTATTCTGGCTATAGCCACCAGAATCTGTTTGTCTGAGCAATTTCATAAGGGGATTATCATTGAAGCACTTGATGAGGCTGGGGCTGGAAAAAGGTTTGAAATGGCAAGACTTACAAAGGCCAAACTCACAACCAAAATGCTTGAACAACCTTCCCTATCACCCACTCAAAAACAGCCTACCCCTCAAATCTCCAAACCAATCTCAAAGCCCAAATCCAACATCCTCAATCTTCAAAACCAATTCCTTTACCAACCCAACCATCATCCAGTGATGCACCTAGAAGGAGGAGAAGGGTGCTGAGGATAGAAGAAGATGAAGAAGAAGAGGATGAAGATGATAGTTTGCCACTCTCTACTGTTCTAAGGCTACCAGAACCCAGGAGTCAACCCATGATCACACCTGACTCTCAAGGGAAACTGTTAGAGTCAAATAGAAGATGAAGAATAGCAGAAGCAGCACGATGAGCAACTACCGTTTTTGTTCTTCATTGAATATCATTTCGTTCTTGTGAATTGGCTAATTCATTGTTAGAATTCCGCTGCTATACTCTCTGATCAATCAAATGTAGGTCACTGATCCTAACAATCCAATTAACAACAATTGAGAAGTGAATATGATGAATCAAGACATAATTGGTACTCAAATGAACAAACTCACTTAATAACAACAAGCACAATTGTATTTCAATGAAGTAACTACTTAGAAATGGTAGCTTGCAACAGATTCCACGATTAGGGATTTGCAAGCTTACCGTACAAAGTGAAATGACAATAGTATATATAGCAGTCATAGATTCGCTGACAGTTTCGCTACCAGCGAAACTGTCATGCCGAAACTATAGTTTCGCCCGGCAGAACACAAGTTCGCCGGGTAAACCAAAACAGCAAACTGTGAGCGAATGTATAGATTCGCTCACAGTTTCACTGGACTGCCAAAACTTCTAATTACAAACAAAATACAAAATGAAACTAACAAAAGTCCTATTACAATGTAAAGTAAACATCTATACTAAAGTGAGTCCAACCTAACATGATCTTCAATACTCCCCCTAGGTTGGACCTCACTATCTTCACTTCTCTTGATTTGACTCGTCGGCTCCGGTTTCCTTTGCTGTTGTTAAGCTTCAGCCACTGATCCTCCAAGGTTAGTTCCTGCATCACCAGCTTCCTCAGAATGACCACTAGCTCTAGCAAACTGCCTGGTCATGTCTTGAACATCCATGGCAAAGTCATCTTGTGCTCTCACTTTTTCAGCCAAACTCTTTACCTCCGCCCGTACTCCTCGTATTTTGTTTGCCACATTCATAAACAAGCTTGCCTTTTTTCGTGTTTCCTCTCCTTCCCCAGCCTTAATATGATTTTCACAAAAGAGTCAAGAGATCTTCATCACTGAAGCTGAATAATTCCATCGGTCAAACACCCTAAACTCTTTTCCGTGTTTGGCTCTAATCACCGCCTCGCCAGTGTTATTATCATAAAACCACTTTTCAAAGTCCTGTAAATGTTGGGGAAGAGTTTCAGCCAATCTTACCCTGTTTACAGTCTTTGGTGGTTTGACTCTCAAAACAATCCTCCCTTTTCCAGTCTCCCAGTCTATATCTTTCTTTGATCTTTTTCGTTTAGCCTTCATGTATCCAAATGACTCAAAATTATCATTAAGTCCATTTTTAATTACCTTCTCAAGAAATACTGCCTTTTCACTTAAATGAGCATTAATCAAAGGCAAAGTGGCCAACCGTCTCAGATCCCATTTGGGCAAGGTCTTAAAAGCCTTCCTCTTGAGCATGTAGCTGATATGACCTCCTCTTCTTTTAATCATAAACATCTTTAAACTAGGATTATAACACCAACTTATTATCTTCTTGTCTGCCTCTTTCCTGCTTAAACCTTCCATATTTTGAAACAAAGGAGTAAGTTCTTCAGCCTCCTTCTCCTTCACCAACTAGTCACTCTTATCCATCTCAACACATCAGCTTCATCATCTCCCTTCTTAGCAACATACACCAGTGGTCTCTCATCTACTTCATAAAACTCTGGTTCAGAATCATAATCAACCAATTGCTCATCCTCCTCTTCTTCATCAAACAAACCTTTTCCTTTATCAAACATTCCCTCAGTGGTAGCAGTAACAACCACTTCTTCACCCACACTATCCTTATCAAAATCAAACTGCAGGTTAACAAACCCTGCTTCAATAATATCATCATCCTCATTTCTTCCAGCATCTTCTCTTGGAATCTCTTGTTCCCCTGCTTCAGTATTAGCTGCTCCAGAAGTACCCTCTCCTACCTTGGATGAAGCACCCACATTCAAGAATGATTACTTAGATATATCAGTCATATCATCTAACTCAGATTGAGTTAGTTGACTAGGTAGGCCAGCAGCAGCTTTCATCTGAGAATTTCTTCAAACAATCTCTTAATCAAATTATTTTGGTCAACCAACATCTTTTTCATTCCTTCAATTACCTCATCCTTCTGTTTTCCCTAATCTCCTGATTCGTCAGTTTAGTCTTTATCATACTCAACTCATTGGCCAATGAAGTATTTAGACTACGAATAACATCCTCATCAAGACCAGCACTAGCCTCTTTCCTTGGTGTGAAACCCTCGTGTCGATGTTTTGATCTCCGTTCAGGCTCAACACAGTCAATTTTCTTTTTAGATCTCCGTTCTTTCTCCACCCTTATCTCCTCTGCTTGTGCATCTATATCTTCTTCAAAATCATAATCTTTCTCTTTTGCATATCTCTTTCTCTTCTTAGCTGCATCAGCTTGTTGCACCCTTGTTTCCTCAGTCCTTTTGTTTTCAGACTCAACGACCCGTCTCATATAATTCCAGCATTCTGGAGGGTACATATTTTCCCAGAGATGGGTGATTTTACCACTGAAATCATGGCGGATAGCACAACAATCAGCAAATATCCGAGGGTTCATCTGCACTAATCTCTTGACTTCACCATGTTTAGGAACATCAGGAATAAGATCATCAATAATCATCTGAATAAAGCGAGGATATAACAACCATTTATCCTTCTTCACAGCCATCACATTCTCTGTCATACACGCAAAAATCAGTCTAGCAATGTTTGTTTTCTCCCCTTTACAACATATCACCATAGCTTTGGCCCAGTCAAGATTAAGTCCATCAGATCCGCCCTTACGGTGATCTAAGCACATAATAAAAACATGAGCTATATATCTCCATTCCTTAGATAAAAAGACTTTTTAATCTCCTTCCTCGAACCAAAAGCTAGTCCCTCATATCCCATTTGTCTGAAAGCTTGGAATACTTCAGACTCCGTCATATCCACTTCATCACCAGTATCATCTTCTAGTCTAAGAATCCTCGACACGCTCTCAACAGTAATAGTTATATCATGATCAATCACTCTAGCTGTGATTCTCTGTACATCTCCTCCAGTGTTGTATTCTGCTGATCTCCAAAAATATCTAATAATAAGATCATAGATAGTGGGTGAGTGAGAGATAGCATATGCAATGGGTGATCTCTGAAGCCATCTAATGCAGTCATGAAATCTGGCCGCCTTTGGAAGAGTATCGTCTAATATGGCAGTGATGTTATTCCTCTCATCAAACTTGACATTCGCCATAATAACCTGAGAAGAACAACAAATAAATTTGAATAAGAAATATTGAAAATAAGAAAATAAAACAAAACAAAAGAAACAATCAATTTCGGCGAGCGAAACAATAGTTTCGCTCACTAAGACATGATAGTTTCGCTGAATCAAAGACAATTTCGACAAGGAAAACAAACAGTTTCGACAAGCGAAACTATAATTTCGCTCATTGAAACTTGTTATTTTCGCAGAACAAAAATTAGTTTCGACAAGATTAGAATGAATTAAAGTAGTTTCGCAATTAGTTTCACCAAATATTAACTTAGTTTCGCTATTACAAATTAGTTTCACTGACATAAGAAAATACAAGCGAAACTGTGTAAATTAAAGATCAGTCATTGCGAAATTAGAAAAGATATGCCGAAACTGTTAAGTTTGCTCGGACAACATAACTTTACAGTTTCGCAGAAAAGATGTGAACTTTCGTTCAATTTCGCAGAGAAATTAGTAGTTTCGCTGAACGAGCAGCGAAACCACCGAAGAGACACAATCTAGATAACTTGAGAATAGACTATTTAATCGAGATTAGAAGGTGAATCAGTGTTCGAAACTCACATACGAAGTGAATCTCACGAAAAATCAGACCAAATCACAAACACAAGTCAAAATCGCCTTAAAAGTTACTGAAAAACCCTAAAAGTGAAACTGAGCGATTGTGCGAAATTATGAGAGAAAATTCGCAAACATGACTTATATAGCAAATAGTTTCGCAGACAGCGAAACTATAAATTCGTCTGGCGAATTTACAGTTTCGCCAAGTGAAACTGTAATTTCGCTAGGAGGTAACTGATTAACAACTTATTAGCCAACCTAGCGAAATTGCAGTTTCGCTTTGCGAAATTATTAGCGAAAGAATACTTTCGCACCTATTATTTATTATATATTATTATTTATTTTATTTTTTTATTTTTTTATTTATTATTATTTATTATTATTATTATTATTATTATTATTATTTTTTTATAATTATAATACTTAAAGGAAGCACATCTAATAATGAGATCTAAAATAATCAGAGATCACATTCTCTAAATATTTTAGAACATAAAGATGATCAAAAAATCATCTACCAGTCATGAGATCATACTGAATACAAGATCTAATCACAATCTGCACAGAAACAACTGAAATTAAAACAAATCAATAACGATTGCTGATATAATTGTCCACTTAAACTCATGCCTTATCCTTTTTCGAACAACAGCTTGTGATTCATTTAAGGTTCGATTAGATGCTTTAAAATGCAAGACCCCACAATCATTTGGTAAAAACCCTCACCCAACCTCAGGATTTCTTGAATTATGAATCAATCTTCAAAGAACAAAGGTTTGTGAATTAGTGTGCAAATGATTATTAACAGAATATTTCATTTTGAGAGAAATTCATCGATAAGATGATTTGACATAATTATATCAAAATGGTGAGAGCTCCAGATCTATACTCACGTATAACAGAGGAGATAACCATTTGAACATGTGCTGATGAGAGCTCCAGGTCAGTACTATCGTACAACAAAGGAGATCATCACTCCAGGTCAGTACTCACGTACAGCAGAGGAGATAAGCACAGACACAAGACATCTTGACACTAAATATACCAGCAGAAGATGATGACAAAACAAAGCAAAATGAAGGAAAGATTCATTCTCAATCCAATTTTTGTCAGGACTCAGTTTTTGTGCAATCCAAAACGATTGAGTAAATCCAGACATTCTTAAGCATAAAGTTTAATTTAATCAAAAAGCTGCTGTCTACTTCATTCGTCAGGCAGAGTCTATCAAGCATATTGTTAAAGAATCTGATCCATTTCCTTTTTTTAATGTGAAACAGAATCCAGTAACAGTTACTATCATTTCTCATAGAAGTACCGGTCATGTAAATAAAATTTTTTAGAGAATTTACAATCATTTCTCATCATGTTAAATTCCAATCTCAGAATAATGATATTACTCCCCCAAATTTTTATTTTCATATTTCTATTATTATCAATGAATTTTCATTTTAATTAATATTTTTATATGTTGTTAGAAAATTTTTTTTGTTTATTATTTTCATTTCTTTATTAAAAAAATAAAAAATGAAAATTTTTTAAAAAGATATTAACCCAAGCATAGAAATCAATTCATAAAAACGAGGTTTATCAAATGTTTTTGTGAAAAGATCAGCTTTTTGATTTTTTGTATCGATTGGTATAATATTAATGAAACCCTTCTCTTGAGCATCACGAATAGCATGGATTCGTGTTTCAATATGCTTTGTGTGGGAATGATGAATGGGGTTTTTAGAAATTCCAATGGCAGCCTCATTGTCACAGAATAAAGGTGTATGAAGGAAATTAATGCCATAATCAATCATTTGATGTTGGATCCAGAGAACTTGAGAGAAGCAGCTGGAGGCAGCAATATATTCAGCTTCCCCTGTAGAAAGAGAAACAGTAGTTTGTTTCTTGCTCTGCCAGGATACCAGACAATTTCCCATATATTGACAACCTCCAGACATAGATTTTCGGTTTAACCTGCAACCATTGGAATCACTATCAGAGTAAGCATGTAAATCAAAATTTCCACCATATGGATACCACAATCCGAGACGAGACGATCCTTTGAGATAACGAAATATTCGTTTGACAGCTTTCTCATGAGATTCCTTTGGAGCCGACTGATATCTAGCACAGTAACCAACAGCGAAAGTGATATCAGATGACTTGCAGTAAGATACATGAGAGAGCCAATCATAGACCGAAAAAGATGAGGATCAACTGGTTTTCCATTTTCATCCGGAGTTAGACAGGTCTGAGCGGTAAATGGTGTCATCTCAGAAGACGCATCATCCGTCTTAAATTTCTTCAGAATATCTTTAATGTACTTTTCTTGATGAATAAGAATTCCTTCTTTCTATTGTTCAACTTGCAATCCAAGAAAGAAACACATTTCACCCATCATACTCATTTCAAACCTTTGGCTCATCACTTCTTCAAACTCTCTACACAATTGAGAGTTTGTAGATCCAAAAATAATATCATCAACATACACTTGAACAAAGATCATTTCACCATTCACCTCTCTTTTAAATAGGGTAAAAAATCATATCAATTGTACCACAGAGTAACCATTGCTTAGAAGATATTGCGTAAGAGTCTCATACCAGATTCTGGGAGCTTGATGAAGACCATACAAAGATTTATCAAGTTTATACACTTTATCAGGAAAATCAGGATCTTCAAAGCCTGGTGGTTGACACACATATATCTCCTCATCAATGTCTCCGTAGAGAAAAGCACATTTCACATCCATCTGGTAAACTTTGAATTGTTTATAAGCAGCATGAGCAAGAAATATTCTGATTGCTTCAAGATGAGCAACTGGAGCAAAGACTTCTGTATAATCAATTCCTTCTTCTTGAGCAAAGCCTTGCACTACAAGGCTAGATTTGTTTCGTACCACGACACCCCGATCATCTGGTTTGTTCTTAAATACCCATTTTGTACCAATTGGATATTTGTTGGGAGGTAAATCAACTAAGGACCAAACCTTAAGCTTTCTAAACTGTTGAAGTTCCAATTGCATAGATTCTACCCAACAAGGATCTTGTAGAGCAGCGTGAACATTTTTTGGAACAATTTGAGAAATGAAGCATGAGAAAAGACAAACATTAATCAGACCAGATTGACTTCGCGTGCGAACACCATCAGAAACAAAGCCAATCACATTATCGAGCGGATGGTCTTTCAAAGTTTTGTAATCACTTGAAGAAGGAAAGATAGTTGAAGAAGTATCAGCCATGTCCGGAGAAAGATTAGATGAAGGTATATCAATGACAGGTGTTGAATCAGGTAAGTTAGGAGATGTAGGAGATAAAGAATCGGATAATGGAGCTTGATCAGGCATTGGAGACGATGAGCTGACATCAGTTGAAACAGCATCATTTACTAGCGGGATGGATGGAACAGACGACGGAGATGATGGAATAATATTCGTTTGAGTACTTGGAATTGATATATCATCATCGAAAACTGGCAAATTAAATGAATTGAACACAGTATTGGAGTCAAAGAACCATGCAGGTTCAGATTTCACTTCAGAAGGATTGGATTCTTGCCAATCAACATAGAATGACTCTTGAACAATACGTGTTCTCTTGTTATAAACTCGTACGCCTTTTGTGAAGAAGAGTATCCAACAAAATAACACTCGTCAGAAACAGCTCCAAATTTTGTCTTTTGAGATTGAGTATTCAGAAGAGTACAAGAACATCCAAATGGTCGAAAGAAATCAATTAGTGGCTTCCTCTTATGAAAAAGTTCATAAGGAGTCTTCACTTTATCTTTCACAATTAGCACCCTGTTTAGAACATAAGATGCACAATTAACAGCTTCAGCCCAGAAAATAATGCGATTCTTTCTTTCTGCAATACCGTTCTGCTGGGGTGTTCTTGCAGCACTAAATTGTCTCACAATCCCTTTTTGAGCACAAAATGAATCAAGAATCTGATTTTAAATTCAGTGCCGTTGTCACTTCTTAATCCCATAACTCTTCTCTTACTGACTGATTCAATAGAAATGATTAATTTCTGCAATTCCTCTGCAACTTCACTTTTGTGTGCAAGAAACCTCACCCATGAATAACATGAGAAATCATCTGTAACAACAAGACAAAAAGATTTTTAGCAATTGATTTAACACTAATTGGCCCAAATAAATTAGTATGTAACAACTCAAGAGGACTTGATATGATATTTAAAAGTTTGGGCTTATGAGGTTTCTTATGTTGTTTCCCTTTGGCACATGCCATGCATTTTTCAGTAACAGAAAAATCTTTTAAAGGAAGTCCTCTAACAAGATTGTTCTTGACTAATTTTTTAATTATCTTAAAATTGACATGGCCCAAGCGACGATGCCACAAGAGTGACTCAGAGGTTGATGCTTTTGAGAGAAGACAAGTTGCAGTAGCCTTTGACTCATTTGATTTCATATCAAGAAGATATGTATCATGTTTCCTTGGAGCACGCATGAGAATTAAATCCTCCGGAATAGCTATCGCTGATTTTAAAAATAAACATTCGTCAGATTTAGATAGAACAGGAATGTCTTTATCACAAATTTGAGAGACACTCAGAAGATTAAAAGCCAATTCAGGAACATGGTTGACTTTTTCTAGAGTAAGAGAACCATTGGTAACTTCTCCTTGTCCAATCATTTTTCCACCCTTCTTATTTCCAGCAAATGCCACATATCCTCCATCTATAATCCGATAATTGGTCAACAAATCCTTTAATCCCGTCATATGCTTGGAACATCCGCTATCAACATGCCACAGACTGTATACAATCTTTGAAGAGGATCCCTGAAATGAATTAACAAGTCATTTAGCCAGGAGCAATAGGGACCCAAGATTGAACAACATTTGTTTTTAAAGAAGCAGATTTTTTACAAAAGAAATTATTAACCAATTTTGTCAATTTATTCCCAAAACAATTCCTATTAGAGGATCTTTGAATCAAAGGGCAATTTTTTATAAGATGATCCTTTTCACCACACCTGAAACAATGATGCTTGAATCTAGGTCGATGATGTGATGAGGTAAAAATAGGATCAATAATAATCTCCTCATCACATTCAGACAAACTAGAATCAACATCACTGAATGTCTCATACATCTCATGATGTTTTTGTTTATTTGAATCAGAGTTCGTTTTGTCAAAATCAAAACGTGATTCTTCTGACAAATCAGTAAAACTCGTACCATTGGTACCAGTGTCAGATAAAGACGAACTACATTTTTTTGATGATGTCATATTTAATGGTATGAAAGATGGAATAGGTTGAGAAAAGAACTTTTCGAAAGAATTAATTTTAAGTTGCTCAGTTGTTTTAGGAGAAACATCAGATTCATTGCATTCATTACCAGAACAGAAATCATCACTATCATGATTTGAAGTACAAGATGAAATAGAACTATCAAGAGAACATGAGACATTCAAGTCTGTTACATTTGAACTAGAAACAAACACTGAATTTAAACTAGACTTATTATCTAAAACAGACTGCTGATTGTCAGGTGTACTAGAACTAGTGCATCCAAGCCCACTAGTTGGTCCATAATCGTAGTCTTCATGAATGTACTTAGATTATTCCCGACTAAACCTGCAGACATACTGTCAGTATCTGATTTGATTAAATCATTAGAAGGATGAGGAACAGGCATAGGAGAATAACAGTATGTACTAGGAGGAGGATAAACCTGTACATTGTCATAACCCAAACCTATTTTAATTCTTGCTCCCCGTTGAGATTTACAAAGATCATCATGTTTCATTCCAGAAACAGTCCATTTATCTAACTTTGACTGAAGTTTGCTTGCTTCAAATTCAGCAAGAGCAACCCGTTCAGTCAAAGTATTAACCTCTACATTTCTTTCCAAAACAATTCTTTTTAAATGATCAGTTTCTTTTAAAGCCTCATTTAATTTCACAAAATATTTTGAGTCATTCATTTTAAGTTCATCATTAATTCGTTTTAAATCCTTTTCATTATCAATTAACAAACGATTAGCCTTTTAAATCCCAAAAAGTCTAATTTTGCAAGCAGATGAGCACATATCCTGTATTACCTCATAAGGAAGTCCCATTACCATCCTTTCGGCAGCTAAAGCTTTATCGCACATGCATACTGGAGTACTTGATTTCCTTTCCTCAACAGTAGCGGTCGCATCATCCTTCTCTTTTCCTTTCGCAGCTTTTGAATTCCTTTCTTCATCTGAACCTGTAATTTCCTCTTTCTCCTCTCCATCTGCCTTCTCTTCTTTCTCCTTTACTGAAGATTCATTTTCTCCTTTGAATTCCTTGAACAACACAAATCCATCTTTATCAACTTCCATCTCATCACTTTCTACAACCAAACAACTAACGCGTGATTTATTTCAGATCTTGTTTCTTCCACCTCCGCACTCCAATCAAAGTTTGAGATCAAAGCTGACTCCTTTTTTGAATTTCCTTCTTCCTTTTCTTTCTCTGCTGTCAATCTTGGTACTCCAGTGTTACTAGGATCTGTGACAATTGGTAATGGACATTCACGTTTAAAATGACCCAATTGTTTACAGTTAAAGCATCTCAATTTTGACTTATCAAATCCTAGTTTTGAGGTAGATGATTGACCACCAAAGTTCTTTCTTCCTGTTCTTTCCTCCTGTTCTTTCCATGAATCTCCTGGCTCTTAAAGTTAACATCGCCATTTGCCATTGAATGTCAGTTTCTTCTAAATCATCAGGATCAACCTGATACATATCCTCCATAGTCATTCCTTTACCTTTCAATTCACCAGCAACAAGAGCTTCATAGCTTTGAACAAACATTCCAAAAAGAGCCATTGTTTCAGATGAAATTGAAGTTTCAGCATTCACCTTAGAATTTCCCAATTCTTTTCCAATATGATTACTACCACTCGAGAAATTACTTGTATTGCTCCCTCTTTGAATTGGATTTTGAATATGAGAGTTTGCAGCGGATGACAACAAAGCAGCATTTTGAGAAAAACCAGATGTGGGCATCATAGTCTGGTTAAATTCTCTTCTTTTCATATCCAACTCAAAAGATTTCAAGTTGTTAATGATATCCATCAGCTTATAATCTGTAAAACCTCTTTCTTGTTTGAGAATCCTCACTTGATGACTCCACTGTGGTGGAAGAGAATCGAGAAGCCTGTTAACTTGTTCACTGTTGGAGAGTCTTTCATCATACTTCTTCAGAGTGCTTCAGACGGTTAAGAAACGATTTGTCAGATCTGTCAAACTTTCATTCTTGTATCCTACAAACGAATTGAACTCCTTTTCAGCTTGAATACTCTTGTCTTTCACCAGATCTGTGTTCCCATCATAGAATTCACAGAGAGCATCATAAAAGGATTTAGCATTTTTATGCTCTGCAAAACGATTGTAGATATCTGGAGCCAAGCAGAGAGTTAGAGCACCAAAAGCTTTTTGATCACGATCAATCAGTTTCAGATCTCTTTCAGTATAAGAAGATGGGTCTTTGTTTTGAGAAACGACATCACCAACCGTAACCGTAGGTATATGAGGACCTGAAATAATCGATTCCCATTGATTATGATCTGTGTAGAAAAAGAAAGCTTTGAGACATCTCTTCCAATCTTCAAAATTATCTCCATTAATGAGTCTTGGAGGTCTATTAGGAGCAACACTTTCAAGATCCGCAAGTGTAAGAGTAGTTAATTTCGACATAATAGTTTCGGCAGAAAAATTGATAATTTCGCTGACAAATTCGCTAACAAATTCGCTGAAAGAGGTGACTTGGCTAACAGTTTCGCTGAAACAATACTATCGCAGATACTTTCGCAAAAACAGACACTTTCGCTTGCAATTTCGGCAGCACGTTCGCTTGAACACAGACAACAATTGCTTAGTTTCGCTGCTAAATTCGCAGGAAACAAGCTTGAACTTTCGTTCAAAAATAGATTCGGCAGCAATTTCGCTTGATGATTGGTCAAAATACTAATGAACTTTCGTTCAAGGGAATACTTTCGCTAAAACTCTAGAAAACAACTTCTGATCCAAAATAACTCATAATTTCACTGAATGAAGATGACAGTTTCGCTGTAAGAACAGTAATTTCGCTGATCGATCTGAAAACCCTTTTTCACCTCAAAATCAATCTGAAATCATCCAAAACTCAATGAATTTGAGATCTGATGATTGTAGAATCTTCCTCAATCAAGAACAAGCATAATTCAATCATTTCCATGCCAAAAACAGCTGATAATCCAATGAAAATTGATTGAAACTAGATATTGACCAAAACCACAAAAACTCAACAAATCAAGAGCACTAAGGCTCTGATACCATATTGTTGGTCCATGTGATCAATGAACAGTACAATTGATAGGATAATTTGATCAATATCAAACACACAATCCAAATAACAACAATTGAGAAGTGAATATGATGAATCAAGACATAATTGGTACTCAAATGAACAAACTCACTTAATAACAACAAGCACAATTGTATTTTAATGAAGTAACTGCTTAGAAATGGTAGCTTGCAACAGAATTCCACGATTAGGGATTTGCAAGCTTACCGTACAAAGTGAAATGACAATAGTATATATAGCAGTCATAGATTCGCTGACAGTTTCGCTACCAGCGAAACTGTCATGCCGAAACTATAGTTTCGCCCGGCAGAACACAAGTTCGCCGGGTAACCAAAACAGCAAACTGTGAGCGAATGTATAGATTCGCTCACAGTTTCGCTGGACTGCCAAAACTGCTAATTACAAACAAAATACAAAATGAAACTAACAAAAGTCCTATTACAATGTAAAGTAAACATCTATACTAAAGTGAGTCCAACCTAACATGATCTTCACATATTCATGGTCCAATCGTGCGAATAGGTCACATTAGTAGGTTTTTCTGCCATTTTGAACATTTTAACTTTTTGAAATAGACATTATGAGTTTTGATCATCTCAGACATGATCATTTTTAACCAATTTAGTCACCTCAGACGTGACTGCTTTAAACTTGAAAATTCATGTCGTCATCTCAGACATGACCCATTCAGTGAGTTGATCCCTTATCGATTTTCATGATGTAGTCTGGCAAACAAATTAACTAAAACGACTCGCTAAATTAGAAACTTAAACTAAAGACTAAAAATTAAGACTTTGTTTTGGCTTTTTGTGAGAGATAGAACATAAGGTGGAAATCTACTGGATTTTGTTCCGGAATAGAAGCTTCAACTTAGATTGATCACACCTGGAGCAATTCAATTTTGGAATCATACAGGCACATCAAATCATTTCGGACTTGTTATCAAAATCTTTTGATGCTCAATTCTTGGTGTTCATCCTGAGTCATTAGCAACTTTAGGAAATCATACTGGAACTCTTAGATTACCACATTGATTTGAACTTTCAAGAATTGCAGCCACAATGATTGTCAATATGTTTGTCCACTTAAATCCATACACAGACTTTTGACACAAACTGGTGATCGTTTTTGGTTTTATTATTTCAACAAACATTTGTGGATCCCACACTTATATGGTAATCAACATTCCTCAGGAGCTTTTGAGCGGTCTACGGTTATTTTTACAAGAAGAGACTATTCTTAGAGCTTTCAAGGAGAAGCCAATCCTCAGGTCAGTGCCATCGCACATCAGAGAGGCGGCAAACAACAATGATTCTAGAATATCTAGGTTATGCTTATCCTCAGGTCAGTGCCATACACAGCAGAGAGGCGCACAACCTATCTCCTTGTTAGAGCAGCTCTAATTTTATTTTGCACCAAATGCACCAACAACATAAGTCATTAGCTTGATAGCATTTCTTCATTTTTTCTGGTGCTTTGCTCTATTTATGGTCATCCGCACACATTTGTGGCGTTTACATGCTCATTGCCCTTTATTGAATATTGTTGATTGTGTTAACTAACAATAAGATGGGAGCCCACAGTCAGTTGAACACTTAGTTTGATCTTGAGATCACCAGTCAGGTCTAATCATCTATTGTGTTGAATCATACCGACATATCAATTGTGGTCTAGCAATCTCTAGGTCTACTCTCATTGTGTTACCTTTAGAGTTTCCAGTTTTTCTATCATCTTCCCTTTGATATTGCTTAGACTACACAGACTTATACTTTGAATGTTTTTGCACCTTTTCTAAATTAAATTTCAAAGTCCCTCTTGATTTTTTCTAGTGTACTATCATATTCCAAAGGGTTTGAATCGGTATCACAGATACGATCTACCTTATATCAGCTTTCCACTCCTTCTCCCTCGTTTTTTTTTGTTTTTTTTAATGTTGCTTGCTGACTAATTCTCCCCCTAAATACTAAAATCATAACTGGTTTCATTTTTAGGATTTTAATAAAAAGCAGAATAACATAAGTTTAATTTTATACAGACTAATTTAACACATAAGCTCAAATAAAATGAAGAATTAACTAAGCTACATCGGACTACACATGATCATCATCAGGAATAACCTCACTTTCTTTTTAACGTCGTTAACCTCTAGCAGATATTGAAAACGTGGTTTATCAAAGGCTTTAGTATAGAGGTCAGCGCGTTGAAAATCAGTATTATTTTTTACCACATCAATTAAGTTCTTTCAAAACAATCTCGTATGAAGGATATTTAATACCGATATGTTTGGTCTTAGGATGTTGGACCGAATTTTTAGTTATTGCAATTGCAGCAGAGTTATCTACAAAAATAGGAGTAGAGAATAAAACTTTAAACCGTAATCCCATTTTGCTGTTGAATCTAGATGATTTGTGAACAACAACTTGCAGCAGCAACATATTCAGCTTCACAGGTTGACAATGCAACCGATGTTTGCTTCTTACACTGCCACGTAATTAATCTTCTCCCAAAGAATTGACACCCTGCTAAAGTAGACTTGTAGTTCATCTTGCAGCCTCCGTAATCCGATTCACTATACACCGTGAGCTCAAAATCATCATCATGAGGATACCACAACCCAAGTGTGGGTGTACCCTTTAGATAGCGAAAAATCCTTTTGACCCCGATCAGATGATTGACCTTAGGTTAGCCTGATATCTAAACATAAACATGTCGCATACATGATATCAGGTCTAGAGGCAATGAGATACATGAGGGATCCAATCATTCCTCGGTACATCATGGCATCCACAAGATCTCCATTTTCATCAGGTGCTATGTCGTGATTCGTAGCCAGTGGAGTACGGTAGCAGATGCATTCTCCATGTCAAAGCGATTGAGAATGTCTCTACGTACTTGGTCTGATGTAGAAGATCCCATTTGGTGTTTGATCCACCTGTAGCCCGAGAAAGAACTTCATCTCCCCCATAGCACTCATCTCAAACTCTTTCTTCATAATGCTTCAAACTCTTTGCATAACTCTTCGTTCTTGAACTGAAAATTATGTCATCAACATAGATTTGTACGAGCAGTAGGTCACCATCTTTTTCTTTAATGAACAACGTGCAGTCAATGACTCCCCTGCGAAAGCCTTGTTTCACAAGATGAGTCGAGAGTTTCTCATACCAAGCTCTTGGAGCTTGATGAAGCCCGTATAAAGCCTTGTCGAGCTTGTAGACTCTATCCCGATGATAAGGATCTTCAAATCCCTCGGGTGACTGACATAGACTGTTTCTCTGATTACCCATGAAGAAATGCACTCTTCACATCTAATTGATAGACTTTAATGTTCATGTACGATGCATAGGCAAGGAAGATACGAATGGCGTCTATCCTTGCCACGGGTGCAAACACCTCATTGTAATCAATTCCCTTGACTTGGCGAAAACCCTGAACCACCAGTCGAGCTTGTTCCTGATAATGACCCCTTGGTCATCTTTCTTGCATTTTAAAACCCATTTGGTGCCAATGACCTTAGCACCTTTAGGTCTATCAACCAGAGACCATACACATAACTTCTTGAACTGAAGAAGTTCTTCTTGTATTGCACTCACCCACGCCTCATCATTTAGTGCTTCACTGACATATTTTGGCTCAACCTGTGAGACAAAACACGATAGGCACCATAATGAATATATCCCTTCTCCATAACTGAGGCGTAATCAGCTGAGTATAACTGATTTCGGGATGTACTCCTGATCTGACATCTCCAATGACATTGACTATTGGATGATAGACATTTAGTCGTGATCCTGGAGTAGTAGGAACAGCTACCTCAGAGCCAAGATGATGAACATTTGGTTCTACATCTGAGGTAGTTGGAGTTTGAGGCTCTGAAGTCGAAGGTGCATCACTGGTAGATGCTTGGGGACTTTCAGGAACTGGAACCTGTTCCGCCTGACTATTCTGGTTATTTCTTCAGCTTCATCTTCAGAGGAGGAGTCACTGTCGTCGACTACTCCCCCTGACTGAGTAGATGATTCTCCCTGTGAGCTAGATGTTGGTGGATTCAAGCTATCATACACATTCGTGTAGAAATCGTCATCCGAGGGAGAGAAAGGGATGTTTGAAGGATTGAAGAATCCATCATAGTAAAAGAGTAGGCGGGTCCCTTGCTGTAGGTGGTGTGGTGAATCGCTGAAGTCAATTACACCACACTTCTATTAGACCCACTGAGTTGTTGTATACTCGCTTGTTCGGATGTTGTATCCTAGAAAGATGCCTTCATCTGCCTTCTCACTGAATTTACCTCTTGTGTCTTTTAAGAAGTGTGCCGGTGCCCCAAATGGTTAGAGATACTCCAAGTTCGGTTTGCGTCTTTGTAGTAGCTTGTAACATGTTTTACCGTGGCGCTGACTTATCAGGGACGATTTCAGTGTATAACAATCATTCGCCACTGCCTCATTCCAGAATGGATAGTCAGTTTCGAGTCTGCCAGCAGGTCCGTGCTGTATCTATCAAGCTTCTGTTCTTTCTCTCAGCAACACCATTCATCTGAGGTGTGTAGGCAGAAGAATTGATGCAACAATTCCCTTTTCCTTGCAGTAGCCTACCCCACTGGTTCTTGAATTCTGTCTGTTGTCTTGAGCGTACTGTCTAACTTTCAGCTTGTAGAGAGATTCCAGTGTGGTTAACACACTCCTTGAATGATTCGAATGTTTTGACTTGGATTTCAGAACAGTACACAAAGTGAACCTTAAATAGTCATCGGTGAACACCAAAACAGTACAAGTCGCCTACAATGCTCTTTTGGACCAAAAGAACCAATGAGCCAAGATCAGAAAATCCTCTAAGTCCCACACGGTATCACAACAACTGCTGAAAGCCTCATCAGTAGTTTGACAAGTGCTGAAGACTTCAACAGCTGAAGATCAAGTGCTGAAGACCTTAACAGCTGAAGAACCAAAGTGCTGAAGTACAACAGCTGAAGAACACAAGTGCTGAAGCTGAAAGACCAAAGTACTGAAGTACAACAGCTGAAGAGTTCACAAGTGCTGAAGATCAACAACTGATGTACAAAGTCTGAAGACAAAGACTGAAGACATCAGCTGATGATATCTACTGAAGTCATCAGCTGATGAAACACCTGAAGGTCAAAGTCTGAAGATCAAGTACTGAAGCCTCAGTAGTTTGTCACAACTGCTGAAGAGTACTTCTTCAGTAGTTGTGATATCAGTAGTTTTATTTTCTATGTTTCAGTAGTTTTGTAAAACGACTGAAGAGCTTGTTCTTCAGTCGTTGTAGTTTCAGTAGTTTTATATTTTGTACTTAACTTGCTGATATGTTCTCAGTAGTTGTGAACATTTCAGTAGTTTGTTAAGAATTAGTTATTTCTGTATTGGATCTGCCAGTTGTCACTTTCCGTGATAACAGCAGTGACTGTTGCACTCTATATAAGGAGTGACAACCTATTGTAATCATGAGTGAAATGAGTAATTGAATGGAATGATGATTGATTCGATTAGAAATATTCTACATCTATAAACATTCCTAGAAATCAGAAATTCATATTCTCTCCCTATAACTGTATGCGATCTTAATGCTCACAAATATCGTTGCTTGCTACAATTTGTCTAATTCGTGTTTGTATTCCGCTGCTTTATATTCTGATACATCAAACTTGTGATCACTGATCCTGTCAAATGGTATCAGAGCAGGTTAATCATTGATCGATCTAATAATTGATCATTGAAACTGCTATTCAAGATCCAAGTTTGATTGAATTAGCTTTTGTTTTTGCAAGAAACGGTTATAGAGATTGAATTTTCTGTATTTCTGCTCATTCATCCTGAGATCTTTTTCTTGGTTCTCATTGAGTTTGTTGTGGTTTGTCTAAAACTTTTTAAAACTTGAACTAAACTGTTTTTGAACTGAAAATGACCACTCCCTCCAATGATCCTCACAATACTGGTTCCTCAACCAAGCCTCCTATGCTGGTTAGGAATGAGTATAACATATGGCAAAGACGTATGCTCCATCACCTGTCTGTTAACAGCGCAGGGTGTTGGACATCAGTGGTACATGGTCCACACAAGCCTATGGTGAATAACCCGGAAACCAATCAAATGGTTCCGAAGAGGAGGGAGCAATACTCAGATGAGGATAAGAAGTTGCTTGAGATTGATGCAAAAGCCCATGGAATTCTGGCCATGGCTTTGCCCAATGAAATCTATTCTGGGCTAATGCATCATGAAACTGCCCATGACCTCTGGATTGCTTTGAAAGAACAATTTGGAGGAACAGATGAGGTCTTGGCAAATAATAGAGAAATTCTTGCCCAACAATATGAGACATTCTCTCATAGAAAGGGTGAGACACTGACTCAACAATATGAGCGGTTTTCTTGTTTGATCTCTGAACTAAAAATGGTCAAACTTGAATACACCAATATTCAGATGAATAACAGATTTCTCAGATCACTGCCTGAGAGATGGGACACATATACTATTGTCCTACGCTCCAGTGCAAGTTTGGACAAACTATCTCTCACCCAACTCCATGGGAAATTGCTCACTTTTGAGAGAGAGATAGAACAGAAGAGAAAGCTGTCTTCATCTGGAAAGCTCACTGAAGACTTTATACAAGGCAACACTGCCTTGGTGGGTCATGAGTCAGAATATGCTTCATCTGAATGCCAGTATGATGAGCATATTAATTTCTCTTCGAGCACTTCTAATTCTGCATTTGTAAGTGTTGATGGTCAGTTCACTGGATGTAATAATGACAATTATGTTTCATTATGGATGATCTCAAGGGGATTGCTGATGATGACTTAGAAGAGATGGATATTTTGAGCCAAATGGCCTTGATAAATATCAGATCTCAGAAGTTCTACAAAAGAACTGGAAGAAAATTCCCAGGACTCTCTGGCAAAACCAAAGTTGGTTTTGACAAGAGCAAGTTGAGGTGTCACAAATGCCAACGGCTTGGACACTTTGCAAGAGAGTGTAGATCAACTGGATCTAACTCTACTGCACCCTTTGTGACTTTTCCTGGCAATAGTCAACAACACAGAGGGCAACATCCTGTCACATCTAGTCATCATCCTCAACAACAATCTCCGGCATATTTTGTTCCTCAGGGTCAAATGCCATATCAGTACCCTGGTATTACATGCCACAGTCAAATCAAGTTCAAGTTCCTATGACACCACAACCTCATGCATTACCAGAACCTCAGCCTTCCCTATCTCATCAACAACCTTCATCTCAACAACACAGCTTCTTCACCCCAGGAGTTGTTGACTGGAGCAGTTTACCAGATGACTTGTCTGGTCATGATCAACTGTTCTCAGGTGCTGGTCAACATGGTGGTGACAGTCCCTTTGGGAATCTAGCTCTTATGGCTTTGGAGTCTGCTGATACTTCATCTTCCAATGCCTCTACACCTCAGGTATCACAGGTATCCTCTGAGGCAAAAGCCAAATTATGTTCTGAACAATGCATAGCAGCATTTGCTTCCATTAGAGAAGCAAATGTAGCTTTAATTAATAAGAACATTGAGCTAGAACAAATAATTTCCAAAAACAAAGCTGAGTTTGAGTTTGTGCTCAAAGATAAAAATGATGAGGTTTATAAACTGAATTGCAAAATAATTGATGATAAGGCTAGAGAAGATGTACTTCTAGAGAAGTACAAAGATCTCAAAGAAACCCTTGCAGTTACCCAGGTCGAGTGTGATAGATGGGTACAATCATGCAAAGGTTTTGAAATGCTTCTTAGTAAGCAATCTGCTTCAAATGTGAAGTTTGGCATTGGCTACAATCACACTGCTCCACCTACAGATTTTACCCCAAGAGCAGAGGTAGAATCTGATGGTGAGAGTGATAACCAATCCATCAATCATGTGATCTACCTTCTGATACAGCACAATCAGAAGTAGCAGTCAGCATCAAGTCCTCCTTGAACCTATCAGCTGATGTTGATGGTCCAAATGCTGACATTCACATGATCAATAAGTTGATCAACTCAGGAGTTAATCCTGAAGGTCCTGAAAGGACTGGAGAGCAGGATTTAACACCTGAAGTTCAAACTTCAACTGCTGTCAGCACTGAAGAGAAGAAAACTGGCAGTAGAAAGAGTTTGAAGGCTACTAAAGAGGATGTCAAGAAAGCAACCAATGCTTCCAAAGCATTGAAGAACAAGTCTTCTGTTGCTTCACCATCTTTAGTTGATGATCAACCTAAGATGAAGAAGAAACCATGTGAAATATGTGGTTTGTTCAATCATCTTACAGATGATTGTTGGTACAAAAGAGGTTCCAAACTCAAACAAAAAGAAGAAATTAATGAGAAAATGGTAAAAATGAAAAATGAGTTTGAGACCACATTTGTATCAGCAACATCAAATCCTGTAACCCTTAAGTCCTTAAAGCAATTCAAAAAGGAAGGAGTTAAACAGGTGACAGCTGAGGGTGCTCAAAAGAAGAAGGTGCAACATAGGACCTTATCTAACTCCACTAGCAATGTGTCTGATGAGCTGAAAGCTTTATCACAAAATCAGACACAGCTGGTGATGATGGTACAACATCTGTTGGGTAGAGTTAACCAACTAGATTCTCCTATGTTGAAACCACAGAAAAGGAGGTCTAAGCCAAAGGACTCCTCTTCTACCATCTTCTTCTTCTCAGGCTGTTGTTACAAATAAACATGTTAGTTTACCATCTATTGATGAGACCAGGCCCAAAACCAAAAAGGTTTGGGTCTCTAAAACTAACTGATTGTTTATTATTGCAGGGTTCTTCAACATGCCAAAGTAGCATCTGGTATGTAGACAGTGGGGGATCTATGCACATGACTGGGAACATCTCTCTTCTTCATGACTACTCTCAAGGAAAGAAGGGATTTGTCTCTTTTGGCAATGATGCTAGGGGTTACATCATCGGTAAGGGCTTTGTCTCCAATGGAGAAATCAAATTTGATGATGTTAATCATGTGGAAAATCTCAAGTACACCTCTTGAGTGTCAGTCAAATGTGTGATAAAGGCCATGTTGCCCTTTTCACAAGTCAAAACTGTAGGATTCTGTCATCCAAAGTTTTGCACTTGATTGACAAGGTGTTGGATGATCACACTCTCCTGAAAGCCAACAGGACAGGAAGAGTGTATGCCTTAGATCTCTCTAAGAAGATAGATCTCAAAGGCAATCCTTGCCTATTTTCCAAAGCCTCTTTTCAAGAATCTAAACTGTGGCACAGGAGGCTTGGTCATGTTAATCTCAAAAACATGAATCAGCTTAGCCACAATAGTTTAGTCAGAGGCTTACCAATAAAGGAGTTCCACTGTGATGAAACATGCACTGCTTGTTTAAAAGGAAAACAGCACAAGGTCTCATTCCTCCTATTGAAGTGTCCAAGTCCACTGCCTGCTTGCAATTACTGCATATGGATCTATTTGGTCCTGTGAGAGTAATGAGCATGGCAAAGAAGAAATACTGTCTGGTAATTGTGGATGATTACTCCAGATTTGTATGGACTTTCTTTCTACATTCAAAGGATGAGGCTGCTCAGAAGATTATTCACTTTGTGCTGTACATGAGAAGCAGTATTCCCTTCCAGTCAAGTGTATTAGGAGTGATAATGGAACTGAGTTCAGAAATCATACACTTGATGACTTCTATCTTTCAAAGGGAATCAAAAGGCAGTTCAGCATTCCAAGGACTCCAGAACAAAATGGAGTAGTGGAGAGAAAGAACAGGACCCTCATTGAAGCTGCAAGGTCCATGCTGGCTGACTCAGGTTTGCCATTGACCTTTTGGGCCGAAGCTGTCAACACAGCTTGTTATGTGCAAAATAGAGTTTTAGTAAATCAGAGGTTGATGAAGACTCCATATGAAGTTCTCCATCATTTGGCTCCTCTGATTTCATTTTTCAAAGCATTTGGGTGTCCCTGTTTTATTCTCAACACAAAGGATCAACTCCACAAATTTGATCCTAAGGTGGATGCAGGATACTTTGTTGGTTATTCATCTACTTGCAAGGCATACAGAGTCTTCAACTGCAGAACAAAGATGGTTGAAGAAACTCTACATGTTAAGTTTAATGAATCTCCAAAGGACAAGATTCCACAAAGTCCTGTGGAGTTATTTGATTTGGACATACTGCAATATGTTCCCTATCAAACTCCTGCTGTTGCTCCTGTCAACAGTTCACCACCTGGTGGTACTGCTGATGATGATGATGATTGCAGTACTCACCTCTTCAGGTTTAGTGATCAGCTGCCTGACTCAACTAGACCTGATGTTCCTGTAGCGCCAGTAGCACCATCCACAACAAATGCTGATGAGATTTCTTCGAATTCAACTTCCTTTGAATTACCATCCACTGATTGGTTTCAAGGAAATGATTCACCATCACCATCTGTTGCTGCTGAACCGGCTACAAACACTTGCACAGATCTCATTGTGTATCAAGATCTGAAGAATCACCCTATGTCTCAAATCATTGGTGATATCACTGCTGGAGTATCAACAAGAAGTCAATTGTCAAATTTCTGCTTCTATGCTCTCTTCATCAGTCAGCAAGAGCCAAAGAATTATCACATTGCTTTAAAGGACAATGGATGGGTTGATGCCATGCAGCTTGAGCTTCTTCAGTTCAAGAAACAGCAAGTGTGGGAACTGGTTCCTCTACCTCCAGGTAAGTGTGCAATAGGCACTAAATGGGTGTTTAGGAACAAAACTGATGAAAATGGGCTTATTGTTAAGAACAAGGCCAGACTGGTTGTTCAGGGGTTTGCACAAGAAGAAGGTATTGATTATGATGAACCTTTGCCCCTGTAGCCAGACTGGAAGCAATTCGATTGTTTTTAGCTTATGCTGCTTATCAAAAACTTAAAGTCTTTCAAATGGATGTCAAAAGTGCATTTTTGTATGGAAAAGTTAAAGAAGAGGTTTATGTATGTCAACCTCCAGGCTTTGAGGACAATAAACATCCTAATTGGGTGTATAAGCTTGATAAAGCTCTTTATGGGTTAAAACAAGCTCCCAGAGCCTGGTATGAGACATTATCAAACTTTCTTCTGGAAAACAATTTCACTAGAGGCTCCATAGACAAGACTTTATTATTAAGAAAGCTGGGCAGCATAATCTACTTGTTCAAATTTATGTAGATGATATCATTTTTGCATCCTCTGATCCAAAGTTGTGTGATGCCTTTACAAAGTTGATGCAACAGAAGTTTGAAATGAGTGCCATGGGAGAATTACAGTTCTTTCTGGGGTTGCAAATCAAACAAAAGGCTGATGGAATTTTTATTCATCAATCCAAATATACAAAAGATCTTTTGCAAAAGTTTGATTTACAAAACTGTAAGCCCTGTTCTACTCCCATGAGCAGCACCACACAACTGGACTCAGATCAGAAAGGTAAAGTGGTTGATGAAACACTTTACAGATGTATGATTGGGTCCTTGATGTATTTAACAGCTTCTAGACCAGATATTATGTTTGCTACATGTGTTTGTGCTAGATTTCAGGCTGCACCTAAAGAGTCTCATCTGATTGCAGTCAAGAGGATCTTTAGATATCTGCAAGGCACTCCATCTCTAGGTTTATGGTATTCTACCAGACATTCTGGTAAATTAGTTGCTTTTTCTGACAGTGACTATGCAGGGTGTAAGTTGACCAGGAAATCAACTTCTGGTGGATGTCAATTCCTAGGCAACTGCTTGATTTCTTGGCAGAGCAAGAAACAGACCTCAGTTGCTACATCCACTGCGGAAGCAGAGTACATTGCTGCTGCAAGCTGTACATCTCAGGTACTCTGGCTTCAAAACCAACTTTTGGATTATGGCATTACAGAGACTAAGACTCCATTGTTAATGGATAGTGCTTCAGCTCTTTGCATTGTCAAAAATCCAGTCCAGCACTCTAGGACCAAACATATAGAGATCAGACATCATTTTATAAGGGATTGTTTTGAAAAAGGTCTGATTGATCCTAAGTTTGTGCCTAGTGCTGATGAGCTTGCAGACATTTTTACTAAGCCTTTGGATAGTTCAACTTTCCAAAACCTGGTGTTAAGGCTTGGTATGCTGCAGCTAGAATAGGTGACAACTACTGATGATCTCAGTAATTCATACTGATGATCATGAGTGCCTGTCACATATAAGTACTGATGAGCTCTTTTAACCTCAGTAGTTTTTATAACTACTGAAGGCTAAATGTCTCACAAGTACTGAAGTACTTCATCTGCTCTAAACTACTGAAGTAGTTACAACTACTGATGCAGTCATAACTACTGCAATCAGTAAAAACAGATAAGTACTGATGTCCTATGAAACAACTGAAATCAGCCATAAAGACTGATGAATGTGTTGAGGACAGTTTGAAACAGCTGAAAAGCTAAGAATTGACGAAAACAGCTGAAGAGAACTTTCTCTTCAGTCGTTTGTACAACTGCTGTTTCATTTTAAACAACTGAAGCAAAACCACGTCTTCAGCAGTTTTATAACTACTGATGACCAATACCAAGTCTTCAGTTGTTTACAACAGCTGATGACAAAACCACTGTCTTCAGTAGTTTCATAACTACTGATGACAAACACCATGTCCTCAGTTGTTTCAATCATCTGAAGTCAAAACCACGGTCTTCAGTAGTTTTCTAAACTACTGATGCCTAACACCACGACTTCAGCTGTTTCAACGTCTGAAAGGATAATACCATGTCAACGGTCGTTTAAAACTACTGATGACTAACACCACATCCTTCAGTCGTTTCCTCACCCGTACCCTATAAATACCCTAACCTGAGCTCTCCATGCTTCATCTTCTTCAAACCTAACGTTCCTCTCCAAAACTTCCATGGCGTCTATGCAAATTAAACCGCGACACAACTGTGTTGCCTACCTCACAAAATCGCCGATCTGGACTAAGTTCGATACTGCTATCGATCTTATGGTTCAGTCCCAATACAACAAGGCATTCCTTCTGAACCCCGTTTTACATGCCGAATCCTTGAACCAATTTTGGATGAACGTTACTGTTACAACTGAGGAGAGCAACACACGATCCCTCCGGTCAGTCGTCAACAACAAAGAAGTAGTGATTACTCCTGCAACAATCCGTAAAATTCTTCACTGAGTGATGCTACCTCTCCTGCTGGATATCCGAAGGGCACCATAGATCTATCATTTGCTCAGCATGGATATCAAGGTGATCTCAGTGCCACCACCATCATGAAGAAACACTTTAATGACGCTGAGCGCCTGATTTTTCACATGGTCAATGTATGTTTGGCCCCTAAGACATCGTCTTGGGATCAAATGTCCACCAAATGGCAGCAGGTAATGTATTCTATCCTTGAGCAACAACCACTGAATTTTTCAGAATTAATATTTTCAGAGCTCAAAGATATGGCTCAAAAACTAACTGCCAACCGTTGGATACTCTATCCACGGTTCATAATGGCCATTATATAGACCAGCTTAATGCTGAGGGACTTGTTGGCTTGGGAGTCCCTGCTACGGCTGTTCTGCCAGAAGTATACTCCCGGCACAACTCTGACCGGACACTCAAACTGGCTGCCAAGCTGCGAAAACCCACGCAGCTGGAACCCACAGCCACCACCTCCAAATCCAATGTCCCCACCAAACCCACCAAAAAGAAACCCAAAATGGCTACTCAGGGAATTGAGTCCCCTGAGGATGCTCCTGCACCACACAACGCAGGATATATCCACTAGTCCTAACCCCCTAGTGGATACAATGACTCTTCCAGCCACAGCCGCTCAGGCTTCCTCTCAACAGGAGCCTGCAGCAACCCAAGGGGCACCTACTTATCTGGGATCTCACTCACTTGAGGAGATTGCCATTGAAGAGCACCATCCACCCCAGGTGCACACTGCTTCTAACCCCTTACCCCAAACAACCGCCCCTCACAGCCCAACTTTAATAGTTGCACAAGTGCTGACTCAATTGCACTCCTCACCCCCTCCCCAGAAACCACTTACTACTGGGAATTCCTCTACAATTGAGGGGGAGGAACACAGTGCACCTGAGAACCCACAGCACAGGGGTTTCCCAATTCTATCTCCTGGTGTAGACAAGGAGCTTAGAATATCTAGTGAGGCTGCCACCTCCTCTGACTCAGCACATGACCAGAGTGAGGCTGGTAACATTGCTAAGACCTCCCTAGAGGCAACAGCTGATGATGGACATTGTCCTGAGGCTGGAAGTCCCCAGTACCAAGCACAAGGGGCACATGCACCAACTGGTCTACACCCAGTGCATGTAAATCCTGCTCTAAGCAGGAGGTCAGGTGATTCAGTATCAACTGATGATGACCTGAGCTTCTTCTATGATGTAGTTGCTCAAAACACCATTCTAGAGGATGAGGTTAGCAGACTCAAAGAGCTGCTGGCCAAGATGTCTCAGGATGCAAGTCCATCTGCCACCATCATACACCCACAGATGGCACCTTCCCTTGAAGGTTTCCCAAACACAGAGCCACCCCAAAATCAACCACCTGCCTCTGCTTCAGGCCCTACTTCTCAGGAACAGAACCCTCCTGAGCAAATAGGTGCTGTACTCCAAAATTCCCTCCCTCTCATCACCCCCATAATCACTGATATAGTGATCAAAGCCCTTGATGAGAGGCTTCCTCAACATTACAGCCCTGGTTGATGCTGCTGTCCAAAAGACTCTTTCTGCGGTACCAACCCCTTCCTCCAATGCAACCAAAAGGGGGAGAGTACTGCAGTGAAAGAAAGAAAGAGGAAAAGATCTGAGGAAAAGGAAGAGGAGGAAAAAGAAAAGCAACCTCTGCTCACGTACAAGCGAAAGAGAAGTGCTGATGATCACACTGCTGAAGACAAATCCTTGGAGGAGCTGGTCAAAGAAGCTGACACCACACACAGCCGCTCCATGGATAAAATAATTGAACAACTATTCAGGCAGGGGTTTGACACAGCCACACTGGATAGTGAGATCAGAAGGTTAGAAGTACAAGAGATACAAACCCGATGGGCAGGGTATGATGCTCTTGAGAAAGAGAGGTTGGAAATAATGATCCGCTTTATTGCAAAATACTTGGGAAGATCATTAATGGAGATCCGCGCATGGTCCAGGGACAGCATTCTGGCTATAGCCACCAGAATCTGTCTGTCTGAGCAATTCAACAAAGGGATTATTGTGGAAGCCCTTGATGAGGCTGGGGCTGGCAAAAGGTTAGAGATGGCTAAACTCACAAAGGCGAAATTAACTACAAGGATGCTAGATCAACCTTCCCTTCCACCCACTCAAACAGATCCTATCCCTCAAATCTCCCAACCAACCTCTAAGCCAAAATCCAAACATCCTCTTTCTTCAAAACCAATCCCTTCACCAACCCAACCATCATCCAGTGATGTACCCGAAGGAGGAGAAGGGTGCTGAGGATGGAAGAAGAAGAAGAAGAAGAGGATGAAGATGATAGTCTGCCACTCTCTGCTGTTCTGAAGCTACCAAAACCCCGAAGTCAATCCATGATCACACCTGACTCTCAAAGGGAATGGTCAGAGTCAAGATAGAAGAAGAAGAACAGCAGAAACAGCACGATGAGCAACTGTTGAAGATGGTTGACAAGGAATTTCCTCAGTCATCATCTATTCAAGCCATGAAAGGGCATGCTCAAAGGCTGTACACTCTCAGGCACACCTTTCAGTATCAGAAGGAGAGAGTGAGAGTATGGCCAGACCCCAGGGTGAGTTCTAGAATCCATAAAAGAACTATCCCACACAGATACAACGGCCCAGTACGAAAAACAATAGAATCTACCATCATGTTGGCCGTTGTAGTCTCACCTTGGGAAATCATTGATGAATTCAAGAAAGCTCACCAAGCAAAGAAGACACCTCAAGCCTTACTAGAAAACAAGATGATTAAGAAGGGGTTGTTATATAAAAAGCTTGAAGACATCCAAAAGAATGAGCTCCAGTTACTCCTTGAAGGCAACCATCCTGATGAATTTGTATATAGGGAGGTAACTACGGTGGAGCTGAAAAATGGCAGGACCATGAAGTACTTATCAGAGTACTATGGTCCAGAGTTCTTCTTCGAAGGAGGAGCTGAGAAAACTCTCTCAAGAGGAACAAATTGTTCTCCTTGAGGCCTATGTTCGTGAGTCATACAGACTCATTATGGGGAAGTAAATCTCATGAATGGGATAACAACTCTGTGTCCAGTTCCCCAAAACAGAGTTCCCATTCATACTCTGCCAAACAAATATTTGAGATTTCTTCCCAGGCCGGAGCATACATGGGTCATCTTCTCTACTGATCAAGAAGGAAAAAGACCAACATTTTGCCATCAATAAGTGGGAGTATAAATAAGTTAGAGGTTTTGGCTGCATTGGTTCAGGGGGAGTTTGTTGGACCAAAAGAACCAATGAGCCAAGATCAGAAAATCTCTAAGTCCCACACGGTATCACAACAACTGCTGAAAGCCTCATAGTAGTTGTTTGACAAGTGCTGAAGACTTCAACAGCTGAAGATCAAGTGCTGAAGACCTTAACAGCTGAAGAACCAAAGTGCTGAAGTACAACAGCTGAAGAACACAAGTGCTGAAGCTGAAAGACCAAAGTACTGAAGAACAACAGCTGAAGAGTTCACAAGTGCTGAAGATCAACAACTGATGTACAAAGTCTGAAGACAAAGACTGAAGACATCAGCTGATGATATCTACTGAAGTCATCAGCTGATGAACACCTGAAGGTCAAAGTCTGAAGATCAAGTACTGAAGCCTCAGTAGTTTGTCACAACTGCTGAAGAGTACTTCTTCAGTAGTTGTGATATCAGTAGTTTTATTTTCTATGTTTCAGTAGTTTTGTAAAACGACTGAAGAGCTTGTTCTTCAGTCGTTGTAGTTTCAGTAGTTTTATATTTTGTACTTAACTTGCTGATATGTTCTCAGTAGTTGTGAACATTTCAGTAGTTTGTTAAGAATTAGTTATTTCTGTATTGGATCTGCCAGTTGTCACTTTCCGTGATAACAGCAGTGACTGTTGCACTCTATATAAGGAGTGACAACCTATTGTAATCATTGAGTGAAATGAGTAATTGAATGGAATGATTGATTGATTCGATTAGAAATATTCTACATCTATAAACATTCCTAGAAATCAGAAATTCATATTCTCTCCCTATAACTGTATGCGATTAATGCTCACAAATATCGTTGGCTTGCTACAATTTGTCTAATTCGTGTTTGTATTCCGCTGCTTTATATTCTGATACATCAAACTTGTGATCACTGATCCTGTCATCTTTGTACTGATTGGACCAAAAAGATCCATGTGAAGAAGTTCAAGAGAAGTTCTATGAATTAACTTCTTTTCCATATGAACTTCTTTGTTGCTTGCCTTTCTGGCAAGCTACACAAAAAATCAAGAAGCTGAAGTTCTGAACTTAACTCCTCTCACCAGATCCCTTTGAATCAAGTGATCATCTTCCTTTGACTAATGTGTCCCATTTCCTATTGCCAGGAGATGGAACTTTTCAGTAGCTTTAGATAGAAAGCACTGAAATCGATCAATTGTAGAAGCTTTGACAGATCCAAGAATAAGATCTTTATATCTTGAAGCAGTCATCAAAACTTGGTCTTTTGGATCACGTAGTCTTCTTCAGTACGTACACTTCTTTGTTGTGAAGATGACTTTAAATTCCTTATCACATATTTGAGAAACAGAGAGTAAGTTGTTTTGAAGTTGCTGGACGTAGTTCACCCTTATCAAACTTAACTTTCTGATTCCAACTTCTCCTGAGCTGTGATATAGCCTCCCTGTTTCTAGCAAACGAAAACTGCCCTCCTTTTATTTTGCTTGACGTTTGATAAAAGAGCTCTGTTTCCTATCATGTGTGGGATGCCCTCTGTCGACAATCGACGTGTTGGTTTCAGCACTGTAGTGACACCCTGCACACAAAGTAAAAATTAGTTTAGGTTAGGAACCAAGCCTTTACTGGCTTAGGTTTCCCAGAGGCATCACACATCATGAATTCAACCCATTGTCCCTTAGAGGGTGAGGGAAGCTCAGGTTCCTTCTTGTCATCATTATCAGACATAGAGATGACTTCTCTTTCCATAAGCCAGATTTGTGCAATGCCTGTTTGTGATAAACAGTCGACTGGCTAACGGGTTGAACCTTCTGTTCACTAGTTCTTCTACGGTGGAGTTAAAGAGCTCCTTTTAGAAGACTTAGGTGTTGAGTCCTGAAGTTCAATCTTCATCCTAGGTGTCTGATAATAAGAACAATAGGAAGCAATGTGTCCACATTCTCCATAGTTGTAGCACGCTCTGCTATCAACTTTATGATTAAACTTTCTTTGTGGAGATGTGTGTGACACTCTAGTAACATCACTCACTTTAGGTTTTGACTCTGGTTCTTTTGATGTTTTCACTAGTTTAACAAAATTAACTGATTTAACATGTTTGTCATCCTTTTCTTTTTGGTTAATTGGTCTTTGACTTGAAGTATATGAAAGATTATCCTTAAAAGCCCTTTTAGGTTCTGATTTGATTCTGTTTGACCCTGACTTTAAGTTAACCTTTTCAAATTCCTTTTCCAGATTAACACAAGGCAATTTACCCTTTGCCTTTGAAGTGGCCTCCTTTTGTTTGTTTCCAGAGTCAATAGATGAACATAAGGAATCTGGATCACTAACAAGAGGAGTAGACACTACATGATCCTTGATGGGATTACTATTTACTGGTCTAGTCTTAGTGTTCATTAAAATCTCAGATGGTGGTGGAACCACTTTGTAACCCAATCCCTCCCCGTTGTTCCTGTCTCTCACTAAGTGTTGGACTATGTGTGAGAACTAGTCCAACTATGCAGTTTCTGTTTTAATGAATTTACTTCTACTTCTAGAACTGCCTTTTGCTTCTTAGTGTCTTCTAAGGAGTTTAGATAATACCTAATGTCATTAGCTTGGTTAAATGCAACTACTTCGGTTTCCCTAAGCTGTTTAGTCAAAAGGTCTATCTTTTCTTTATAACTATGCTCATTTTGTTTTAGTACCCTATTAGCCTCAGTGCACAGTTGCAAATCTTTTACTAAGTTATCATTATGATCTAATAACCTAGAAAATTTTTCATCTATGCTATTCCTAAAAGTATCACAATCAGAATAAGCATGATTATTAAACATTTGGTCAGTAGTACTCACCTGAGTTGATTCAGAAGAGTTAGGCATCAACGCAACATGAGATGTCTCTGGTTCTGGTGATTCTGTCTTTTCTGTCTCTGACGTGGTAGTATCCTCTTTAGGCTGGTAACTGACCTTGGTTGCAGTTGCTTCTTCACTATGTGACATCGCTATCTCAACTGCTAGATCTCCTTCACTAGCAGAATCACTGTCAATATCTTCTACACTTGCAATGTTTGATTCCCCTGGTGAGACAAACCTAAAGCTCCAATCCTGTCCTTCATCATCATGAGCAGTCAAGGCTTTTGGATCCTTGTTTGATGAAGTAGAACTGGTAGCTTGCTTGTCTTGACGAGTGAAGGACGAGAATGGGTTCCCGTTACCCGTCTTCTTAGGCTTGACACATTCTCTTTTGAAGTGCCCCTTCTCTCCACAGTTGAAGCAGGTCACTTTGCTCTTGTCAAATCCGAATGTGGTGTCCTTAGTTGCTACTAAGTTCTGTCCGGTTTGTTTTACAAACTTCTTTGCCCTCCGGACAGCATTGGCTAAAGCGCACATTATATCCATTCTCTCAAGCTCCATTTCGTCCACCTGCTCGTAGTCCTCGTCTGCCAAATGGCAATTTCCAATCTTTCCCGCAACCAGTTCATCATAAGAATGAACCACTGCGGCCAATAGATCCATGTGCTCTCGAGCTACTTCCACAGTCACATTACCGAGGTTCTCGGTCTTCAGTCTAGTGGCATTCGCTTCAGATCCAATGTATTGAGTACAAGAAGACCCTGACGTTTCTGAACCTGAAGGAGGTGCATGTGTAGGACCCGATGAGCTAGACACAAATGCAGTCTGGAGTGGTGCTCCAGATGTCTTAGCTTGAGGCGTGGCATTGTATAAAGCTGGATTTTGATTGTACGTAGACTTCTGAGCTCTATACTTCATTCTAAGTGATTCTTCTCGCAACATAAGAATGAAGTCATTAATATCTAGTTTTGCCAGCATTCCATTCTGTCTAAGTTTAGACACGAATGAAATCCATTTTTCGGGCAATCCGTCTGCAAAATTAGTAACTTTCTCTTCCATGGTAGTAGCCACCCCATGTGTATGCAGTTACTCAGCAGATGGTAGAATCTATCTATAACATCGTCCAAACTCTTGTTTCCCATCGATGAGAAGTTGTCGAATTCCTTCTTTAACTCCTTAGCCTTGATTGCCTTCAACGAGGCATTCCCGTCGTACCTCTTCTCTAGCTCATCCATAGTTTCTTGGACTGCTTATTCTCTGAGTACTGGTGGAATATCTCTTTAGGGATAGACTGTGTATCAATGCATAGACCTCTTCTCTGCATTATATTTGACTTTCTGCGCGTCTATCATCCCTCCTAAGGTTAACTTTACTCCATCAGCTCCCACCGACGTACTATATCCAATCTCGATGGCCTCCCACAGATTCGGATCCACTCCATTGAGGTAGATCTCAAAACATTGTTTCCAGTGGGGAAACTCATCTAACGTTAAAAGCTTTAGTGGTTTATTATGATTAGCCACCTCACTCTCAAGTAACAGCAGGTTCTGGATCCTAGAGTCCTTCCCAGTAGTAAAGGCTAACATTTGATCTTCCATTGTGAATAACCTTAAGTCTAGTAAACAATTGTCACTGGGGCGACTGAAGGGTGAGAATGGACTAGTCGTGCGTATGAACTCTACGACTGGTTCAATCGTGCGGCTGAACTAAGTGATTAGCTCAGTCGTGTGAATGAATCTGATGCGTATGAACAGTACGACCGAACGGTTCAATCGTACGAATGGAGATACGACTATGTCCAATCGTGCGTCTGAGCAATGCGAATGAGGTCCAGTCGTGCGAATGGTTCACTCGTTCGACTGAAGCTGATGTTATGCGAAAATTTCTAGGTTAAACGTGTTTTAGCCTTAAAAATTTGAACTTCCGCAAGGTTTAATTGCCTAAGTCCGTAGAAACCAAACTTTGATGAGCAGGGAACGTCCAAGATCACTTTTGACACAAATGATTGTGTTTTTTAGTGCAAAAACACAAAATTTTTATCAATCTTGATTGAATCACACGTAATCAAGAGCCAATGCTCTGATACCACTTGTTAGGACCTGGTATTTGAACGAAATACCTGGAGATTAGCGTGTAAACCAGATCAAATAGTGCGGAATCATATTTGATTGGCGATCCAATCAGTGAGAACACACGAAGTATCAATCAGGAATTGAAACTAACGTTAGAAATCGATTGGAATCGATCTAATGTGTTCTGTGAACTTGGAGAATGAATTGGGAGGTTTCTGGATGGCTAGGGTATGTCTGGAATCGTAATTGATCGAGTCAGGATTTTCACGAATTGAGTTGTATTTATAGGTTGGTATTATTCAATCGTGCGACTGAACCATTAGTATGGTTCAGTCGTGCGATTGAACCATGCGGTTGATTCATTTGCATGACTGAGTGTTCAGTCGTGCGACTGAGCCAATCTTATGTTACAATCATACGACTGATCCAGTCTCCTGGTTCAGTCGTGCGACTGAGTCATTCGTATGAAGGTGTTCATGCTTATGGTCCATTCGCATGATAACTTCATTATTTTAAGTTTGAATGTATTAATTAGTAAACATTATATGTAAACATTCAACCAATCACTACCCTAATTAATTAATTTAGTATCAACTTATTAATGAAATATTAATCATTACCAATCACAAACACCCAATATCATTTCATTAGTCATATCAATTACACCAGAATCAGATAAACAAGATCTATTACATTTCATATCATGATCTAGGGACATACATGTATCAACAGAATAACCCTAATTTCCCCATGCAACTTCACAGGCAACACAACCAAGTTGTTCTGTTCAGATCTGAGAAAAATGAAAGTGTCTCAGAAGTTTGCCATTTCTTAGAACTATCTAACTACTTCACCTCCCTTACCATTGATCCTACTCTCTATGAGGATCATTGACTGGGTTTGAGTAAGAGAGATATTCTTACTGAGAATCGAATATGATAATCAAGTCAATGATTGAGTGGTGAAACAAACAATTAAAGAACATTCAAGCAAGAAAATTACTCATAAATGTTCTTTGTATTGATATATGAAAGTTGATAAGTTACAGAGAATAATTACAACAAAAGTTCTCTATCTATCAGCCGTCGCCTCAATACAAGGTTAACTATTCTATTTATAGACAAGACAAGATGCCTTATCTGATGTACTGTTCAATATTATAACAAAATGACTAAACTACCCCTGACATATTACATCAGAAACTAGTCTAAGTCTTGATCCGCATTTATGCTTGTTCATCGACATTGAGAAATGCAGATGAGATAATCTTGATCAGCATTTCCACTTGATCATCAGCATTAGTAAGTTGGTCATCCGCATTGGTTAATGCGGATGAACAAATACTTGTGCGCATTGGTTGGTCATCCGCATTTGTCAATGCGGATGATCAAAGTCTTGTCCGCATCTTCTTTTGTTCTTCCGCATTAGTCAATGCGGAAGAGTAACTTGTTCTTCAGCATAAGTATTATGTCCTCCGCATTAGTTAATGCAGAATAGTAAACACTTGACCGCATCAGAGTTTTGTCTTCTGCATTATCTAATGCGGAAGATAACACTTGTTATTTTTCTTGCATACCTTCATCCTCATTTCATCTTGGACTTATGGGATTCCAGCTGAGCAATCATCAAGTCACCCATCAAGTTGGCATGTATGATCCTTTCAGGGTGCAACAATACTCCCCTTAAGGATTATACAGCCTGGTTTTCCTCAATGTTTGGAGGTGATTAATGTTGTGAAGATTCAACTGGGCCTTGAGGAGGTACTATGAATGCAGCTTTGGTGGGATCCAGGATAGCCTTGATCATGTTTATGAAATCAGTTGCTTCTGACATCCTGTCTCTACTCAACACATGTATTTTCATTCTGCTCATGTTGTAGATGACTTCCATTGGTAACTTTTTCGGAGAAATAGGTTCCCATATGGAGATTGTGGAAAGACCATCTCTATGAATCAATAAACTCCCTCCCACATCCACTTCAAGCTTAACAATGTTTCAAGTTACAGTGGTGTTTTCTTCTTCTTTCTTTTGTCTCTTTTAATCTTTATTCTATCATAGGCCAGTTTTAACAACTTGATGCATTTCAGAAAGAAGTGCATGTCTTGTTCACCAAATTCGTTTTTTAATTCCCTGAAGTGCCTGGTATAAATGTAGTGGATGTATGATACATCAAATAGTCTTAATTCATATCCACTGAATAGTCTGATGTCAGCTCCTTCTTTTCCTCCCCACTTCATGTCTATCACCATCTCATAGGTTTTCTTATCATAGTACACATTTGAGATGGGAGTGGAAGAATGAGTACCAGATACTACTTTCCTCTTCAATGACTCAGTTGGCTTTACCTTCAACTCAGGGAATACAATTTCTTCTGCTTCCATCCTTTTCTTCTTATCTAGGGGATTGACAAAAGTTTTATCTTTTCTTAAGCAAATTGTCTTTAATGAATTGAAGTTTTTTGTTCTTTTAAACATCTTAAGTATGTTCTCAAATTCATTCCCCTGAACATAGCTGCATGATTGATTAGTTCAAATTGAGCTAGCTCCTTTAAATCATGAATCTCAAGGGCATTTACTAGAGCTGAGTACTCTATAAAGAATTGTACTAGCCCTGATATTCTCTTCACCATGAACATGTTCCATGTGCTGTCATACTTCCATGCTATTACCTTCTGATCTATCTTCCCCTTGGGAGTAGACACCCCTCTGATCAGTTTAGCAGTAGTCAGTCCTTCTTGCAGCTTCAACTAAGATGGTTCTGCAAACCATTCAGGGTATTTGTGGAGCATTGGGGCAAGTAGTTCTTGGTCTTTTATGTTCAACATCATGTCTTCAGCTGACATTCTGCTTCTGGGTTTGGTCCTTGTCAATTCTTCTTCCAGTTTCTTGAGTTTATCTTTCTTTTTATTGATCAATTGAAGAGTTGCAGCCCTTAAAGAATTTGTCTTCATGTTGGCAATCTTTCTTTTTGTGAATCCCTTACTTGAGAGATATTCCTTCATTTCCTTATCAGACATGTTATAAGGATCAGGAAATAATGATTCATGGGATGAGGTTGATTTCTTCATTTGAGACAGCTTTTGTAGGGGACCCCTTCTTGGCAGTGAAATTTCATACATTGTGGATTTCTTCAAGGATAAGTCTTTATGTTTTGGAGTGTCATTTGTCATTGTCGTCTCATATTCAGTGTCTATTGTTGGATCAAGCAACAATTTCACTTTCTCTTCCTCCTCTTTCATTCTCTCATAAGTCATTGCAAACACTTCATCAGGATCATAGCCTTGATTAATCAAAAACATGGCTTTAATCATCAAGTCATCAATTTGAGCTTTGGTTACCATGTTTTCCAATGACTATTCTGCTTTAATAGGACTGTCCATGAGAACATCTTTTTCAACTTCATAATCGCCAGCAATTTCTCCTTCTTCTAAATCAATTGCTCCAGCCAACTTTTTCAACTGAGCTTCTGCCTGCTAATGTTCTTCCAAAAATTCGGCAATTGCTGCTAAACTTTTTGGGTCATCTTTTTGTTTCTTTGCTGGTTCTTCTTCAGTTATTGGTTTTTTACCTTTAGCTTTTTCAGCCAAATACTTCCTCTTTCGTGAGTAAGTTTGAAGTTGAGGGCTAGAGGTTTCAGTTTGATCTTCTGGTTCAAGGACCTTTTCAGGTGTACTTGGCTCTTGATCCTTCATTTCACTTTGTTCAGTTACAGTTTCTTCTTTCCTTTCTTGTTCATATCTTTCTTTGAGTTCTTCTTTTTGTTCTTCAGTTAATGTTATGGAGGAGACAATTTGTAGAGTTAATTCTTTTTCCAAAGGCACTGGTGATTTGGGAATAAAGACAATAGGCTCTGCCTCAGTTCTTTTATTCTTTATGAATTCCCAGAAATCATCATCAATGCTGAATTGTTCAGTTGCAAAACTATCCAAAGCACTGAAAAGTTCTTCAAATTCACCTTTTTTAGAGTCTGAATAACCAGTGTTTCCAGAATACACTACCATGTCTAGGCTCTGGTCTTTGATCTCAGTTTGCCCTTCATCATCTACTTGTTCTTCATTTTGATCTATTACTTGGTTGTCATCATCATCAACCTTTTCTTGTTTTTCTATCTTATCATCATCCGTCACTTCAGTTCTTTTGATCATCATTTCAAGCTCGGATATTCATTTGTTCTTGCTCTCAATTTCCTTTTCCAGTTTTGAGATGATATCAGCTTGTTCTCTCTATGATGTTTTCTTGTTCCTCCATTGCAATAGTTTGTATTTCAAGAGTATCTACATGTCCACTCACTTCTTCTCTTGAGTGTTTCAGTGCAACTTTCAAATTCTCAATCTCTTTGTCTTGTTCTTTTCGTTCAGCTGCATATTTCTCTTTAAGTTCTTTTAATTCACATTCTTTCTCGTCCAGTTCCAGGATTCTGTCATTGATGATTCCTGCTCTCCTGTTTAAAGTTCTTTCTATCCTTTCCACTTTGAGTAACAACTCAGATATTAATTCATCTTTTTCATCAGGCCTGTTCATGTTAGATTCAGCATTGCTCTCTCAAGGAGCAGCCTCAGAAGGTTCTTTCATAGCTTTGGTTAGATCATGATGATCCTCCTCATCAGAAGATGATTTGGATGATTTGGATGCACTTGTTGAGCCTTCTGTTTCAGCAGGGTGATCAAGTGATGATGGTAAGGTTGGTAAGGAGAAATAGGTGATTGGTGAGGTGATATTGGAGATTGATGATGTGGTGATATGGGTGCAGGTTGAGTGGTCAATGGTGGTGTTGGTTGTGGAGTTGATGATGGTTGTAATGTTTGAAGAGATGGTTGTGTAGAAGGTTGTGGTATTTTTTGTGGTGATGTCATTGGTGATGGTATTGGGGATGTTATTGGAGATGGTATCGGGGATGGTATTGGAGTTGGTATTGGCGATGGTATTGGTGATGGTATTGTGATGGTTGCGGAGTTGGTTGAGCTATTGGTTGTGGAGGTGGTTGTGCTTGACCTGCTTGATATATTTATTGAAGCATCCAAGGAAGAAGGGGTGAAGGGGCACCACTGTAAAAGTTCCTTGGGTCCTTCTTCTTGATGTACTTATAGGATCTTGCATCATAATGAGGTATGTTGAGCACATGAACTTCATTGACAATGTCATGAAATGATTCATTGATTAGACATTGAATGAATCTGGGGTACATTAGAAACTTGTATCTCAACCCTTCTTGAATGTTGGAGATTAGGCAATTGAATACATATGCAGACATGTTAAACCGTCTGTTGGTGCAGAGAGCACAGATTGCACAAGATGTGAGGACTGGAATGTCATTCCATCCCGTTTTCCTTTTAGACAGACAATGTTGGAACATATGAATTAGGAATCTCCAGGCAGATCCACTAATCCTTTGACTATCTATTTTGTTTCATAACTCCCTTCATAACCAATTTCAGAGAAATATGGTTATTTCCTCATCATCCAATTCAAGAGGATCATATGTATTATCATTGAATTGCAGACATCTTCCAACTGATTCTTCTGTGATTCTCAGAGTGAGTTCACTGTTGATTCTCCCAGTTAGAATTTTCAGTCCATCCTCTTCAACCACTTCAGCTGATTCCTAGAATGACCTGATGGGATTCTTGTAGATTATTGGTCTTAATGTCATGGCATATGCTACCCTTGTGGTAGATAAGAATCTTATCATATCTATAAGACCTTCGGCTTCAGGCACATCATGGTTTAGATAACCGCTGACGTTATGGAGCTTGCTCCATGTAAGGTTTCCCTTGTAATCTGCACAAGAGACATGTGTGTTAGTTAACAATATTGACTTTAACTTTTCTTTGATTTGTTAATGTGACTTTGATTTGTTACACAATTTTCTTTTTCACTTTGCTCTTTTTTTCACAGTAAACATGATGATTATGGTTTTCAATATAAGTTGAATTCCTATCAATTTATATGTTTATTAATATCAAAAATGTGTATTACATCACATTAATGAGTTTGATTTTGGTGTTCTTCAATAAGTTTTTGGTTCGTTGTTTGATTTAGGGTAACAGTCCGAGACTTAGGTTTCGGTTTCAAAATCTGTTGAAGTTATACCTTATCTTCAAAACGACTGTGGTTCTGAATCGATGACAAGAATGTTAAAGAGAAAGATGAACACAACAAAATCTTTGAATGTTTTTTATGATGATGATGATTGATGGTGGTGTACTGTAGGTTTGCGCTCGTCTCACTATAAGTTCTCTTAAATTTGAAAAGTATTAAATGACCCGTTTGTATTCCTTTAAATAGTCAAATAATACAATTTGAGAAATTTTATAAGTTTACAAGCAAATACAGTCAACGCTGTAGTAAATGTTGTAGGTTAATTTGTTTAATTTTGATCATCCACATTTGTTGACTGTATGTGGAAGACGAACTTTTGACATTAAAAGTCCAGATTTGACTACTTTTGGTCATCCGCATTTGTGACTGTAGCTAATGCGGAAGGCTTAAATTTTGACTGACTGTCCGCATTACTCTACTTTTACAAATGCGGAAGTTTTGTTTCTTAATTTTTATTCTATCCACATTTGTGTACTATTGCAAATGCGGAAGTTAAACTTGAAATTTTGGCTTTCTGCATTTGTGTTGTAGTAAATGCGAAAGAACAACATTGTATCAGAATTGTAGCAAATGCGGTAGAGTTGCTTGTACCATATCCGTATTTGTATAGTAGCAAATGCGATAGAACAGTCCATTTGTGCAACTACAAATGCGGTTGAGAAGTCAACACAGCACTGTAGCGAATGCGATAGAGACCTGCTCATACGCATTTCTTAACTGTATAAAATGCGGTAGAGTAAACTTCACATTCACTTCACACACTAATGGAGTAGAGTAAAATCATTGTCCGCATTAGTTGCACTTCAAAAATTATTCTTACCTACATTAGTTATATGCATGGGTTACCTTCATCCGCATTAACTAATGCACTTACCTGCATTACCTTTTGAACTTAATCAAAAGTTAATGTGATTGAATGATTATTCATCTTGTGAAGAGGTGTCCTTGATTGATTTTTCTTATGAAGTTGGCTATTGAAGTTGTCAATTCTTGCTTGGATTGACTTGTATGTCACAATTAATACAAGTTTCCTGATTTTGACAGATCTTGGACTTATCATGCTTTTAAGAATCTGCATAAGCTGAGATATAATGGTATGACTTATTGCAACAACACCAACTAAAATTCTTTTTGTTTTGGTTTTCAAAATTGAGTTATTAAACAAAAATTTGAACTTACTCAAAAAATTTAAATTACTCCCCCTAAAGTTTATGTCCAAATTTGGAGAGAAACTTTAAAGTTTAAAATTTTTTTAATATTATTTTGATTACTATAAATAATGAAGAGAAAAATCTCTTTGTAGGGATCATATCAATCTTACATTACACATATGCATCCTTTATGATTAAATGGACATGATTATGAACTTGAAGATTGAAGGTATGTTTGTCCTCTTAAACTCATACCTGCTTGATAATTTGATGCAAATGACTTTTATCATGTTTTGGTTAATTTATTATTCAATGTGTACCTCACACACATAAGCATGAAATGATCAACCCTCCTTATACAATGCATGGTAGAACTTTTTCACAACTTTTCTTACCAGGTTACTTAAGTCATGAAATCTCATTTTCACTAATCCTCATTGGATTCTTTTAATTTGATCCTTTTTCATGTTGATCCACATTGGGATTCTTTTCACTTCACTTTGGAAGGTGATCCATGATAGAATTCTTTTGTTCATTCACTTGGAATGTATTACTTTGTTGATTCCTCCAATTTTTGGATGTGTTCCCCATTGTGAATCTTTTGGATCATGACATCTGCACTATGTGCAAGTTTTATCAGGTCTTTGCTCAGCAAAACAAAGATGAAACATGATGTGGTGAAAGATATTCATAAAGTATCATAACCTGGTGTGTTTAGGCTACTACACACACATGCATTCAGATAAGCCAATACATACCTGTACTTTGTGACGAGTGTTTCACAATTGAATATGTTTATACTTCATCATTGCATGTATCTTTTCTTCCAAGTTGAGCCTACTAGCATTTCTAGTAAGTCATTTCAGTCTTTTACATTTTGAAATTAAGCATAGTGAATGGTATAATGACTGTAATTATCATTTCCCAAGAATTCTTTTCTTCATAAGACTTGATTTCTTTTTGTGGTTTTTCTAATGTTTTAAAATATTTTTGATGTTTTTATAGTTTTTACTCAAGGATAATCATGCCAATTGACTGAACTAGAAATTCAAACCTACTAGGTTCAAATGCCTTGGTGAACAAATCAGCTAAATGATTTTCTGTTGGTACTAGAATCAATTTGATTAAACCTTTTTTAGCACAGTCTCTCAAAAAATGATATCTAATTTCAATATGTTTTATTTTTGAGTGCTGAACTGGATTGTTAGTTATAAAGACAGCAGCTGTGTTGTCAATAGAAATTGGTGTATGCAAAAAGTTAAAACCATAATCAAGTATCTGGTTTTGAATCCAGAGAACTTAAGAGAAACATGCTGAAGCAACAATATACTCAGCCTCTGCTGTGCACACAGACACATTTGTCTGCTTCATGCATTGCCAGGATACTAGTCTGGGACCAAGAAATTGACAACCGCTAGAAGTGGATTTTCTGTTGAAATTGCATCCTCCATAATCACTGTCTGTGTAGGCATAGAGATTAAATTCTCCTTCCTTTGGATACCATAATCCGAGAGCTGGTTTGCCCTTCAGATATCTGAATATCCTCTTGACTGCGTTCACATGTGATTCTTTTCGATCAGCTTGATATCTAGCACACACACAAACACCAAACATAATGTCAAGCCTACTGGCTGTTAGATACATAAGTGAACCTATCATTGATCCATAGTGAGTTTGATCCACTGATTTTCCTTCAGGGTCAGGTCCAATCTTCACTTTAGTATCTATAGGAGTTCTAATAGACTGACAGCCGGCAAAATGGGATTTCTTCAGCATGGTTTCTACATATTTGATTGATTGATGAAGATTCCATTTGTTGTTTGCTGGACTTGCACCCCTAGAAAGAATGTGAGTTCCCCCATAGCACTCATTTGAAACTTTGAATGGATAAGATCTTCAAATTCTTTGCAGAGTTGCTTGTTTGTCGAGCCAAATATAATGTCATCCACGTAGATCTGGACTAATAGCATGTTTTTTCCTCTTATTCTTCTGAAGAGAGTCTGATCAATCTTTCCTCTCTCATACCCATGTTCAAGAAGAAAGGATGATAGAGTCTCATACCACTTTCTTGGAGCTTGATGAAGACCATACAGAGCTTTGTCAAGCTTGTACACTCTGTGAGGGAAATGTTAATCTTCAAAGCCATGTAGTTGATTACATAGACTTCTTCAGCAATCTTTCATACAAGAATGTACACTTTACATCCATTTGATAAACAGTAAATTTCATGGATGCAGAATATGCAAGAAAGATTCTCATTGCTTCTAGTCTGGCAACAGGAGCAAACACTTCATCGTAGTCAATTCCTTCTTCCTGAGTCTATCCCTGTGCCACTAGTCTTGGTTTATTTCTTATGACTATCCCTCTATCATCAGTCTTGTTCTTGTACAGCCATCTGGTACTGATAGGGTATTGTCCTTCGGAAATATCTACCAGCTACCATACTTCTTGTTTCTCGAATTGAAGAAATTCTTCCTGCATTGCTTCAATCCAACTATTGTCTTGAAGTGCCTCTTTCATGTTTTTGGGTACTGTTTGACATAGATAGCAGGAGAACAAACAGATGTTTGCAATACTGGACTTTCTTCTTGTCACCCTCTCATTAAGATCACCAATAATGGTTTCAACTGGATGATTCTTGTGTATTCTTGTGGTTGGAATGGTGTCACCAGCAATAGTTACATCAAGATTAGAGACATTCAGTTCATTATGGTCAGACGCACAATCATCTTGTATTGTTGTTGAATTATGAAGATTGTCAACTTCTGTTTCAGTAACTGCTACATCGTCAGCAGCACTGAGGTTGCGTGCATCATTTGAATTACCTTGAGTTTCTTCTGGATGAGAAACTAGTTTTTGATTTCTGAGCTCATGTGACAAGTCATCTGAGTGAGATGGTACCAGGATGGGACCTTCTTCAAAAGAAACACTAAGGTTTTGTGACAACTATTTGATGGGATCAGCTTGAAGAGGAACATCTTCATTCATATGTTCATCAGATATTGGTGTAATCAATGGATAATTTTCTCTTCTTTCTACAGTTGATGAAGTGTCACCTGAATGTATATTCCTGCATCAGACAAGTGAAATTGGTCAAATGATTTAGTAAAAGTGTCAATATCAAACAACCAATCAGGACCATTTGTAGATTTGGGAAACGAATGTTCCTTGAATTGAACATTTGTGGATTCATTGATAATGTTCAGTCTAGGATTGAACACTCTATAAGCCTTTGAGACGGAAGAATAACCTACAAAATATCCTTCATCAGACTTAGATGAAAATATTCCCAATTGATAACGGGTGTTTAATATTGAGACTAGACAACCAAATGATTTAAGGAATCCAATAAATGGTTTCCTATGAAATATCAGTTCATAAGGTGTCATGTTACTTTCTTTAACAATCAGAGTTCAATTTTGCACAAAGCACGATGTGTTAACTGCTTCTGTCCAGAAGGTGATTGGCAGTTTAGTATCGGTTATCATTGTTCTTGCTGCTTCAATCAGTGTTCTATTTCGCCTTTCAGCTATCCCATTTTGTTGAGGAGTTCTAGCTACACTGAATTGATGGGCAATGCCTTTGGTTGCACAAAATGAACTCGTATTTTCATTTTTGAACTCTGTACCATTATCACTTCTTATTATTTTGACTTTGAGATCAAGTTGATTTTCAATTTTAGTGATAAATTCTTGAATGATTTGGGATGCTTCATTTTTATAAAGTAGGAAGAACACCCATGTGAATCGAGAAAAGTCATCAACGATCACTAAACAATGTTGTTTCTTTCCCATACTCATTACATGAGTTGGTCCAAACAGATCCATGTGAAGTAACTTCAATGGAGTATTGTTAGTGTTCACCAGCTTGGTTTTGTGAGAAAATTTGTGTTGTTTTCCTTTGAGGCACGTTGAGCATTGATCAATAAAATTGAATTTCTTTTGAGGAAGACCAATTACATGGTTTCCTTTGACTAACTTGTTCATATTTTTAAAGTTAGTGTGCCCCAAACATCTATGCCAAAGCTGTGACTCATCAAATGATGCTTTAGACAAAAGACATGTTTCTTCTTTAGGTGATGCAGAACACAGGTTTAAGACATATGTATTATTCTTCCTCGGAGTCTTTAAGACAACCCATTCTTCAGGAATCTGAAATGCAAGTTTCAGAATGTAGTAGTGAGTGTTTGTAAGTGAGTGGAATATTTTTTGTCACAGATCTGAGACACGCTTAGCAGATTGAAATTCAGTTGTTCACAGTAATTCACTCTGTCAAAGCTCAGCATCCCATTTGTCACAGATCCTTCTCCTGTAATCCTACCACCTTCTGAATCTCCACCGAATGCCACAGTAGTTCCTTGTATGTACTTGAAATCATGAAGGAGGGAATGATCTCCAGTCATATGTCGGGAGCATCCACTGTCTACATACCATAGGCTATTAGTCCTGTGTGGATGTACCTACAAACAAAAAGAACTAATTAGAATAAGGAACCCAAGCCATGATGGTCCCGTTCCTATTCATGATAGTCACCTCTTGGTACTTCCCTCTGAATGGTAATTTAGATGGAGGTGATTTGGGAGATTTTTGGTAATGAATTGGTCGAGTCATCTCATCAACATCTACTAAGGATTCAGATGAATAATGAAATCGTTGGTCTCTATTTCTTTGTAAAAGTTTAGCCTGAGTTTCATTATCAAAAGTTGGTTTTTGCTTAGGAAGGTCAAGTTTGTGTTTCATTATGAAATGATTTCTTTGACCCTTCCTTAAATCCTTTGAGTTATTTCTATCATTTTTTGATCTAGGTGTCTTAGATTGAGTATTATGAAGATGAGGTTTGATAGAATGCATCACAGTAGATGTTTTTGAGATAGGCTTGTGTTGTGTAATTCTCAACCCCTTCTGATTGAAGTAAAAATCAGATGTATTGTGATTGTTCATGTCACAGATTGAACAATACTTGTTGAAATAATAATTTTTGGTGGAGTGATTGTTCATATCACAGATAGAACAATATTGATTGAAGAAGCATTTATCTGTCTTGTGATTGAACATGTCACAAATATCATAATACATTTGTTTGTTTCTCGAATCAGATTTTTCTTTGTGTGACTCAACTGATACTTTCTTTTGATGAGTCACTTTCTTTTCTTTAGGTGATGAATCAGAATCATCCCTTTTAGTAGATTGTTTCACAACACTACTTTTGTTTAGTTGTCTGGGTTGTTTCTGTTTCTTCAACCTTTTTCTCACCTCTTTCTCAAACTAGTCAACATGTTCTTTGTTATAGATATCAAACTCAACTCCCTGCCTTAATTTTGATGACTGAGGGTCTGATGGAATTTTATGTGTTGAACTCAGTTTTACAGTTGGTTTCTTTTTGAGTGAAACCTTTTCTGATTTGCTTGAATTTTGTGGAGATACAATATCATTATCAAAACTACTTTCAGTAGTGGGTTTCACTATTTTGACATATTTCTTTTTGCCTTGTATAACAGATAGTATGACTTTTATAAAAGGTACAATTGCTTTACAGGGCTTGATGGTTTCATGACATTCACTGTCTTGTCTAAGCACTCTTTGATTTTGATTGGGTGTCCTAACTTGATTTTATCCTCATTGGTTTCAAAATAAACATCAGGTTTGTTTTGAGGATTTGTCACTTGTTTCACTACTGATTTAGGTTCCACAGTTTTAGGTTCGATTGATTCAGAGAATGATACAGAGTCAGGCATGACAGTGTAATTGTCATTGTATGGTGGAGGACATGAATTTTACCCAATCCCTGACATGTCCTTTGGATCCTTTTGTGACTCCAACATTTCTTGCAGCTTGACTGAAGACATTTGAAACTTTTCAAGTTTCACTTCAGTCATAGAGTGTTGAGCTTTAGCTTGAGCTAACTTTTCAGTAAGTAGCTCATTTTAGCTGCAAGATTGTATTTCTCACCATGCAATTTTTCTATGTCAGATATGAGAGATTTGATTTTGATTTCAAAACTTTTTAGTTCTCTCTTCATCATTTATGACTTCACCTTTTCTTCTTTAATTTTATCTGCCAGTTTATGATTGTGTTCTCTATACTCTTGTAATTCATTTATGCATTTCTCATTACAAAGGTTAGTTTTTACCTCAGTAGGCATTGCAGATGGTCCATCATTGATATGAGCAATGAGAGCATGATTCTGGAATTGAGGCTTGACTTCCTCAGCATACACACTCCAGTCACATATCCCATCTTGTTTGATCACAAGGGCACTGGCAAAAGGCTGACTGCTTGCATGGGCTTGATTTGTCAGCTGTGGTTGATATCGGTATGTTTGTTGATGATGAGAATGATGGTACTGTTGTTGTTGATTGTTTGAGTGATAGCTTGAATTGGGCTTTGATGATGATTGACCAGAAGAGTTCCTTGAATGGTTGTTTCTTTTAGGAGCATTGCACTCTCTTGAGAAATGGCCAGTCATGCCACAGTTGAAGCATTTTACCTTGGATTTGTCATATCCAAGTTTTGTGTTCTCATTCAGGCTCAACTTTCTTCCTTTCCTGAATAATTTCTTTGCTCTCATGGCAATCATTGCCATTTGCCACTGTAGATCCATCTCCTCAACATCATCAGGATCTAATTCTTCCAAATCTTCCTGTATTAAGTGGGAAGAAGTGAGTCTTCCCCTAAGATATGCTTCAAAACTTGCAACAAAGGCATTGTAAGTTGCCTTTTGCTCTTCTGATTTTAAGTCTTCTAGAGAGATTGGAGGTGCAGTGGAGACTTTTGGTGCTTGAGCTAAAGTTGAATGGTGATTGAATGGTGGAGATGCAATGAACCCAATATTGTTCATTTGATCTCTTGATGAGATGAAGTCATCTTCCTTTGTGATGAAAGCATTTTCAACAGAATGTGATTCTGAAGGGAATTTGTAGGCTTCAATCACCCTTGGCCCACTCAGATTTCTGCTTCGTTCATCAAGTTCCAAAGCTTCAATCTTGGCGATTATAATGTCTAGAGTGGTACTCTCAAGATCAAGAGTATTTTCAGCATTGTGACATTTTGCTTCCAGCTTTCAGGTAGACTGTGAAGCATTTTCTTGTTGAGTTCTTTAATGTTGTATGAAACACCCATAATTTCCAAGTCATTGACCAACTGTACAAATCTGTGCAGTGTTTTGATATGGATTCTCCTTTGGTGTGATGAAAGGTTTCATACTGATTGACTAGCTTGTCTTTATTAATTTCAGCAACTTCACTGCTACCTTCACACATAATTTTGAGAGCATCCCAAACAGCTTAGCAGTTCTATATTTTTCCAATCTTTTCAGCACATCGATTTTGGGTGCTTGAGTCAAAATAGAGTATGCTTTAAGATCAATTTGATTTTCTTATAGTCATCTTCACCCAGAGTTAAGTCTTCAATTGGTATTCTAGTAGTCTTGTACAGTGCAGCTTGAGCTGTTGATAGAGTAACAGTGTTAGGACCTGGTATTTGAATGAAATACCTAGTGATTAGCGTGTAAACCAGATCAAATAGTGTGGAGTCCTATTTGATTGGCGATCCAATCAGTGAGAACACACGAAGAATCAATAAAGAATTGAAACTAACGTTAGAAATCGATTGGGAATCGATCTAATGTGTTCTATGAACTTGGAGAACGAATTGGGAGGCTTTTGGACGGCTAGGGTACGTCTGGAGTCGTAATAGAATGAACTCTTTATTTTTCCACGAATTGGATTGTATTTATAGGTTAGTATTGTTCATTCGGGCGACTGGATCATACGTATGGTTCAGTCGTGCGATTGAACCATGCGGTTGATCCATCCGCACGACTGAGTGTTCAGTCGTGCGACTGAGCCAATCTTATGTGTCAATCATTCGACTGATCCAGTCTCCTGGTTCAGTCGTGCGACTGAGTCAATCGTATGAAGTTATTCATGCGTGTGGTCCATTCACATGGGCCATTCGCCTGAGAACTTCATTATGTTAAGTTTGAATGTATTAATTAATAACATTATGTGTAACCATTCAAACAATCACTAACCTAATTAACCAATTCAATATCGACTCATTAATGAAATATTAGACTTTACAAATCACAAACAATCAATATCATTTCATTAATTATATCAAATTACATCCGAATCTAATAAACAAGATCTATTACATTACATATCATGATCTAGGGACATACATGTATCAACAAACTCCCCCTTGGACCTAGATCTCTCTAATGTCTTGTTTTCTGCATCACCTCCTCATATATCTTGTACTTGTCCTCTTTTGTGACTCCCGCATGAATCTCAAACGCGAAGCAGAGTCTTATGACATTTTGGAACTGGAGGGCTTGTACAATATCTTGCGTATCATAGAACAGTTGCCACTTGTATAGCGTGTAGACATCATTTGTAGACAAGTTGGTAAGCCACATTGGGTCGAATACCCTGATCGTATCCATTTGGCCCTCTTTGTTTAGGACTATGACTGCTTCAGCTGTTCTCCAATCGTAGTACCACCACTTAAAGTGTGGAGTGAAGTCGTGTGGCATTTCCCTGAGTGGAATTCTTGACATGTGCGCGGAGGACTCCACTTCAACACTATCTTCAGCTTTCCAGTAATGGCATCAACCTCAGACCTTCTGATATACCCTTGTAGGCTGTTGGGTTTGAAGTTACCCCACCTGGTGTGGTTACTCCTTCTTTAGGGCAGCCTCGAACCAGCCTGACATCTTCCTCGGGTCATATACAAAAGCTTTAGTTTGGCCAGCTGATTGAGCTCAAAACCTGGTAGAGTCTTCAGATCATGTGGGAATCTGAGTACTCTATGCCCTTTTCCGTCTTAACTGCATATACGTAAGATCCTCATAATACGCCCACGCGCTGATCCTGCCAGTCACCTTATGATGTTTCTTGACTCCGTAGAGTTTGGTGTAGGCATCCTGTTTTGGTGCAGCGCGTTGGGCTCTAACTCTTCAAAAAACGCAGCCCACTCAGCCTTTTGGATATCGACATCATCATTTGAGGCTTGGGCCGTTTCCTCTACTTTCTCCGACTCTTGCTCCATCTTGTCTAACACCTCAAAAGTATCGCTGATGAGGGATTCACCCAGATTGGGGACCACATTTCCCTAATTGTCAGCGTACTGAGGGTAGTGCTCAGCAGTGACATCTTTAATCTCGATTTCATCAACATCGTTGAGCTCTTCGTCACTGGTCGAGTCGCATGTCGGAGCATCCTTCACTATCTCATCTGGATTGAGCTTGAAGGTCTCTGCGAGTGGCTTATTTGATAGGTTGTGAATTATTTCCCCTTCTTCAGGGGTATAACTCACCGACCTCCTTACGATCCCTTGCAGATCAAGAATCATTGTTAGCTGAGTCTTGACCTGCTGAAGGGGAGCAACATCAAACTAATCCCTTTCGTAATTTGGATCTATTTGATTACATATTCAGCATATCAACCATTAGTAATTAATCAAAACAGAAATGCATTAAACTTAATTTAAACATTGAATACATAGGTTTCAATACATGATTCAATTACAAAAGTAATTAATACATAAACATCTAATCTTTACTTTTGTCCTGTATTCATCTCTCATCCTTGGTGGAGCAGAGGAAGAAGCTGGTTGGTCTTGTCTGTCTTGGACATCCTCTCTTGACCTGAAGCAGAGGCCGAGTAGCGCATCTCCTCCTGTTGTATCATCATCATCATCCTTCTCCTCTGTCCTTTCTTCTTCTGTCCCCTCATCCACCACTGTCTCACATCCTCATCATCCTCATCATCATCTTCATCATCTCCGTCTCTCTCTTTGATCTCAAGGGCTCCTCCTTAGATCCCTTTAGCTTTAACATGATCGTCTTCTTCGCCTCCTCCAACTCCTCTATCTTCTGTTTGATGTGACACTATGTGCTTGGAGTTGGCCTATCTCATGGCTCTGAGCAGCCATCTGTTTCCTGCTCATCTATCACTCGAGCCTGCTCTTCTATCTGGTGAGACTGAGCAGCAGTAAGATCAGCAAGCTGACAGATCTGAGCCGCCTTCTCCTCATCTGCAGCTAATAGGCACATCACCATCTTGTTGACCGCAGAAAGCTGTTCCTCTACCCCAATCGAGGTAGAGGTGATCCATAAGTATAAGATGGATGGGCTGAGGATCTAGCTTGTGTAGTGGTGGTGGTGGTGGCTGTAGTGAAGATGGGTCTGTGAAATAATGGAGGTGATGTGGGAGTGAAAGATATGGTGGTAGATGGAATCTGTACAGTGGTGGGAGGTGTGGTGGTGGTAGTAGCTGTGGTGGCTGTGGTGGCTGTGGTGGTGGATGGTGTTGCTGTGGAAGTGGTAGTGGTGGTGGCAGATGTGGTGGCTGTGATGGTAACGAAGGTGAGTCGTCTTTTCTTTTCTTCTGACCATGGGGCTGAGCCATCCTTTTCCTCCTCATTCCCGTTGAGGTGGAATGCTCCCCCTACAACCCTGCTAGCTGACTCCGGTGCATAACTCGGATTAGTGGTTGTCTCTCCTGAGTCTCTTGGGCATTCACCAACCGCCCTTAGCGCATGTTCTGTGGGAACAACCTTGCTTCCCATAGTATGTGTCAAGGGCTCCTCTTCCGACTCCTCTTCCTCCTCACCAGGAACAAAATCCTGATGGAAACCAGCAGACTCGGCTATGTCTCTAGCTGGGGCGGACACTGGAGGTATAACATCAGAAACTGAGCCTCTCGGTGGAGTAGGCATATCATCCCCAGCGTCCCCACTGCCGTCATCATCAGAGTCATGCTCTGGGATCAGTAGCCTCTCGTCATCAGACTCACTGTCATCATGACGCCATTTGCATCTCCCCGGCGCCACATATCTCTCGTTGGCCAAATGGCCAATCAACCTCTTCACCTGGGGCTTCACTTGCTTGCCCCTATAGACCCTCACCCGACCCAAGGTCGTGTCATCCATAATCTCCAAAGCAACTGCATCATGACTCTCCTTGGGAAGAAATGGCAGCTTCTCGTTGAAGATCAGCTATAGAAACCTGGGGTACATACAAAATCCTTCCTTCCCCTTTGCCTCCAGGTTCTCCACCAATATGAGAAGGTCATACTCGAAAAGCTGAAAGGGTTTCAGCACCAGTGCCACGTAGGCATTCTGAATCTGGTCTGATAGATCATCGAACCCACCCCTCCTCGAAGCAATGCACTTTAAGATCACATGCCCAAGTACTTGTACTGGGAGCACAGGTTGCTCTTGTTGAGCACACCCGAGTTTATGTCCCTAGCGTACTTGATCCTGAGGAAGCAGCCTCTCACAGTCAGTGGATGTAATCTGGTGGGGTGATTCGTATCGTCCCCAAACTCAAGAACTCTCTAGATATTAGCAGCAGTAACCTCGATATCATGACCAGAATGGAGCTCCGTATACTGTACGGCTCACGAGAGCGATCAACTGAGGCATTCTCCCAGAATGCTCGTGTAATGACTGCAGGGCGTGCAAGGTGTAGATATAGCCTTATGTATCCGGGAACGTCTAAGGAAAGCTATAATCTCTGTGAACTCGGCCCTGTTCGAGTAGTAGTATGATCCAAGTGAGCACATATGGTGTGCTTTGGATTAATGGACCATCTATCAGCCATTTTCCTGAAACACAAGACACAGAACCATTAGTACATAATACATCAAAATTCAGTTCTAAGTGTAATGTTTAAATTCATTCTGATTCATTCGAGCGAATGAATCATGCGACTGAAGTCAGTCGGTTGTTCTTTCATGCAACTGAGCTCGTTCGGGTGAATGAGACATGCGACTGAGTTCAATCTGCTGACTGAGTCTGCGATTGGTTCAGTCGGCCGACTGAGCTCATTCGCATGGTTCATTCGGCCGATTTATCCAATCGCAAGTTTCAATCGTGCAATTAGAGTTCATCCGGACGACCAGTCGCCTGTCCCACTGTTCAGTTGCCTGCTGTTCGAATCTTGACCAAAACAAGTGATTTAACATGTGTTACGGTTCAATAGACTCGCCATTTAGTCACTAATAACCTATTAAACTTAATTTTAACATTTTTCATAGTTTAGGTTGGTGATTAGGTCATTTATAGTCCATTTCTTGTTTGCATTTGAATATCACCAAATTGGGGTTCCATTCCTTCTGTTTTTGGTGCGATATCAATGCCATCTACCTGTTTATAAGTAACGAATGTCAGAAGATCAACAGCAATGTGAAAACAAGGTCTAGAGAATTTTGGCAGAGTAACGGTACTTGGTGCAATTTAGGAGCGATTGAGGGAGATGAGTGGAATGCGATCGACTATGGCCCTTTAAATACTGAAGCTAAGTTCAATCGACCGACTGGCCTCATTCACCCAGTTCATTCGGGTGACTGAGGCTCAGTCGTGCGACTGGCCGAGTCAGTCGCATTCAGTTGGCCGACTGAGTCTCAGTCGGTCGACTGACTCATTCGTGCCCTTTCATTCGCACCCTCGGTTAACCGACTGAGTCTCAGTCGGTCGACTGACTCATTCGCACCCTTTCATTCGGTCGAATGGATCATTCTGATAAGCCATTCGAGTGAATGGCACAATCTCATGTCCAGTCGTGCAAATGGGATCCATTCGCATGGTTGGTTCATACTTATGATCCAGTCGTGCGAATGGGTTACACTTATGAACATTTAGCACTTAAACCCTTTTTACCTGTTGAAATTAACATTATGAGCATTTGATCATCTCAGACATGATCATTTTAACTTGAAAACTTTTTGATCACCTCAGACGTGATCCTTTTACACAATTTAGTCACCTCAGACGTGACCCTTTTAAACTTTGAAAACACATGTGGCCATCTCAGACATGACCCTTTTAGGTGAGTTAATCCCATACTGATTTTCATGATATAGTCCGACGAACAAACAAACTAAAATGGCTAACTAACTAGAAATTTAAACTAAATATAAAAATAAAACTTCTTTTTGACTTTTTGTGAGAGATAAATCCTAAGATAGACTTCTACTGGAATTGGTTCCAGAATAGGCAGCTTCAATTTAGTTTGACCACACCTGGACCAATTCAAATTTGGAATCATACAGGCAAGTCAAATCATTTGGGACTTGTTATCAAAACCTTTTGATGCTCAATTCTTGGTTTTCATCCAGAGTCGTTAGCAACTTTTAGGAAATCATACTGGAACTATTAGATTACCACATTGATTTGAACTTTCAAGAATTGCAGCCACAATGATTGTCAATATGTTTGTCCTCTTAAATCCATACACAGACTTTTGACACAGACTGGTGATAGATTTAGGTTTAATTATTTCAACTAACATTTGTGGATCCCACACTTATATGGTAATCAACATTCCTCAGGAGCTTTTGAACAGTCTACGGGTATTTTTACAAGAAGAGACTATTCTTAGAGCTTTCAAAGAGAAGCCAATCCTCAGGTCAGTGCCATCGCACAGCAGAGAGGCGGCAAACAACAATGAATTCTAGAATATCTAGGTTATGCTTATCCTCAGGTCAGTGCCATCGCACAGTAGAGAGGCACACACCTATCTCCTTGTTAGAGCAGCTTAATACCCTATCTCCTTTTAGAGCAGCTTAATTTTATTTTGCACAAAATACACCAACAACATAAGTCATTAGCTTGATAGCATTTTTCTTTCATTTTTTTCGTTCTTTGCTCTATTTATGGTCATCCGCACACATTTGTGGCGTTTACATGCTCTTTACCCCTTATTGGAATATTGTTGATTGTGTTAACCAGTGATAAGATGGAAGCCCACAGTCAGTTGAACAACTTAATTTGATCTTGAGATCACCAGTCAGGTCTAATCATCTATTGTGTTAAATCTACCGACATATCAATTGTGGTCTAGAAACCTCTAGGTCTACTCTCGTTGGGTTACCTTAAGAGTTACCAGTTTTTCTATCATCTTCCCTTTTATATTGCTTAGACTACACAGACTTATACTTTGAATTTTTGCATCTTTTCTAAATTAATTTTTTCAAGTCCCTCTTGATTTGTTCCTGTGTACTATCATATTCCAAAGGGTTTGAATCGGTATCACTGATACGATCTACCTTATATCAGCTTTCCACTCCTTCTCCCTCGTTTTTTTTAATGTTACTTGCTGACTTATTCTCCCCCTAATATACTAAAATCAAAACTGGTTTAATTAGTTTATGATTTTAATAAATAGCAAAATAACATGAGTTTAATTTAAACAAACTAAAATAACCAAATAAAATAAAATAAAAAAGAAAAAATTAACTAAACTACATCGGACTACACATGATCATCATCAGGAATAACATCACTTTTCTTTTTAACGCCGTTGACCACTAGCAAATATTGAAAACGTGGTTTATCAAAGGCTTTAGTATAGAGGTCAGCGCGTTGAAAATTAATATTAATTTTTACCACATCAATTAAGTTCTTTTCAAGACAATCTGTTATGAAGTGGTATTTAATACCGATATGTTTGGTCTTTGGATGTTGAACCGGATTTTTAGTTACTACAATTGCAGCAGAGTTATCAACAAAAATAGGAGTAGAAGAAAACTTTAAACCATAATCCCGCATTTGCTGTTGAATCTAGATGATTTGTGAACAGCAACTTGCAGCAGCAACGTATTCGGCTTCACAGGTTGACAATGCAACCGATGTCTGCTTCTTACACTGCCAGGTAAGTAATCTTCTCCCAAAGAATTGACACCCTGCTGATGTAGACTTGTAATTGATCTTGCAGCCCCCGTAATCCGAGTCACTATACGCCGTGAGCACAAATTCATCATCATGAGGATACCACAACCCAAGTGTGGGTGTACCCTTCAGATAACGAAATATCCTCTTGACCCCGCTCAGATGGTTGACCTTAGGCTTAGCCTGATATCTAGAACATAAACATGTAGCATACATGATATCAGGTCTTGAGGTAGTGAGATACATGAGGGATCCAATCATTCCTCGGTACATTATGGCATCTACCAGATCTCCATTTTCATCAGGTGCTATATCATGATTTGTAGCAAGTGGAGTCCCAGCTACAGAAGCATGCTCCATGTCAAACCGACTAAGAATGTCTCCCACATACTTGTCTGATGTAGAAGATCTCATTTGGTGTCTGATCCACCTGTAACCCAAGAAAGAACTTCATCTCCCCCATAGCACTCATCTCAAATTATTTCTTCATAACTGCTTCAAACTCTTTGCATAACTCTTTGTTCTTTGAACCAAAGATTATGTCATTGACATAGATCTATACGAGTAGGAGGTCGCCATCTTTTTCTTTGATGAACAGCGTGCAGTCAATGACTCCCCTGCGAAAGCCGTGTTTCACAAGATGAGTCGAGAGTTTCTCATACTAGGCTCTTGGAGCTTGATGAAGCTCGTATAAAGCCTTGTCGAGTTTGTAAACTCTATCCGATGATAATGATCTTCAAATCCCTCGGGTTGACTGACATAGACTGTTTCTCTGATTTCCCTATGAAGGAATGCACTCTTCACATCTAATTGGTAGACTTTAATCTTCATGTACGATGCATAGGCAAGGAAGATGCGAATGGCTTCCATCCTTGCCACAGGTGCAAACACTTCATTGTAGTCAATCCCTTGACTTGGTGAAATCCCTGAACAACCAGTCGAGCCTTGTTTCTGATAATGACCCCTTGGTCATCCTTCTTGCATTTCAAGACCCATTTGGTGCCAATGACTTTAGCACCTTTAGGTCTATCTACCAAAGTCCATACTCCTAACTTCTTGAATTGAAGAAGTTCTTCTTGCATGGCACTTACCCATGCCTCATTGTTTAATGCATCACTTACGTATTTTGGCTCAAACTGCGAGACAAAACACCGATAAGCACCATCATGAATGTAACCCTTTTCCATAACAGAGGCATAATCAGCTGAGTACAACTGATTTCAAGTTTGTACTCCTGATCTGACATCCCCAATGACATTGTCCAAGGGATGATAGATGTTTAGACGTGATCCTGGAGTAGTAGGAACAGCTACCTCAGAGCCAAGATTATGAACATTTGGTTTTGCATCCGAGGTAGAAGGAGTTTGAGGTTCCGAAGTCGAAGGTGCATCACCGTTAGATGCTTGTGGACTTTCAGGAACTGAAACCTGTTGATCCTGACTATTCTGGTCATCTTTTTCAGCCTCATCTTCAGAGGAGGAGTCACTGTCGTTGACTACTTCCCCTGACTGAGTAGATGATTCTCCCTGTGAAGTCGATGATGTTGAATAAAGAGTTGGTGTATTCAAGATATCATCCATCATCCGAGTAGCCAACTCATCATCAGAAGGAGAGATAGGGATGTTGAAGGACTTAAAGAATCCATCATAGTCGAAAAAGTAGGCAGGGCCTTTGCCAGTAGGTGGTGTGGTATATCTCTAAACATCAACATTACACCACACTTCTACTAGACCTGTTGAGTTGTTGTAAACTCTCTTGTTCGGTATGTTGTATCCTAGGAAGATTCCTTCATCAGCCATCTCGGTGAATTTACCTTCTTGAGTCTTCTTCAGAGTGTACACGGCGTGCCAAATGGTTCGAGATACTCTAGATTCGGTTTACGTCGTTGTAGTATCTCGTAACATGTCTTTCCATGGCGCTTGACTATCAGAACTCGATTCAGTGTATAACACGCATTAGCCACTGCCTTACTCCAGAATTGGATAGGCAGTTTTGAGTCTGCCAGCATTGTCCGTGTTGTTTCTATCAAGCTTCTGTTCTTTCTCTCAGCAATGCCATTCATCTGAGGCGAGTAGGCAGAAGTGAATTGATGTACAATTCCTTTTTCCTTGCAGTAAGCCTCCATCCACTGGTTCTTGAATTCCGTCCCATTGTCTGAGCGTACTTGTCTAACCTTCAGCTTGTAGAGAGATTCCAGTGTGGTTACTAACTCCTTGAATGACTCAAATGTTTCTGATTTGGACTTTAGAAACATTACCCAAGAGAACCTTGAGTAGTCATCAGTAACCACAAAACAGTACAAGTCGCCTGCTATGCTCTTTGTACTGACTGGACCAAACAGATCCATGTGAAGAAGTTCAAGAGGAAGTTCTATTGAATGAACTTTCTTTTCCTTATGAGACTTCTTCGCCTGTTTGCCTTTCTTGCAATCTATGCAAAAATCAGGAAGTTGGAATTCTTGACATTAACTCCTCTCACAAGATCCTTCTGGATCAAGTGATTCATCTTCCCTTGATTGATGTGACCCATTCTCCTATGCCAGGAGATGGAGTCCTTCTCAGTGGCTTTTGATAGAAAGCACTAAACTTCATGATCCGTTGTAGAAGTTGTTGAGAGATCCAAAACATAAAGGTCTTTATATCTTGAAGCTGTCATCAGCACTTGGTCCTCCGGAATCACATAATCTTTCTTTAGGACATAACACTTCTTGTTGTCGAATATGACTTTAAAACCTTTATCACAGATTTGGGAAACAGAAAGTAAGTTGTTTTGAAGTTGCGGGACGTAGTTCACCCTATCAAACTTAACTTTCTGATTTCCAACTTCTCCCTGAGCTGTGATATAGCCTCCCTTGTTTCCAGCAAACGAAACATGCCCTCCTTTTATTTGCTTGATGTTTGATAAAAGAGCCCTATTTCCTGTCATGTGCCTGGATGCTCCGCTGTCTACAATCCACGTGTTGGTTTCAGCACTGTAGTGAACACCCTGCACATACCAAGTAAAACCGTTAGTTTAGGTTAGGAACCCAAGCCTTTAATGGCTTGGGTTTCCCAGAGGCATCACACATCATGAATTCCACCCATTGACCCTTAGAGAGTGAGGGTAGCTCAGGTTCCTTCTTGTCATCACTACCAGACACAGAGGATGACTTTTCTTTCCATAATCCAGATTTGTGCAGTGCATGTTTGTGATAAACATTCGACTGGCTGACGGATTGAACATTAGGTTCGCTAGTTCTTCTAGGTGGAGTTAAAGAACTCCTCTTATAAGACCTAGGTTTTGAATTCTGAAATTCAATATTCTTCCTAGGTGTCTGATAGTAAGGACAAAAGGAAGCAATGTGCCCACACTCTCCACAGTTGTAGCACGACCTGCTATCAACTTTATGATTAAACTTTCTTTGTGGAGATGTGTGTGACACCCTAGTAACATCACTTAGTTTGGGTTTTAACTCTGTGTCGTTTGATGTTTTCTTCTGTTGAACAAAATTAATTGTCTTAACATTTGTAACATCTTTTTCCTTTTGGTTAACTGGTTTTTGACATGAAGCTTGTGAAAGATTAGCATTAGCCGTTCTTTTAGATTCAGATTTGACTCTGTTTGACCCTGACTTTAAGTTAACCTTTTCAAATTCTTTTTCCAGATTAACACAAGGCAATTTACCCTTTGCCTTTGAAGTGGCCTCCTTTTGTTTGTTTCCAGATTCAATAGATGAACATGAGGAATCTGGATCACTAACAAGAGGAGTAGACACCACATGATCCTTGATGGGGTTATTATTTTTTGGTCTACTCTTAGTGTTCATCAAGGTCTCAGGTGGTGGTGGAACCACTTTGTAACCCAACCCTCACCGTTGTTTCTTTCTCTCACTAAGTGTTGGACTATGTGTGATGAACTTGTCCAACTGTGCAGTTTCTGTTTTAATGAGTTTACTTCTACTTTTAGAACTGCCTTTTTCTTCTTAGTGTCTTCTAGGGAGTTTAGATAGTACCTAATATCATTAGCTTGGTTAAATGCAACTACTTCGGTTTCCCTAAGCTGTTTAGTCAAAAGGTCTATCTTTTATTTGTATCTATGCTCATTTTGTTTTAATACTCTATTAGCCTCAGTGCACAGTTGCAAATCCTTTACTAAGTTATCATTATGATCTAATAACCTAGCAAATTTCTCGTCTATGCTATTTCTAAACATATTACAATCAGAACAAGCATGATTATCAAACATTTGGTCAGTGGTACTTACCTGAGTTGGCTCAAAAGAGTTAGCCATCAATGCAGCATCAGATATCTCTGGTTCTGGTGATTCTGTCTTTTCTGTCTTTGCTGTGGTAGTCTCCTCTTTAGGCTTGTAGCTGACCTCAGTTGCAGTTGTCTCTTCAATATTTGACATCGCTATCTCAACTGCTAGATCTCCTTCACTCGCGGAGTCATCATCAATGTCTTCTACACTTGCAATGTTTGATTCCCCTGGAGAGACAAACCTAAAGCTCCATCCTATCCTTCATCATCATGAGCAGTCAAGGCTTTTGGATCCTTGCTTGATGAAGTAGAACTAGTAGCTTGCTTGTCTTGACGAGTGAAGGACGAGAATGGTTTCCCGTTACCCGTCTTCTTTGGCTTAACACATTCTCTCTTGAAGTGTCCCTTCTCTCCACAGTTAAAGCAGGTCACTTTGCTCTTGTCAAAGCCAAATCTGGTATCCTTAGTAGCTACCAAGTTCTGTCCGATCTTTTTCACAAACTTCTTCGCCCTCCGGACAGCACTAGCTAAGGCCCACCTTATGTCCATTCTCTCAAGCTCCATTTCGTCCACCTGCTCATAGTCCTCGTCTGCCAGATGGCAGTTTCCAATCTTCCCAGCAACAAGTCCATCATAAGAATGAACCACTATAGCCAAAAGATCCATGTGTTCTCGAGCTACTTCTACAGTCACATTACCGAGGTTCTCGGTCTTCAGTCTAGTAGCATTTGTTTCAGATCCAATATGATGGGTACAACAAGACCCCGACGTGTCTGATCCGGAAGGAGAAGCATATGAAGGACCCGATGAGCTAGACACAAATGCAGTCTGGAGAGGTGCTCCAGATGTCTTAGCTTGAGGCGTGGCATTGTACAAAGCTGCATTCTGAGTATACAAAGACTTCCGAGCTCTGTACTTCATCCTAAGTGCTTCTTCTCGCAGCTTTAGAATGAAGTCATTTATATCCAGCTTTGCCAGCATTCCATTCTGTCTCAGGTTAGACACGAATGAAGCCCATTTTTCCGGCAATCCGTCTGCAAAGTTAATAACTTTCTCTTCCATGGTAGTAGCCACCCCATGTGTATGCAGTTCACTCATCAAATGGTAGAATCTATCTATAACATCGTCCAAACTCTCGTTTCCCATTGATGAGAAGTTATCGAATTCCTTCTCTAACTCCTTAGCCTTGATTGCCTTCAACGAAGCATTTCTGTCGTACCTCTTTTCCAGCTCATCCCATAGTTTCTTGGACTGCTTATTCTCTGAGTACTGGTGGAAAATGTCTTTAGGGATAGACTGTGTAATCAATGCATAAACCCTCTTCTCTGCATTATATTTAACTTTCTGCACGTCTGTCGTCCCTCCTAAGGTTAGCTTTACTCCATCGGCTCCCACCGGCGTACTATACTCAATCTCGATAGCTTCCCACAGATTCGGATCCACTCCATTGAGATAGATCTCAAAACGTTGTTTCCAGTGGGGAAACTCATCTAACGTTAAGAGCTTTGGTGGTTTATTATGATTACCCACCTCACTCTCAAGTAACAATAGTTCTGGATCCTAGAGTCCTTCCCAGCAGTAAATGCTGACATTTGATCTTCCATGGCGAATAACTTTAAGTCTACTAAAACAAACTGTCAACTGGTGTGACTGAAGGATGCGATTGAGCTATCCGTGCGAATGAACTATGCGAATGGTTCAATCGTGCGGGTGAACTAAGCGATCGGTTCTGTCATGCGAATGAAGCTGATGCGTATGAACACTGCGAACGAATGGTTCAATCGTACGAATAGAGATGCGACTAGGTCCAATCGTGCGTCTGAGCAATGCGAATGAGGTCCAGTCGTGCGAATGGCTCACTCGTGCGACTGAAGCTGCTGTTTTGCGAAAATTTCTAGGTTAAACGTGTTTTAGCCAAAAATTCGAATTTCGCAAGGTCTAATCGCCTAAGTCCGTAGAAACCAAACTTTGATGAGCAGGGAACGTCCAAGATCACTTTTGACACAATAGATTGCGTTTTTAGTGCAAAAACACAAACCTTTTATCAATCTTGATTGAATCAAACGTAATCAAGAGCCAAAGCTCTCATACCAATTGTTAGGACCTGGTATTTGAACGAAATACCTAGTGATTAGCGTGTAACCAGATCAAATAGTGCAGAATCCTATTTGATTGGCGATCCAATCAGTGAGAACACACGAAGAATCAATAAAGAATTGAAACTAACGTTAGAATCGATTGGGAATCGATCTAATGTGTTCTATGAACTTGGAGAACGAATGGGAGGCTTTTGGACGGCTAGGGTACGTCTGGAGTCGTAATAGAATGAACTCTTTATTTTTCCACAAATTGGATTGTATTTATAGGTTAGTATTGTTCATTCGGGCGACTGGACCATAAGTATGGTTCAGTCGTGCGATTGAACCATGCGGTTGATCCATCCGCACGACTGAGTGTTCAGTCATGCAACTGAGCCATATTATGTGTCAATCATACGACTGATCCAGTCTCCTGGTTCAGTCGTGCGACTGAGTCCATCGTATGAAGTTATTCATGCGTGTGGTCCATTCACATGGGCCATTCGCATGAGAACTTCATTATGTTAAGTTTGAATGTATAATTAATAAACATTATGTGTAACCATTCAAACAATCACTAACCTAATTAACCTATTCAATATCGACTCATTAATGAAATATTAGACATTACAAATCACAAACAATCAATATCATTTCATTAATCATATTAAATTATATCTGAATCAGATAAACAAGATCTATTACATTTCATATCATGATCTAGGGACATACATGTATCAACAAATAGGAATATGTGGACCTTTACATATTGAGATCCAAAAGTCAGGATCTACACCTGTGATATAATTTCTAAACCTTATTCTCCATTATTTAAACTCAGATTTGTGTTTAAGCATGGGAGGTTTAGGTGTATGACCTAATTCAAAGTAACTATTAGAATCCATGTTGATTTGTGTAAGTATAGATTTAGTTGATTTTAAGATTGATTATGTTTGATGAGTCCAACTTGTTCAAGCAGTTCTGTTGAGGTTCAGAATGAGTGTTCTTGTTGTTTGACAGGAGTAGTTTTGACGTTTGCTAAGTAGAGATGATAATATCTACTACTAGCAAATTGATTATCAGATCAATTGAGTTTTATTCAGTCTGTGCGCAGATCTGAAAGAGAATCAAGAGCCAAAGCTCTGATACCAATTGACTGGGTTTGAGTAAGAGAGATATTCTTACTGAGAATCGAATATGATAATCAAATCAATGATTGAGTGGCGGAAACAAACAATCAAAGAACATTCAAGCAAGAAAATTACAAATAAATGCGGTTTGTATTGATATATGAAAGTTGATAAGTTACAGAGAATAATTACAACAAAAATTCTCTATCTATCAGCAGTCGCCTTAGTACGAGGTTAACTATTCTATTTATAGACAAGGCAAGATGCCTTTACAAAATGACTAAACTACCCCTGACATATTACATCAGAAACTAGTCTAAGTACTAATCCGCATTTCTGCTTGTTCATCCGCATTGACAAATGCGGATGAGATAATCTTGATGAGCATTTCCACTTGATCATCAGCATTAGTAAGTTGGTCATCCGCATTGGTTAATGCCGATGAACAAATACTTGTGCACATTGGTTGCTCATCCGCATTTGTCAATGCCGATGATCAAAGTCTTGTCTGCATCTTCTTTTGTTCTTCCGCATTAGTCAATGCGGAAGAGTAACTTGTTCTTCAGCATAAGTATTATGTCTTCCGCATTAGTTAATGCAGAAGAGTAAACACTTGTCTGCATCAGAGTTTTGTCTTCCGCATTATCTAATGCGGAAGATAACACTTGTTATTTTTCTTGTAGATCTTCATCCGCATTTCATCTTGGACTTATGGGATTCCAGCTGAGCAATCATCAAGTCACCCATCAAGTCGGCATGTATGATCCTTTCAAGGTGCAACAATCATTTGCTTCAATTCTAGAAGACCTGCTAAGAGGTCATTATGGATGGGGAGAAGGCACTGTCTACCACAGTGCAAGGGAGGACAATCTTCATCACTCCAGCCATCATCAACACTCACTTATAGCTTGATGATGAAGAAGGTGAGTTGTCCTTCCCAAAGAAGCTGTTAATCATTCCTTTGAGCAGATGGGCTATGAGGGAGATTTCTCTATAAAAACCTTCATGAAAGGGAAGTCTCACCTTAGTGGAAATACCTACTTCATGTGGTTATCCACAGCTTGTCAAACAAGCATGGAGGGTGGGACCCGATTCCTGAGGATCACCTACTTCATAATACATGGAATGGTTCAAGGGTTCATGTTCATGTACTCTTAATTTGTTTATACAAATTTCCTTGTTAACTTGGACTCCTTAGAGTATTATATGTTTCCTAGTTATGTCCAACACATTCTCAACTATGAACTGGGCTCACAGTTGAGGGAAACAGATAATATTCTTAAATTAGGATAGATGAAGCTTGACATCTTTACAATTATGAAGAACCTAACTATAGGCTTCTCATGGTAGAAACAGCCCTTGTCCCAAAAATGTTAGAGCTCATTGTTCAAGGTGACAACCTAACAACACAAGCTAGTGTTGAACCCACACCTTCTACATCTCAACCACCAAAAAGACCTCAAATTGCCCTCACCTACAAAAGAAAAATCAAATGAACCCCTGCTCGGACTATTGAGTCTGTGCAGGATCCCATATACTTATCCATATAAGAGGAAGTGGATACTGATGCTCCCACTACTCCTGAGAAGCAAACCACTCCCATTATTTCAATGATTAGTGTTGAGTTTCCTCATGCTCAGCCTGATGAGCTCTCAAGCCCAAATGCTTTAAGCCTTCACACTAAGTCTCAACACTCAAGTGAACAACCTTTAGGGGACAGCTACCATCCCTAGCCTTTAGACTTACACCAACCTATTTCTAACCTTGACTTCTATACTGATGAAGACATAGGTTTTAGTGAGTACCATGACTTTCTCTTCTTTTCCACTTCTCAAAGAGAGATGAGTGCTCATGAGTCTCCTATGTCTAGTCTACATCAGTCACCCATCACTAAGGTTGATACTTATAAAACTGTTTAGGATATCCATATGGAAGAGCTTTCACATTAGCAAGTGATTACATCATTAAGACCTCAACCATGGCAACTTAGCCTATAGAATCTTGAAGGTGACTAACTTGTAAAACATGCACTTATCTAGTTTCCAAGGTTAGTTATCTTGAATCTCAGGTGACTACCTTGCAAAACAAGGTCAATGATCAACAACTTGAGATATCTTATCTCATGAAAAAACTAGCTGGGAGACCTTTAAGAAGAGCTCAACCAGGAACACAAGAACCTATGAATGTGGTTGACCTAACCTCTAGCTCACCTATGCAAGTGGGTAATGCTACCAAAAAGGGGAAGAAAGTCATTACAGTCACAAAACCTGGGATTTCTTCAAGGAGTATGGACATTGAGGACTCACCATCCTCACTTGCAATTGAGCATACTCAGCAACTTCCTCAAGTTCACATTGATGTGGACTCAATAGACTCCTTCATTCAGGGTCTTTTTAAGGAAGGTATGCCAAGGGCAGTATTATCTCTACCTCAAGGATCTTTCAATCACATCATAGGGTGGATGTATGATGCAAACAAATGAGCCCTTATTCTTTAAAGAGTTCAAGGGTAGCAAGAAGTTTTCAATTCTTAGACTTTGAACTTCTATGAAAGTCTTGACCTTGTCAGCATGCCACTTGTCAACCAAAGCCAATCTAGACAAGCTGACAAGCTGGCCCAAAGAATTCAAGATAGAATCAGTGCAGAGTTCAGCTTCAGAAGGAGACTAAGGCAATCAGGTAATATCATTGTTCAACTGGATGTTGAGGCAGACCCTAAGATTAGCTTCATAGGGGAAACCTTGACTGAAGGCCGAGTGGAAGAACCTCAAAGCCATGTCTCACCATCAATGACTACTGAGATTCATTCCCTTTATGAGACACATGCTGGTGAAGGTGCATCTCTACCTCTCTTTGGTCAGAGCATGGAAGCTACATCAGACAATAACGGCCAAAGCTCTCTCCACCCTGAGTCACAAAAGTCTGTGAGTGACAAAAGGAAAAGAAAAATAACTTCTGAGGAGATTAAGGAGGAGGAGGGAGAGAGGAAAAGGAATCTAAGGGGAGAATGTTCCTTTATTAGGTTTGCAAGACTCATGGATGATGTTATCAGGGTTGCCCCCAGGCCAAACACTTAGGATTAGATGAGTTGAGGGCAGTCTGGATAAACTACTTGCAAACTCGGAAGTATGACATTGAAAATATCATCTCCCTCCCTTTAGATGAATTAAATCAACTGGCTGACATGGAATTGTCAAATGAAAGAAAGGATGCAGAGGATTTAAAATTACTTCTTCAGATCAAAGAACAAAAAAGATAAAAAAGACTCTACAAGCATGTGCCTACCCTCTCCCCAGTTCAAGAAAGTCCTGTACATAAGGATGTGGCTCCACAAGAAACTTAAGTAGACAAAGAAACTGATAGGATAAACTTGATAAACTACTTGAGTGCCACAGGTTTCAATCAGGCAGCTACACTTCTTCCCTTACCCTTTGATTATATTGAGTTTGAGTATCTCAAACAACTTGAACTTGAATCAGTTAAAGAAATAACGACTAGTAAGAGGAAGTTTAAGGAAGAGGCTGCAAAGTCAAGAGCCATCATCCAGTAAAGCATGAAGAAGTCTGCTGACAGGCAGAGGATGACGAGCTTCTTGAAGTTGTATGGATTTCCCGGAAGGAGACTTGGCCCTATATCTCTGTCCACCATGGATGAGCACATTAGGGTGATCAACTAGAAAATTCAAAGAGGTGAAATTGTTGACTTACACTCCCCACCCAGTTAGGTCTCTCAGGAAGTAGAGATTAAGGTTGAACCATTTGAGATAACATAACCTGAATCTCCTACTGAGCCACAACAAGCGTTGACTTCTAATCCACAGCATGATTGTGTCCCCTCTTAATCTGACCCTGTGAGAGAGGAAGACCCAACTGCAAAAGACAAAGAAGATCAATCAGGTGCTATAGGACAGTCTTTTTAGTTAAAAGGTTCAATGAGGAGAAAAAGGATGGCTTCTAAACCAAACCCAAAGAAGAAGAAGAAAGAAGCATCTATCTCCAGACTTAGGGATGAGTCAGAACATCCTAATGATGTGCAAAAAGAGTATGCTCCACCAACTCCAATTCAAGTAGCTCCTCTAGCATCAGGAAGACCCATCTTATCTTGGACATACACTACAAATCCAGAAAGATGGCATGTCATCGGTGATCAAGGTGTTGAAAATGTCTACACATGGCAGGATATGGTCAATCTTCCTATTCATGATCTCTTTGACATAAGAAGACACTTTGAGAGTCTGAGTGAACTTGATCACCTTATGAAGAAAGGGATAGTCATTATCCTAATGAGGACTGTTGATATCTAAAGTTTTCAAGTTTTTTGGTAGCATCAGCCTAGGGGGAGTTTGTAAGGATTAAATGTAAGGCTGATGCAACCCGAACACCCAAAGTCTCTACTGCATGCATGCACAAGTGTACTTACGTGGATTGCTTTGGAAGTTTCACACTCTGCCTTAGAAAATACTCTAAGTGTGAAATCTTTCGAAGCCAAGACCAATATCTTCCGTAGCCAAAGATGAAGTCTTCCAAAGCTTCAAAGACAAAGTCTTTTGAAGCCAACACTTGAAGACAGATATCTTCCAAAGACTTTTGAACACATACTTTATCTGATATACCTTATACATAAAGTTGGACCCCTTTCCGCTGCAACTTTGTGAAGTCACCAACTTACATAAGTTGGTGAGAAGGTACATGTTTTTGGTAACTGTACATTAAGGTCTTGAGTCTGTGCTTTCTAGTTTATGTACTTTTACCATTTTTTGTAATATATTAGGATGTGAGCTATGGCATGTCGTAGTCACTAGTCAAAAGGAAAATCTACCATTTGACTCTACATTGATTTTGAAGTTTTCTACAATTGTACCCAACTGGCTTTCAAAGTATGGCCAGCTGTAGGATGTAGTTATGTATCTCAAGTACGTGTATCTTTTTGTAGTGCTAAAGTAACATTTGTAATAGAACTTAAGAAGCAATATACAACATTCTTGAAAATCAATTACTTGTGTTGTGTTTGCTATCTTGTTCTGTCTCATCTTTACTTGTGTTCTTAGCATCTATTACTAAACATTAACCAGTTCCCATTTTGATTGGTTAAGTTTTCTAAGAAAGTCTCCTTATTGTGTTGTAAGTGCATACCCTTCATTGGTCCTACAACTTTGTTGAGTGTAGCTTTCTCTTGGTGTCTCCGGGAAGGTGATGAAAGGACCTTTTTGTGAGTGTTCAGCGTAGCATATAAGATGACGTTGAGGTTCTCTGCTATCCTTTTCAGTCACATGCAGGGCTGAACTCATTTGATTGCGAGAGTTACCAGATGAACCTTGCATGTTCATCTCCATCGGTATCCATGGAGAATACCATACAACTCCTTCAAAGTGAGAGTCTTAAGGTTCTTAGTCCTCTTGATGACAACACAATAATATGTCCATTGCCTAGCAAAAGAGGACATGAATTTCCTTAAAATATCCATTGGATTTAGTAGAACCCACGTACATTAGTTTCAATGTTTCCCATAGCTGCTTAGTTGTTTTCCATTTCTTGAAACCCCTATATACAGAGTTTAGAATAGCAGTGTGAAGGGATGTCATGGCTTTCTGATCAATTTCTACTCTTTTTCTATTTTCATCAGAGTAGTCAACCATAGCCTTGGAATCATACCACCTACAGCAGCAGCTGAAGAGGTGCTTAGTACGTAAGGTCCTAAGACCACAGACTCCCACATCCTGGAGTCTAGAGACTTGATGAAACTCTCCACTCTTTGGCACTAAGTGTCAAAATCTTCAAGAGTGATCAGTGGGCACTTTATCATGGTTCCAGTTTCTATATCAGCTTTAGTGATAGCTGCCATTTGAGATGTTAAGTATTTCTTGTGTGTGAGGGATCTTAAGATGGTGAGATATTACTATCAATATCCTGCAATGCTCTCATACAAATTGTAGGATCGATGAGGGGGTTTGGTCACTTACAACACAACACACAATGATGAGAGATTGATTTTAGAACATTTAATAATTAAATGGGAAACTAGAAACTACTTACAATGATGCTAAGAAACACAAGTAATTGAGAGACAGAACAAAAACAAAATACACAACTATTTGGTTTTAAAAAACTTTGTATAAAATTAATGTACAGTCAAAAAGCAGATTGTCTTTTGACAACAACAATATATTACAAAAAGTATAAAATTACATGAAGTAAAAATAAATAGACTCAAGACCTCAATGTATAGTTTACCAAAAGCATGGACCTTTTCACCAACTTGTGAAAGTTGGTGAGTCAAATAGAGTTGCAGCGGAAAGGTGGTCTAGATTTATGATAAAAGGTACAGATAAAGAATGTACTTAAAAGTATTCAGAAGAAATCTGTCTTCTTAAACTGGCTTCAAAAGGCTTTATCTTTGAAGCTTAGGAAGACTTCATGTTTGGCTTCAGAAGATATTGGTCATGGCGTCGGAAGATTTCACATTTAGAATATTTTCAAATGCAGAATGTGAAACTTCTGAAGCGTTCTACTTCAACACTTTATGCATGCATTTAGGATAGACTATTTGGATGTTTTGGATTGCATAAGCCTTATATGAAACCTTACAGGAGGAGATTCACTCATTTGGTTAATAATTTCTTTTGTAAGAAGCCAATTTCTCCAAAACCCAAAGTTTTTCAAACTTGGGTTCCAGTTTCACCTAGTTAATTTGTTCCTTTATTTATTTTGCAGGAGTCATCCACTAAGGTCATAAATAGTGTATGGCACGTTGATAGTGGATGCTCTAGAATCATGATAGGGCCAAAGGATTTATTGGGAAATTATCATATAATCAATGGAGGATATGTGTTGGCCCAAAAGAACCAATGAGCTAGATCAGAAAAATCTTTAAGTCCCACAAGACATAACAACAACTGCTGAAGACTTGATTAGTTGTTTGACATAGTCTGAAGATCAAGAGCTGAAGACTAAAGTACTGAAGACTTCAACAGCTGAAGACTAAAGTACTGAAGACTTCAATAGCTCAAGACTAAAGTACTGAAGACTTCAACAGCTGAAGACCAAAGTCTAAAGATCAACAGCTGAAGTACAAAGACTGAAGACATCAGCTGATGTTCAAGAAGTCCAAATACTGAAGCCTTCAGAGTTTGTCACAACAGCTGAAGAAGCATTCTTCAGTTGTTGTGATGGTTTCCATTCAGTAGTTTTATTATTTATTTCAGTACTTGTAAAACGACTGAAGAGCATGTTCTTCAGTCATTGTTGTTTCAAAAGTTTCATTTCAGTAGTTGTAGTGATAGTTAACACTTGGTATTTTTGTTAGAAGATGTCAGCTGTTTGACATTTTCAGTAGTTGTGTTAACTTTTAGTAGTTAAATAACAGTTAGATGTCACTGTCAAGTGACATTAGCTGACGTCAGCTTTCCTTATAAAAGGAAAGATGACCTAATTGTAACTGTGCAATAAGCCGAGCGAAAGCGTGAATTGAATGAATATATTCCTTTTGGCAGATTTTCTCTCTCTATAACAAACACTGTTTCATTGATAAATTTCATGTGTTCTTGTTTAAATTTGTTAATTTGTGTGCTCATTCCGCTGCAAATCCAATCTAATTGATCAAACTAGATACCGTGATCCTAACAAATGGTATCAAAGCAGGTTAATCATTGATCGACATAACAATTGATCATTGAAACTGTTCTTTTGCTATCTACGTTTGATCGAATTAGCAAATTTGCAAGAATCAGTTATAGAGATTGAGTCTCTGCTGCTTCTGGCTATTTTGTTTGAGGTTCGAAGTGGTTTTGAGCTAGATTTACTTTGTTTACCTTGAATTTGTTAGAATTCTGATTATGAGTACTCCTTCTAATGACCCTCACAATACCGGTTCCTCAACCAAGCCTCCGATGCTGTTTAGAACTGAGTATAACATATGGCAACGAAGAATGCTCCATCACTTGTTTGTTAACAGTTCAGGTTGTTGGACATCTGTGGTTCATGGTCCATAAAAGCCTACGGTGAACAATTCGGAAACCAACCAAATGTTTCCGAAGAAGAAGGAACAATACTCTGATGAAGATCGTAAACTGTTTGAGACATTTGCTCATAGGAAGGGTGAGACTCTGACTCAACAGTTTGAGCGTTTTTCATGTTTGATCTCTGAGCTAAAAATGGTCAAACATGAATACACTAATAGCCAGATGAACCACAGATTCCTCATATCAATGCTTGAGAGATGGGACACATATACGATTGTCCTACGCTCTAATGCAAATCTGGATAGCCTATCTCTCACCCAACTTCATGGGAAACTACTTACATTTGAAAAAGAGATAGAGCAGAAAAGGATACTGGCATCATCAAGCAAGCTCACTGAAGACTTTGTACCAGGGAACACTGCCTTGGTCGGTCATGAGTCAGAATATGCTGCATCAGAAAGTAATTATGATGTGCATATAGATTTCTCTTCAAACAGTTCTGATCATACATTTGTGAGTGTTGATAGTCGGTCAGGCTGTAATAGTGACAATTTGTGCTTCATTATGGATGATTTGAAAGGTATAGCTGATGATGACTTAGAAGAGATGGATATTCTGAGCCAAATGGCCTTTATTAATATCAGATCTTAGACGTTCTACAAGTGAACTGGTAGGAAATTCCCTGGACTCTCTGGCAAAACCAAAGTTGGTTTTGACAAGAGTAAGTTGAGGTGTCACAAATGCCACAGGCTTGGGCACTTTGCAAGAGAGTGTAGATCATCTGGATCTAACTCCTCTGCACCCTTTGTTACTTTTCCAAGTAATATTCAACAAAACAGAGGGCAACATCCTGCTAGTTCTGGTCATCAATCACAACCTCTATCTCCTGCATATTTTGTCCCTCAGGGTCCAATGCCATATTCATATCCTTGCTATTACATGCCACAAACCAGTCAAGTTCAAGTACCCATTGCTCAACAACTAGCTGCTCTTCCTGAGCCTCAACCTTCCCAATCTCATCAACATATGAAGACTCCATATGAAGTTTTACATCATTTGGCTCCTTTGATTTCATTTTTCAGAGCCTTTGGGTGTCCTTGTTTCATTCTCAACACAAAGCATCAACTCCACAAATTTGATCCTAAGGTGGATGCAGGGTATTTTGTTGGTTATTCTTCTACTTGCAAGGCATACAGAGTCTTCAACTACTAAACAAAGATAGTTGAAGAGACTCTACATGTGAAGTTTAATGAATCTCCAAAGGACAAGATTCCACAAAACCCTGTGGAGTTATTTGATTTGGATATACTGCAATATGTTCCTTATCAGGCTCCAGCTGTTGGTCCTGTCAACAGGCTTCCACCTGGTGGTACTGAAGATGATGATGATATCAGTACTCACCTTTTCAAGTTTAGTGACCAACTGCCTGTGTCTACTAAACTTGATGTTCTTGTAGCTTCAGTAGCTCCATCCACAACAAATGCTGATGAGATTTCTGATTCCTCTACATCATTTGACTTGCCATCTCATACTTGGTTTCAAGAATCTGGATCAACATCTGCTGCTGTTGAGCCTGCTACAAACACTTGCACTGATCTCATAGTGTACCAAGAGCTGAAGAATCACCCCATGTCTCAAATCATTAGTGATATCAATGTTGGTGTCTCAACCAGAAGTCAATTGTCTAACTTCTGCTTCTATGCTCCCTTCATCAGTCAGCTAGAGCCAAAGAACTATCATGTTGCTTTGAGAGATAATGGATGGATTGAAGCCATGCAGCTTGAGCTACTTCAGTTCAACAAACAGCAGGTGTGGGAACTGGTTCCTCTACCCCCAGGTAAGTGTGCAATAGGCACTAAATGGGTGTTTATGAATAAAACAGATGAAAATGGTATTATTGTTAAGAACAAGGCCAGACTGGTTGTTCAGGGGTTTGCACAGGAAGAAGGTATTGATTATGATGAAACCTTTGCTCCTGTCGCCAGACTGGAGGCAATTAGATTGTTCTTAGCCTATGCTGCAATCCACAATCTTAAAGTTTTACAAATGGATGTTAAAAGTGCATTTTTATATGGTAAAATAAAAGAAGAGGTTTATGTGTGTCAACCACCAAGTTTTGAGGATAATAAACATCCAGATTGGGTGTAAAAGCTTGATAAGGCTCTTTATGGGTTGAAACAAGCTCCTAGAGCCTGGTATGAGACATTATCAAATTTTCTTCTTCAAAATAATTTCACTAGAGGCTCCATAGATAAAACTTTTTTCATTAAGAGGTGGATCAACATAAGCTACTTGTTCAAATTTATGTTGATGATATTATTTTTGCATCCTCTGATCCCCAGTTGTGTGATGACTTTACCAATTTAATGCAAAATAAGTTTGAAATGAGTGCAATGGGAGAATTACAGTTCTTTCTAGGGTTGCAAATCAAACAAAAGGCTGATGGGACTTTCATTCATCAGTCTAAATATACAAAATATCTTTTGAATAAGTTTGATTTACAAAATTGTAAGCCCTGTTCTACTCCCATGTGCAACACCACACAACTGGATGCAGATCAGAAAGGTAAAGCTAATGATGAAACGCTTTACAGATGTATGATTGGGTCCTTGATGTATTTAACGACTTCTAGACCAGATATCATGTTTGCAACTTGTGTTTGTGCTAGATTTCAGGTTGCTCCTAAAGAGTCTCATTTGATTGCAGTCAAGAGGATCTTTAGATATCTGCAAGGTACACAGTCGCTAGGTTTATGGTATTCCACTAGACACTCTTGCAAATTGGTTGCTTTCTCTGATAGTGACTATGCAGGGTGTAAGTTAACCAGAAAGTCAACTTCTGGTGGATGTCAATTCCTAGGCAACTGTTTGATATCTTGGCAGAGTAAGAAACAAACATCTGTTGCTACATCCACTGCTGAAGCAGAGTACATTGCTGCTGCAAGCTGTACTTCTCAGGTACTCTGGCTTCAGAACCAACTTTTGGATTATGGCATTACAGAGACTAAGACTCCATTATTAATGGACAGTGCTTCAGCTCTTTGCATTGTCAAGAATCCTGTCCAACACTCTAGGACCAAACATATAGAGATCAGACATCATTTTATTAAGGACTGTTTTGAAAAAATCCTGATTGATCCAAAGTTTGTGCCGTGCTGATGAGCGTGCAGACATTTTTACTAAGCCTTTGGATAGTTCAACTTCCAAAACCTTGTGTTAAGGCTTGGTATGCTGCAGCTAGAATAAGTGACAACTACTGATGATCTCAATAAACAAGTACTGATGATCATTAGTAAAGTCACAAATAAGTACTGATTCTGTTACAAACTACTGATGTAGTTCTAACTACTGATGTTAGTAAACACAGATCAGTACTGTTGTCCTATGAAACAACTGAAAAACAGCCAAAAGGTCTGATGAGTAAGTATTGAGGACAGTATGAAACAGCTGAAAAGCTAAGAATTGACGAAAACTACTGACGGGAATTTCTCTTCAGTTGTTTCTAAAACTGTTGTTTCATCTTAAACAACTGATGACAAAACCATGTCTTCAGTAGTTTCACAACTACTGATGACTAACACCAGGTCGTCAGTTGTTTACAACAACTGATGACAAAACCATGTCTTCAGTAGTTTCATAACTACTGATGACTAACACCAAGTTCTCAGTTGTTTCCAACATCTGAAGCCAAAACAATGGTTTTTCAGTAGTTTTATAAATACTGATGCCTAAACCCAAGACTTCAGTTGTTTCAACCTCTGAAGGTTAAAACCACGTCATCAATCGTTTAAAACTACTGATGACTAACACCAAACCCTTCAGTTGCTTCATAACCCTTATCCTATATATACCTAATCCTACAGAGCTTCATCATCTCAAACCTAACATTCAAAAACTCCAACCTTCTCTCACATCAATGGCGAACATGCAGTTTAAACCACGACACAACTGTGTTGCCTACCTTACCAAATCACCTTTCTAGACGAAGTTTGATACTGCTATTGATCTCATGGTCCATTGTCCATACAAAACGGCCTTCCTTATCAATCCTACCATTTATGCCGAATCCCTAACACAGTTCTGGACGAATATCACCCTTACCACTGGGGAGAATGCCACCGAGTCTCTCCAGTCGTTCGTCAACTCACGAAAGGTGGTCATCACTCCGGCAATCCTTCGCTAAAAACTACACCTGGATGATGCCACCTTCCCCACTAGATATTCAAAGGGCATCACTGATCTATCCTTTGCCCAACATGGATATCAGGGTAACCTCAGCACTTCTACCATCTTAAAGAGGCATTTCCATGATGCCGAACGCCTTATTTTTCATATGGTAAATGTCTGCCTAGCCCCTAAGACTTCGTCATGGGAACAAATGTCTACGAGGTGGCAGTAGGTATTTTTCTCTATCCTTGAGCAACAAAACTTAAATTTTCTGAAATATTATCTCTTGAACTTAAGGATATGGCCTCCAAACCTATTGCTAACCGATGGATATTATATCCATGGTTCATAATGGCCATAATAGAGAAGTAGCTGAAAGCTGAGGGACTTGTTGGCCTTGGAGTCCCTGCCATGGCTGTATTGCCTGAAGTATACTCCAGGCACAACTCAGACCAGTCACTCAAAAAGGCTGCCAAACTGCGAAAACCCACGCAGCTGGAACCCACAGCCACCACCTCCAAATCCAAAGTCCCCACCAAACCCAAACACAAGAAAGCCAAAAAGGCTACTCAGGGAAATGAGTCCCTGAGGATGCCCCTGTAACACAAACGCAGGAGATATCTACTGGTCATAACCCCAGTAGATACACGTACTCACCCACCCTCAACCGCTTAGGTTTCCTCTCAACAGGAGCCTGTAGCAACCACCTATGGGGCACCCATACATCTAGAACCTTCCTCACTTGAGGAGTTTGCCATTGAACGCACCACTCTCCCCAGGTGCATACTGCCTTCACCCCATCTCCCACTACAACCACCCCCCAAAGTCCTACCATAATAGTTCCAAAAGTGCGACTCATCAGTTGCATTCCTCACCCCCTCCCCAGATACCAATCAAAACTGGGATAGCCTAACCATTGAGGGGGAGGACCAAAGTGCTTCTGATAACCCACAGCACAGGGGTTACATGTTCAATCTCCAAGTGTAGTAAAGGAGATTCGAACTTCTGGTGAGGCTGCCACTTCATCCTTCAGCAAATGATCAGGATGAAGTTGGTACCATCCATAAGACCTCAGCAGATGCAACTACCGATGAAGGACATAGTCCTGAGGCAGGATGTCCCCAGTACCACGAACAAGGGGCACATGCTACTACTGATCTGCACTCAGAGCATGTATATCCTGATTCAATCAGGAGGTCAGGTGATTCATCTCAGAATGATGATGACCTGGGCTTTTTCTACGATGTTCTAGCCCACAATACCATCCTGGAGAATGAGGTGAGCAGACTCAAAGAGCTGCTTGCCAACATGTCTCAGGATCAAAGACCATCTACCCCACAAAACCACAGATGGCACCTTCAATTGAAGGTTTACCAAATGCTGAGCCTACCCACATAACTGAGCCACCAGCCTCTGCTTTCGGCACCATCTCTCAGGGACAGAACCCCTCTAAGCAGATGGTTGCTATCTTTCAAAACTCCTTACCTCTCATCACTACATCACAATATAGTGCATAAAGCCATTGATGAGAGGATTCCCTCAAATCTACAAACCCTTATTGATGATGCTGTTCATAAATCTCTTTCTGCCTTCCAAACCCCTAATTCAATGACTGCAAAGTCAAAGGCAGTGAAAGACAAGAAAATAAAGAGAGTTGATGCTGAGAAAGAGGCTGAAACAGAGAAACAGACTGAGAAAGAAAAGGAGGTTGAGAAGAACTGATCTCAGAGCAGTTAATACATATAAAAGAGAGAAAAGTGCTGAGTCAGGAGCTGATGAAGAGAAATCATTAGAAGACCTTGTTAAAGATGTTGATAAAGCTCATAGCAGATCAGTGGATACAATTATAGATAGCTATTTAGACATGGTCATGCACAGCCACATTAGATTCTGAGATCAGAAGGCTGGAAATAGAAGAGATACAATCAAGATGGCCAGTTATAGTGTGATGGAAAGGGAGAGATTGGAAATCATGATCAGGTTTATAGCTAAATATCTTGGAAAATCATTGATTGAAATCAAGTCATGGTCCAGGGACAGCATCTTGGCGGTAACCACCAAGATCTGTTCGTCTGAAGTATACACCAAAGGGTTGGCCATTGAAGCTTTGAATGAAGCTGGTGCTGGGAGCAGAACTAAACTGGTCAAACAATCCAAAGCCTCACTTACATCTAAAATGCTAGAACAGCCTGTCAACATTCCCACACCAAAACCACCCCAACCACAACCCACTAAACCAATTCCCTTACCCCCAAAACCAATAGCCGATGATGTACCCTAGAAGAGAAAGAGAAGGATACTGAGGCTAGAAGAAGAAGAAGATAATGATGAAGATGAAGATAGGCTGCCAATCTTAGTTGTTCTACAGTTGCCTAAGGCCATAAGTCACCCTCCAACAATTACTCCTGAATCTCAAAGACAAATTGTGAAAGTAAAATTAGAAGAATAAGAGCTTCACAAACAACATGATGAGGAATTGTTGAGAAGAGTCGACAAAGCATATGCTGCCACATCTTCAATCATTAATATGAAGAAACATGCTCAGAGACTATACACTCTCAGACACACCTTTCAATATCAAAAGGAGAGAGTGAGGATTTGGCCCGATCCTAGGGTGTCTCATAGGATTCAAAAGAAAAATATTCCACAGAGATACATTGTCCAAGTAAAGAAGATTGTAGATGAAGTGATCTTACTAGCTTTTGTAGTATCACCCTGGGAGATCTTAGATGACTTCAAGAAAGTCTATAAAGCTAAACTGACCCCACAAAAGATGCTGGAGAATAAAGTGGTGAAAAAGGGGTTAGTATATAGGAGGCTTGAGGAAGTTAGAAAGAATGAGCTCCAGTTGTTCTTAGAGGGTATTCACCCAGATGAATTTGCTTATAGAATCATAACAACTGTGGAGCTAAAAAATGGGAAGCAGGTCAAATACCTCTCTGAGTACTATGGGCCAGAATCACTTTTTGAAGGAGAAACAGAAGAGCTTACCATGGAGGAACAAATAACCTTCCTTGAGGCCTATACAAGGGAGTCTTACAGACTCATATTTGGGAAGTAGATCTCATGGATGGGGTAACAGCTTTGTGTCTAGTTCCCCAAGACAGAGTTCCCATCCATCCCTTACCAAACACATCTTTGAGACTTCTTCCCAGGCCTGTGCTTACAAGGGTCACTTCTGAGCTGATCAAGAAGACAAAAAGACCAATCTTTCTGCCATAATAAGTGGGACATCTTTAATAAGCTTAAAGGTTTTGGCTGCATTGGTTCAGGGGGAGTTTGTTGGACCAAAAGAACCAATGAGCCAGATCAGAAAAATCTTTAAGTCCTACAAGACATCACAACAACTGCTGAAGACTTGATCGGCTATTTGACAAAGTCTGAAGATCAACAGCTGAAGACTAAAGTACTGAAGACTTCAACAGCTGAAGACTAAAGTACTGAAGACTTCAACAGCTGAAGACTAAAGTACTGAAGACTTCAACAGCTGAAGACCAAAGTCTGAAGATCAACAGCTGAAGTACAAAGACTGAAGACATCAGCTGAAGACATCAGCTGATGTTCAAGAAGTCCAAATACTGAAGCCTTCAGAGTTTGTCACAACAGCTAAAGAAGCATTCTTCAGTTGTTGTGATGGTTTCCATTCAGTAGTTTATTATTTATTTCAGTACTTGTAAAACGACTGAAGAGCATGTTCTTCAGTCGTTGTTGTTTCAGAAGTTTCTTTTCAGTAGTTGTAGTGATAGTTAACACTTGGTATTTTTGTTAGAAGATGTCAGCTGTTTGACATCTTCAATAGTTGTGTTAACTTTCAGTAGTTAAATAACAGTTAGATGTCATTGTCAAGTGACATTAGCTGACGTCAGCTTTCCTTATAAAAGAAAAGATGACCTAATTGTAACCGTGCGATAAGCCGAGCCAAAGCGTGAATTGAATGAATATATTCCTTCTAGCAGATTTTCTCTCTCTATAACAAACACTGTTTCATTGATAAATTTCATGTGTTCTTGTTTAAATTTGTTAATTTGTGTGCTCATTTCGCTGCAAATCCAATCTAATTGATCAAACTAGATACCGTGATCCTAACAATATGTCACATTGGCCGGAAACAAGAAAGGATGGAAAATAGTTGGCCAAGGGGAGGTTTCCAATGGCTCTCTTACTCTAGAAAAAGTCAACTATGTACCTGAACTTGCTTTTAATTTGTTAAGTGTCTCTCAGATTTGTGATAAAGACGTTCCAATCTTGTTCAAGTCCAATGAATGTCTCTTTCTGAAATCAGAAATTGATATTCCAGAAGAGATGGTGTTAATGCGGGCCCCAAGAAAGAATGACACATATCTTCTTGACATGGGTTTAATGGAGTCAACGCCTACCATCACTTGTCTTTTGTCCAAAGCTTCCACTTCTGAGTCTTTCCTATGGCATCGTAGATTAGGCCACATTAATTTCAAAAATATAAACAAATTAGTTAAAAAAATCTTCTTAGGGGATTACCTTTAAAGGACTTTTCTATGGTTGAAAAATGTATGGTGTATGCCAAGGGAAAACAACATAAGAAACCATATAAAAAAGTGAAAACAACATAACTAATCCCCTCAAGTGTTAAATGCTAATTTGTGTGGCCCAATTAGTGTTACATCAATTGCAAAAAAATCTTTCTGTCTTGTGATTATAGATGATTTTTCCAAGTATTCCTAGGTGAGATTTCTTGCCAATAAAATAGAGGCTGCTAAGGAGCTACAGAAGTTAATTCTTTCTATTGAGGCGATAAGCAAGAGGAAGGTTATGGAAATTAGAAGTGACAATGGTACCAAATTTAAAAATTAGATCTTTGATTCTTTCTGTGCTAGTAAGGGGATTATGAGAAAGTTCAGTTCTATGAGAACTCCTTAACAGAATGGTGTTGCTGAAAGAAAGAATTGAACGCTCATTGAAGTCGCTCATACAATGTTGATTGAATCCTTTTTACACATCATTTTGGCAGAGGCGGTGAATTGTGCTTCATATGTTTTCAACAGGGTGCTAATCATCAAAGGCAAAATGAAGACTCCTTATAAACCGTTTCATCAGAGAAAACCTTCTATTGACTTCTTTCAACCATTTGGTTGCTCATGCTCTTTACTGAATACCCAGGCGCGAAAGACGAAATTCGGTGTTGTGTCTGATGAATGTTACTTCATCGTTTATTCTACTTCTCAGAAAGCATATTGGGTGTATAAAAAGAGAACCCGTATTATGCAAGAGTCATATTATGTAGATTGGTAGGAATCTAATTCCTTATATTTTCAATATGAACCAGCATGGTTCTTTAAATTCGATATGGTGTTTTACTATTTTAGTCTTCCAGTTTTCGATGATGATGCGTCCTTCTCTAATGTCCAAACAAACATCATTCCTCTAGTTCCATTCCACAAGCCCCTCCCAATACATCAGCAAACGATGTTACATCAATTGACATGGCATCTTCCTCATCATCCTTAAATATTCCACCTCCACCTGTCTTTACGTCTCTTACCTCATCATCAATATCTACTTCATCTCAGCCCGTCTCACCCACCTTCCCAATTGACACTACCTTACCAACTTCCTTATCTTCTTCTACCTATCAACAACCCATCAGCCAACCTTCTTCAAATATCCTACCCATAACTACTAATGTCAAAACTTTGAAAGACCACCCCCATGATAACATCATTGGATCCATCACTGATGGAGTTCGGATGCGGAGTCAATCTAATTTGATTAATATTTTCATGTTCTCTTGTTTTATATCCCAAATTGTGCCAAAGAATGTTCATGCAGCTCTTCTAGATCCTTGCTAGGTTGAGTCAATTCAATTGGAGACAGTTTATGAAGCTCAAGGTGTGGACCATAGTTGATCTTCCCCCAAACAAATACCCAACTGGCACGAAATGGGTGTTCAACAACAAACCCGATGATCATGGCATTGTGGTTAGGAAAAAGTCCAGATTAGTGGTTCAAGGCATTGCGTAAGAAGAAGGAATAAACTACATGGAAGTCTTTGTTCCCGTAGCCCTTCTTGAAGCTATTCGTATCTTTTTGGCTCATGCCGCTCACAAGCAGTTCAAAGTCTATTAGATGGATGTCAAATGTGCATTTATTTATGGATACATTGACGAAGATATATACGTGTGTCAACCACCAGGATTTGAGGATCCCGACTTTCCTGACAAAGTTAACAAGCTTCATATGTCCCTGTACGGCCTTCATCGGGCACCTCGGATCTCGTACGAGACTTTAACACATTATCTCATAAGCAATGGTTTTTCTCGTGGCACCATTGATATGATGTTATTCATAAAGGAAGTAGATGGTGAGATCCTGATTGTACAAGTCTATGTAGATGATATTATTTTTGGCTCCACCAATCAAAACTTGTGTCGGGAGTTTGAGAAAGTCATGCGTGGTCACTTTAAAATGAGCATGATAGGGGAGATGTGTTTTTTCCTTGGGTTATAGGTTGAACAAAAGCTAGAGGGAATTCTCATTCATTAGAAGAAATATATTAAAGAAATTCTTAAGAAATTCAAGATGGATGATGCTTCTCCTAAACTTACTCCTTCACTACTCAAACTTGCCTTACCCCAGATGAAAATGGGAAATCTGTTGATTCTCATCTGAACATATCAATGATGGGTTCACTTATGTATCTTACAACGAGTCGTCCAGGTATGACCTTTGTTGTGGGATATTGTGCTTGATACCAATCTGCCCCAAAAAAGTCTTATGAAAAGGCTGTAAAAATAAATTTTTCATTATCTTAAGGCTCTTCCCATTTAGGTCTTTGGTATCCTTATGGTGGAAATATTGGCTTACATGCTTATTTTTATGGTGATTCTAATGGCTATTGGTTAAACAGAAAGTCAGTTGCTGGAGGTTGTAAGTACTTCGGAAATTGTTTGGTATCATGGTAGAGCAATAAACAAACCATTGTTTCTCTTTCTGCAGGGGAAGGAGAATACATTTCTACTTCAAGTTGTTGCTCTTTAAGTGCTCTGGATACAACATCAGATGATTGACTACGGGATCAACTTTCTCCATACACCGCTGTTCTATCACAACGAAGCAGCTATTGGCAATGCCAAGAATCTTATTCATCATTCCCGAACCAAGCATATTGAGACATGGATTCATGCAAATCAGATGCTTAGGAAATGGTTGTATTGATATTAGTCCTAATGACACAAAATATCAAAAAGCTAATCTTTTCACTAAAACATTTGATAAACCTTGTATTTATAAATTGATCTCTATGTTAGGATTAATATGATTTTAAAGTTATTTTTCTTTAAAACTATGTCACATACATATTGTTTATATTTCTTTATTTTCTTTCTTTACTTTTTGTTCAGACCGCTCCATAGTCATTCATCATTTTTCACATAAAAAATAAAAATTAAATAAAAATAAAATGTATAAAAAAATATTAAAAAAATTATTTAAAAATTAATAATAATAATAATAAGAATAATAATAAGAAATTCCTACATCTTGCTTATTTGTAGAAATTTCGGGGGAGAATATATATATTAAATGTTGTTGTTGTTTTCTTTTGCAGAATAAAATGAGAAGCTTGGACGATGTAAAGGAGGTTAATAATATTTTGTTGGGATATGCTTGATAGGTTCAACAAGAAAGCGAAGTAAACAGTAAGCTTGTAGCTTAATTAATAAGAACAATAAACTTGAGGACTCACATACTCCCCTTGACATTATTTGCCTTCACAAAGTTTCAAAGTCCATGTTCAAAATGGGTTGAAATTGTAATATCTCTATTTTAAGTTATTCTTATCTAAAGTGTCTTTGTGTCTAAATCTCCCATCCTATCTCAAAAGCTATATGCTTACTTATCCTCGTATCTAAGAAGCTCCTTGTTCTATTATTTCTGGTGCTTATCTTCTCTTCTGTGTGTGAACATTGACCTGGAGTGATGCTCTCCTCTACTGTATGATAGTACTGACCTGGAGCTCTCATCAGCACTATATAATGATGTTCTTTGTTATACATAAGTATAGACCTAAAGCTCTCATCCATTAGACTCAATTGATCAACTCCTCTGTTATACATAAGTATAGACCTGGAGCTCTCATCATTTGTTGTCTATAAGGGTTTTGCTTCTTTTGAAAAAGGACATTTGTTGCTTCGAAAAGGAATAGTCAAGCATGATGTGTTATTTGTTCAATATATAATGAGGACAGGATAAGTTTCTTTACTAAATGTCTATGAGGACTAAGTCATTGTATGTTTTCTTTAAAAAGAACCAAAACATGATAACAGTAGCTACGGTGCACTTGTTGAAATGAAGAAGGCATGGACTTAAACGGACAAGTATATGAGCAAACCCACCAAACTTTGACTCTCCAGAAGATCTTTTCATCTTCTAGTTCATATATATTTTCTCTTATTTGGTTCGGTTTAAAATATGTGTTGTGTGGTGAGATGATGTGGGGAAAAATTCTTTTGATTTCTTTTATTTTGTTTACTTTCTTTAAATTATTTTCTAAATAATTTTTACTTGAATTTATCTTAAAAAGGAAATAAAATTTTAATTTTTTAACTTTCCAGCGAAATTATACTTTTGCTCGCAGTTTCACAGGGTTAAATTATAGCTTCACCGGCTCTTTCACACGTTGCTAGGTCAGTTTCGACCATACTTTCTACGAACAAAAAAATGGTTTCACTTCCAGCAAAATTAAGCCCTATATATCTCAGTTTGCGAATTTGTCTTCTCCTTTTCGCTATGTCGTGGTTTTTATGTTTGAGAGAGTCTCCCGTGACCTTACTTTTCGATTCTGAGTTTTTGTGCTTGTATTTGATTACTGTTGCTTGTTTTCTCTTCGAATGTGAGTTTCAAACCAATGAAATAGTTTAATCTAGGTTTAATACTTTCATTTTGGACTAATTTCTTTGAGACTCTTTGGTGCCTTCACAGTTCTTACTGCGAAAGTTTCGGTAGTCCAGCGAAACTGAACGAAAGTTCAAAGATTTTTTTAGCGAAACTATGTAGTCATGTTGTTCAAGCGAACTTAACAGTTTTGCTTATCTTATTTCAGTTTCGTCGGGCCGAATCTATAGTTTTCGCGCGCCAAATCAATTGTGATGTCTGGCCGAAAGTACTTCATAATTGTTGCCGAAATTACATTTTCGCTTGCCGGAACTAATGTATCACCTAGCGAAACTATAATTTCGTCTAGCGAATCTAAATTGATTTTTATTCATTCTTATTCTTTTAATTATTTATTCCTACATATTAATTTTTATGATACCGTTCTAATGCGTTTCATCTGTTTTGTCATATTACATGGCTAATCTTAAATTCGACAAGTGGAATAATATAACAGCTCTTCTAGATCACACTCATCCCAAAGCAACGGGTTTTAGAGACTGCGTCCATTGGCTATAGATATCTCCTATCGCATATGCTATCTCACATTATTCTACTGTATATGATTTACACATTAAATATTTTGGCATACCATAAAGTATGACACCAGAGCCACTCCTCAGAGTGTAGATACATGTGTACCTAGTTTGTTAGCTAAACCTAAATGTCTTTCATGTCATACACATATGTAACAAATGGGGTTAAAGGATATATAATATGTGGTTGATTTTTATAATGTTTAATATTTCATAGTATTATTGTGTGTTAAAGTGTAATGAACTTACTATATATGTTTGAGGTTGTTGTGCATGGTTCTTAGTCAATAACGATTGAGAAATGTGTTCAACCTAGTCGTATGAGTCTTCATGCGATTAGAGAATGCTTATGGACCATATGCATGAATACATCATGCTTATGGACCAGTCACACGACTTAACCAGGAGACTGGGTCAGTCGCACGATTGGGACATAAGATTGACTAAGTCGCACGACTGAACCTTCAGTCGTGCGTATGGATCAATCGCATGATTCAGTCGCACGATTGAACCATGCTAATGGTTCAGTCGTACGATTGGAAACCCATAACCTATAAATACCACTTAATTCATGGAAAAACTTAACAATTAAGAGCATACTCCATTATACACGAACCCTAGCTGTCTAGAACGTACAAGGAAACTTGTCCAACTTCATAGTTCAATTCTCATTGATCTCTACTCGTTCATAACATTTAGTTTCAATCTTATATCGATCGGGTAATTGTTCTCACTGATTGGATCGCCAATCAAATAGGATTTCGTACTATTTGATTCGGTATAAACGCAAAATATGTTAGTATTCTCTACGTATACGGTCCTGACAAGTGGTATCAGAGCTTTGGCTCTTGATTTTGCGTTTGATTCAATTAGAAATGTGTGAAAACTCAGGTTTTAACTCAAAAGAGTAATCTTTTTTAGTCCACGGGTGTTTTTTGATGTTTACAGGCATTAAAGTTGAAGTTTTTCGTCATACGGCAGATTAGGGTTTCTAGGTAAATCGTAATTAGTGTCAAAGTGTCAAAATTCGAAAATTTTCAAACACAGCAGCCTTTAGTTGCACAAATAGCTCATTCGTCTGATTGACTCATCCGCATTGTCCATTCGTACGATTGAGTCATCCGCAGCACTGGTCATCGGCATTGTCTATTAACACGACTAAGCCATCCGCATTGGTCGTCTGCAATGTCCATTCGCATGACTCAGTCATCCGCATTGGTCATCCACATTGTCCCTTCGCACGACTAAGTCATCTTCATTGGTCATTCGCATTTGTCCATCCGCACGATTGACTCATCCGCATTGTCCATCCACGCGATTGACTCATCCGCATTTGTCCGTCTGCATTTGTCCATTTGCCCAAGTAAACTAGTTTTGTTCTAAAGTTCAAAGTTTATAGAAATGAAAGATCAATTCACTGCCTTTACTTCCAAAAGGGACACTCGCATCCAAAACCTTCTACTTCTAGAAAATGAAATTGGGAATCATAATAAACCACAAAAGCTTATAAGGTTAGATGATTATCCACAATGGAAACAGAGGTTCGAGATCTATCTAAATGGAGTAGATCCCAATCTTTGGGCATCCACTGAGATAGGTTACACTATGCCAGTCAGTGTTGATAAAGTTAAGCTGAGTCTAGGAGGAATGAACAACTGTCAGAAGGTTAAGTACAATGTAGAAAAGAAAGTGTATGCCATGTTGACTCAGTCTATATTGAAAGATATCTTTCATCAATTCTCTGAGAACAAGCAGGCAAAAAATTATGGGAAGCATTGGAGAAGAGATATGATGGGAATACAACGATAAGGCTCTAAAGGCTAAGGCTCTCAAAAGGAGTTTGATAACTTCTTTTCGATAGGGAAGGAGAGCTTGGATGACATTATTGACAGGTTCTACAATCTGATGAGTGAGCTGCACACTCATGGCATAACAACGTCTATGGTAGATAAAGTGTCAAGTTTTGCAGACGGTTTGCCAGATAAATAGGATTCGTTAGTGTCCAATATAAGACAAAATGATATTCTTCCAAAGTTGGATATCAATGATTTCATAATGAAGTTAAGAGAGGAAGAACTGAGAATGAACTACAAGTCACAAAAAGGATCATACGATTAGAATCCTTCACGTTATAACTCAATTCCCACTCCAACCAGTTCAGGAGCACCACTGCAAACAATATTTGTGTCCAGTTCTACGACTCCCTCACAATCCACTACTTCAGGACTAGAAACGTCTGGGTCATCATCGACTCAATACATATTGCCTGAAGCCAATACTATGACGTTGAAGACCGAGAATCTCGGTAATATACAGTAGAGGTTTCAAAGGAGCATATGGATCTCCTAGCTGTAGTGGTACAATCGTATGATGGTCTAGTTGTTAAGAGATCAGAAATTGTCATCTTGCAGATGAAGACTACGAGTAGGTTGATGAGAACGAGCTGGAAAGGATGGATATCATGTGGGCTCTTGCAATTGCAATTAGACAAGCCAAAACGTTTGTTAAGAAGACGAGACAAAATTTAGTAGCCACTAAAGACACACCCTTTGGTTTCGACAAAACCAAAGTCACTTGCTTTAATTGTGGTGAAAAGGGGCATTTTAAACGTGAATGTGTAAAGTCCAAGAAAACAGGAATGGAAATCCATTTTCCACCTTTAACCGTCAAGACAAACCAATGAGTGGAGCTACCTCTTCAAGCAAAGAGACAAAGGTCTTGACCTCTCAAGGTGAGGAAGGGCAATACTGGACCTTCTGCTTTTGTGTCTCCGGGTGAATCAAACATTGGCTGTGTTGGGGGACTGGATGATGGTTCTACGAGTGAAGGTGAGATCACAGTTGAGCAAGTAATATTAGATACTGAAGAAACTGTTAACGTGGTACATCACTGGGTTGAGCAAAAGCTCAGAGCAACAAGTTCAGAATCTCCAGCATCAGAAGAGTCTAACTCTGCATTGATGGCTGATTCAACTGATTCCTCACAGGTAAGTACTAAAGACCAACTGTATGAAAAACATACTTGTGTTGAATGTGAAAAATTTAGAGAAACCATTGATTTGAAATTTTCTAGGTAACTTAGTAAATGATTTACAACTATGCACTAAAGCTAATCGTATTTTAAAACAAAATGAATGTAGTTACAAAGAAAAAATAGAACTTTTGGTAAACAACTAAGGGAAACCGAGGTTGTTGCTTTCAATCAAGCAAATGATATAAAGTTTTTTAAAATTCTTTGGAAGAAACAAAGAAATAAAAATCAGGTTTAGAAGTTGAAGTTAATTCTTTAAAACAAAAACTGCAAAGTTGGATTAGTTCTTCTCATATAGTTCAACACTTAGTGAAAGAACGGATTAATGGGGAAGGGTTGGGTTACAAAGTAGTTCCAACACTACATGAGACCCTTTTAAATAAAAATGCAGACCTATAAACAACAACCTAGTAAAGGATCATGTGGTGTCCACTCCTTTGATTAGTGATCCTGATTCCACAGGTAAACCGATGAACTCTGTCACTAAACAGGAGTCTATTATGGAATCAAAAGGAAAGATGCTTACTGTTAATTTGGATGATAAATTTGAAAAGGTTAGTGTAAGGTCAGGTTCACACATGTCTTCTGCTGAACCCAAAATGACTAAACCAGTTAACCAAACCCGTGTTACACGTCAAAGTCCAAACAAACTAAAGGCTAAAGAGGTTAAAAATGTTCAAACAATTATTTTTGTTAAAGAGGTAGAAACATATAAATGAGAAGTGACTAAACCCAACCAAACTCATGTCGCACCTGTATCACACTCAACCTCACATAAATAGTTTCCTCAATATGTGGAAGGAAGATCATGCTACAGTTGTGAAAAAATAGGACATATTGCTTCTAATTGTCCTTATTATCACACTCCTAGAAAGAAAATTGAACATTATGATACAAAACAAAGTTCTTCTAAAAGGAGTTCTATTACTCCTCCTAAGAGAACTAATGAACCAAAAGTTCAAACTCTAAGCTAGTCGGTTGTTTATCACAAACAGGCGTTACACAAAACTGGCTTATGGAAAGAGAAGTCAAATAAGTTGTCTGATAATGTGAACAATAAGAAGAATGATATACCCTCATCCTCAAGTGGACAGTGGGTTGAATTATGATGTGTGATTCCTCTAGGTCACTCAAGCCAGTTAAGGCTTGGGTCCCTAACCTAAACATATCATTTCCTTTGAATGTGCAGGGTGTCCGCTACAGTGCTATCACAAATACCTGGATTCTTGATAGTGGGGCGTCTAGGCACATGATCGGGAACTTGTGTCTCCTTTTTAATGTCAAACAAATTAAATGAGGACATTTGTCATTTGTTGGGAATAAAGGAGGATATATTACTGCTCAGGGTGAAATGGGAAACTAGAAAGTCAAGTTTGATAAGGTCAACTACGTTCAACAAACTACAGAACAACTTGCTTTCATTCTCCCAGATCTGTAACAAAGGTTTCAAAGTTTTGTTTGATAACAAGAAGTGCTACATGCTGAAAAAGGATTACATTATCCCGGAGGACAATGTCTTAATGTCAGCTTCAAGATATAACCATTTATATGTCTTTCATCTATCAAAAGTCTCCATAACTAATCATATCAATGCTTCTTGTTAAAGGCAACTGAGAGAGATTCGGTCTCGTGGCGTAGGAGAATGGGACACATCAATCCTAGAAAGATAATTCACTTGACTCAGAATGATCTAGTAAATGGTGTAAATGTTAAGAACTTCCAGCTTCTAATCTGCTTAGCTTGCAAGAAAGGGAAACAAACCAAAAAGGCTCGTAACGCAAAGAAAGTTAACTCTATAGATATGCCTCTCGAGCTTCTACACATGGATCTATTTGGTCCCGTTAGCACTAAAAGTATTGCAGGTGATTTGTACTGCTATGTAATAACAGATGATTACTCAAGATTCTCTTGGGTGATGTTTCTGAAAGCCAAATCTAAAACTTTTGAATCATTCAAACATCTAATAACTACATTGGAATCGCTCTACAAGCTGAAGGTTAGACAGATTCGATCAGACAATGACACAGAGTTCACGAACCAGTGGATGGAGGCATTCTGTAAAGAAAATAGGATTGTTCATCAATTTACGTCTACCTACACACCACAGATGAATGGGTTACTGAGTGAAAGAATCAGAGCTTGATAGAGACAGCAAGAACGATGTTAGCCGACTCGAAAGTGCCTAGCCAATTTTTGAACGAGGTAGTGGCCAATGCATGCTACACCCTAAATTGGGTCTTGGTGTTAAAACGTCATGGTAAAACATGTTATGAGTTGCTTCTGCGACATAAACCTAACCTGGAGTATCTCGAACCATTTGGTGCACCATGTACGCTACTGAAGAGAACTCAGTCTGGGAAGTTCAAAGAGAAGGCTGAAGAAGGGATCTTTCTCGGATACAATATACCGAACAAGAGAGTTTACAACAACTCAACGGGTCAGGTAGAGGTGTGGTGCATCATTGATGTTCAGAGATACACCACCCCCTGCTGGAAAGGGACCTTGATTCATCTTTGACTATTATTGATTCTTTGAGTCCTTCAACATACCTCCCTCCCTTCCGGATGATGAGTTAACGACCAGAATGATGTACGATGTCCTAGACACATAGCCGCTAAACTCGACAACATCAAGTCCACAAGGTGAATCTTCTAATCCCTTATGGAGAGCACTTGATGTAAGCAATTCCTCCTCTGATGATGAAGAAATGGAGATTGAACATGTGGACTAGGTGGAACAGGTTCCTACTACTGAGAGTACACAAGCATCGGATGTTGATGCCTCTGACACTTCGAAACCTCATACTCCAACAACTACTGATCTTGAACCTAAGTTTAACAATCTGGATCATGAGGTGGCTGGTCCAACAACTCCAGGATCACAGATAAATGTTTATCATCCCCTGGACAATGTCATTTGGGATGTCCGATCGAGAGTACAGACCAAAAATCTGTTGTACTCAGTTGATTATGCTTCGGTAATGGAAAGGGGATACCTTCACGATGGAGCATATCTATGTTTTGTGTCTCAATTTGTGCCAAAATACGTTAGTGAAGCGTTAAACAATAAGGCATGGGTCAGTGCGATGCAAGAAGAACTCCTACTGTTCAAGAAGTTAGGAGTGCGGACCCTTGTGGACAAACCAAAAGGTGCTAAGGTGATTGGCACTAAATGGGTACTGATATGGAAGAAAGATGACCATGGGTTAATAATCAGGAATAAGGCCCGACTTGTAGTTCATGGATTTCGACAAGTCGAAATCATAGATTACAATGAAGTGTTTGCACCAGTGACGAGGATGGAAGCAATACGTGTATTTCTAGCTTATGCATCCTACATGAAGATCAAATTCTATCAACTAGATGTCATGAGTGTGTTCCTTCATGGTGAAATCCGTGAGACAGTTTATGTCCGTCAACCCAAAGAATTTGAGGATCATTATCATCGGGACAGAGTTTACAAGTTGGATAAGGCTCTTTACGGGCTCCATCAAGCCCCTAGAGCATGGTATGAGAAACTCTTAACTCATCTGGTTAAATACAGCTTTCGCAGGTGATTTATTGAGTGTACACTGTTCATCAAGGAAAAAAGATGGTGACTTACTACTCGTACAGTTGTATGTTGATGACAAAATCTTCAGTTTCAAAAATGAAGACCTATGTAAAGAATTTGAATTTGTAATGAAAGCAGAATTTGAGATGAGCGCCATAGGGGAGATGAAGTTCTTTCTCGGTTATAGGTGGATCAGAAACGAAAGGGAATATTCCTACAACAGACCAAGTATGTAGGCGATATTCTTAGTCGTTTCGATATGGAGAATGCTTCTGCAGCTGGAACTCCACTTGCCACAAACCGTGACATGGCACCCGACAAAAATGGTGATCTGGTTGATGCCACAATGTACAGAGGAATGACTGGATCTCTCATGTACCTCACAACTGTTAGGGACCTTGTACTGGACGATTTACTAACTGATTAACGTGTATACCAAACCAAATAGTGCGGAATCCTATTTGATTGGTGATCTAATGAGTGAGAACGAACGTAGAAACAATTATGTAACTGAATCTAATGTTAAGAATCGATAGGAATCAATCTACTACTATCTATGAACTTGGAGTATGATCTTGGAGGTCTCTCACGGCTAGGTACGTCTGGAGTCGAAGTGTGTATAAAGCTTCCATTTTTCAATGAATTAGGTGGTATTTATAGGTTAGGGTTACTCATTCGTGCAACTAAACCATTTGCATGGTTCATTCGTGCGATTGAGCTATGCGGTTGATCCATTCCCACGACTGAGTGTTTAGTCATGCGACTGAGTCAGTCGCATGAAGTTGTTCAGGCGTATGGACTATTTAGGCGCATGGACACTCATTCGCATGGCCATTCGGACGCATGACCACTGTTGGGGCGCATGGTCCAGTCGGATGCATGAGAACTTCACTTAACCAAGTTTGAATGTATTCATTAGTATAACATTATGCATTATCAATTCAAACATTAACAAACCTATATAATCTAGTCAATATGCATTACACAACTCATTATAAAATATTAAACATTATAAATCACAACCAAACATTCTCATTTCATTAAATACCTAAGCATTACATGGGCGTAAGAAATTCAAGACATATTACATTAAGATCCAAATCTAGGTACATATGTATCAACAAACTCCCCCTTGGACCTAGATCTATATATCGTTTTACCTTCTTCATAACCTCCTCATAGTTCTTGTACTTTTCCTCTCTTGTGACTCCTACATGTATTTCAAATGCAAAGTAGAGACGTATCACATTTTGGAATTGGAGGGCTTGTACAATATCTTTTATGTCATAGAACAGTGGCCACTTGTATATAGTGTAAACGTCATCAGCTAACAAGTTCGTAAGCCACATCGGGTCGAATACCCTGATAGTATCCATTCTGCCCTCTTTGTTCAGAACTATGACAGCTTCCCCTGTTCTCCAATCATAGTACCTCCATTTGATGTGAGGAGTGAAGTCCTGTGGCATCTCCCGTAGAGGGATCTTTGACATTGTTCGTGGAGGACTCCACTTCAGCACTATCTTTGGCTTTCTAGTTATGGGATCAACTTCAGAACGTCAGATATACCTTGTAGCTTGTTGAGGTTTGAAGTTGACCCACCTGGTGTGGTACTCTTTCTTCAAGGCAGCCTCAAACAAGCCTGACATCTTTCTCGGGTCAACGTATAACAGCTTTAGTTTAGCCAGCTGGTTGAGTTCAAAACCAGGTAGAGACTTCAGATCATGATGGAATCTAAAGTACTCAATACCTTTCTCTCTCTTTACCGCGTATACATTAAGATCATCAAAATATGCCCACATGATAATCTTGCCTGACACCTTGTGATGTTTCTTCACATTGTAGAGCTTGGTGTAGACATTCTGTTTAGGGGCAGCGTGTTGGGCTCGGATCTCTTCAAAACAAGTAGCCCATTCAACCTTTCTGATATCAACATCAGTGTTTGAAGCTTGGGCTTGTTCTTCAACCTTCTCGGACTCTTGCCTTTCTAATATCTCAAATGTATCACCAACCAGGGAGTCTCCCAAATTGGGGACCATATTTCCCTCTTTATCAGCGTACTCGAGATAGTGCTCTGCAGTGACGTCCTCGATCTCTATCTCATCAATGTCGTTCAGCTCGTCGTCACTGGTTTCTACAAAAGTTGGAGTGTCCTTGACAATCTCATCGAGATTCAACTTGAACATTTCTGCAATTTGCTCGTCAGTGAGATTGTGAATGATCTCTCCTTCTTCAGGCAGGTGGTTGACCACAGGTGCAGTGTCTTTAGAATTGGACATCGCGAGCTCAACTGCTATATCTCCCTCACTTGTGGAATCATTATCTATGTCCTCCACACTAGCTATGTTGGACTCTCCCGGTGTGACGAACCGGAAGCTCCAGTCCTGTCCTTCATCCTCGTTAGCAGTCAAGGCTTTAGGGTCGTTGTTTGCTGAAGTAGAACTACTAGATATGGCTTTGTCCTGATGATTAAAGGACGAGAACAGATTGCCATTACCAGTCTTCTTGACAAAGTTTTTAGCTCGTCGGACAGCACTTGCCAAAGTCCACATTATATCCATCTGTTCCAACTCAATCTCATCCACCTATTTAGAGTCCTCATCTGCCAGGTGGCAATTTCCTATCTTTCCAGCAATTAGTCCATCATAGGAGTGGACTACAGTAGCTAAGAGGTCCATGTGTTCTCTGGCCACGTCAACAGTCACATTACCAAAGTTATCAGTCTTTAATTTTGCTGCATTGGCTTCAGGTATAATATACTAAGTACCAGATGACCTTGACGTTTCGGGCCCTGAAGTAGATTCTTGTGCTGGACTTGCTGAGCTTTAGATGAAGGCAGTCTGCAGTGGTGCTCTAGATGTCTTGGCTTGAGGAGTTGCATTGTAAAGCGCCAGATTCTGATCATAGTTGGCCTTTTGAGCTCTATACTTCATCCTAAACTCCTCCTCTCTTAGTTTCAGAATGAAGTCATTTATATCTAACTTCGAGAGCATCCCACTCTGTATGAGATTTGACACGATGGAAGCCCATTTCTCTGGTAATCCATCTGCAAAATTGGATACGTTATCCTCCATCGACGTAGTTACTCCATGAGTGTGCATCTCACTAATCAAGTGGTAGAATCTGTCGATCACGTCGTCCAGGCCTTCCTTCCCCATTGAAGAGAAGTTGTCAAACTCCTTCTTCAAAGCTTTGGCCTTAATGGCCTCGAGTCAGGCATTTCCGTCATAACTCTTCTCCAACAAGTCCCATAATTTCTTTTCTTGAGTATACTCTGAGTACTGATGGAAGATATCCTTCGGAATAGACTGGGTATGCAAAGCATAGACTTTCTTCTCAGCGTTGTGTTTCACCTTTTGTGCATCAGACATGCCACTTAACGTAAGTTTGACACTGTCAGCTCCTACTGGCATGCTGTACCCCGACTCTATTGCCTCCCACAAATTTGTATCTACTCCATTTAAGTAGATTTCAAAACGTTGCTTCCATTGTGGGTAGTCGTCTAACGTGATAAGCTTCGGGGGTTTATTATGAATTCCCACTTTGTTTTCCAATAGCAATAGATTCTGAATACGAGTGTGTCTACTTGATGTGTAAGTTGAAAACTGGTCCTCCATTTCACTTAACATTACTATTAAACAAACTGTTTATGTGTGCGAATGAAGGTATGCGATTAGGCTTATTCGGGCGATTGAACTAGGCAAATGGTTCAATCATGCGACTGAACTAATGCGGATGAGTCAGTCGGCCGAATGAACTAATGTGGTTGAATAGTCCAAATAGGGTTCTCGGTCGTACGAATGAGTCCAATCGCGCGTTTGGGGAATGCGAATGACCTCAGTCGTGCTATTGAGCCAATCGTGTGAGTGAACCTACTAAAGTTTGAAAATTCGTAGGTTAAATGTGTTTTGGCTGCAAAAAGTCGAATTTTCACAAACCTTAATTGATGTATGCTGGAAAAACTAAACTTTGTGGTATGGAGACATCTAAGGCACCATTTGACACAAAAAGATTGTGTTTTTAGTGAAAAAACACAATTTTTGTATGAACAACGATTGAATCAACACGTAATCAAGAGCCAAAGCTCTGATGCCAATTGTGAAGTCGGCTGGATCGGTAAATATCCGAGCGTGTTCTTGACGTAAGGATAGACAACAGCAAAAAACCAAGAGACAATCAATAACACAAACTATAATTTAATGGTTTCATTGATAAACCCTAACGATTACAAGCTCGTTACAACATAAGAAACAAGACCCTTGGCAAGGGAGATCGAGCATGATCTCCCCTCTCATCCGGCAGCCCTAGGCTCCCGGGTAGACTCCCTCTCAGATCCTCTAATCTCTCTACACATTGAAACTAGTATATATAGGCCTCGGCCCATATTAGATGCGACTGGGCCCATTTGTGTGATTGGACCATGTGTATGGTTCAATCGTATGACTGGACCATGCGTATGGTTCCATCGTATGACTGGACCATACTTATGGTTCAGTCTTACGAATGTCCCAATCGCATCTCTCAGTCGCACGACTGGTCCATTAGCATGGCTCAGTCATTCGACTGAGTCTCATTCGCATATGCTCGTACGAATGACCCAGTTTCATGTGTTTACGACAAATCAGGTGTATAACATTAAGCCTAGACTATTCAACAAGCGACGAACACACTAATATGACTATATATGCTCCAACAACAACCTCATGACCTGATATCATGTATGCAACATGTCTTCATTCAGATATCAGGTAAAACCAAAAGTAAACCAGCTCATGGGAGTAAAAAGGATTTTTTGTTATCTGAACGGTACTCCAACACTCTGGTTGTGGTATCCTCATGATGATGACTTTGAGCTTACAGGGTATAGTGACTCAGATTATGGCGGTTTCAAAATGAATTACAAGTCAACATCAGCAGGATGTCAGTTCTTTGGGAGACGGTTACTCACCTGGCAGTGTATGAAGCAGACCTTCGTTGCTCTATCAACATGTGAAGCTGAATACGTTGATGCTGCAAGTTGATGTTCACAAATCATTTGGATTCAATAACAAATGCGCGACTACGATTTGCAATTTTCCAACACACCTATTTTTGTGTATAATTATGCTACTATGGCCGTAACAAAAAACTCGGCCCAACATCCTAAAACTAAAAACATCGGTATTAAATATCACTTCCTACCTGACTGTTTTGAAAAGCACTTAATCGATGTTGTTAAAATAAATACGGATTTTCAACCAGCCGACCTCTACACAAAAGCATTTGATAAACTGAGGTTTTTATATCTTTAGAGGTTAATGGCATGAAAAAATAAAAGTGATGTGATTCCAGAAGACGAGAGTTTGAAGTTCAAATGGTGCAGTTAATTTTTATTTTATATTATTTCATTTTACTTATTTTTCTGTCTATTAAAAATCCAAAACACAAAAAGATTTTCGGTTTTAGATTTTAGGGGGGGAATAGGTTAACTTAGTATTAAATTCGTGCAATATTAGTTTCTTAAAAAATTAACGAGGGAGGAGACAACTTACCAATAGAAATGAAACCAATCCATGATTCTGATTCAACGTTTATGTAACATGATAGTACAAAGGAACAAATCGTTTGGGACTTTAAAAGATTTTAAATGATAAATATGCAAAATTCATAGTATAAGTCTAAGAAGTCGAAGCAAAATAAAAGAAAAAATTAAAGTAAAACTAGTATGCTACTATGGTAACATAGAGAAAGTAGACCTAAAGGTTGCTAGTTCATTATATGATGTGTCGGTAGACTCAACACAATAGATGAGTAGACCTCATTGGTGTTTTAAAATTCAAACTAAGTTGTTCAACTTGTTGTGGTTTCCCATCTTATCCATGGTTAACACAATCAATGCAGTTCCAATGAGGGGTGAAGAGTAAAAGAAACGCCACAAATGTGTGCGGACGAGCATAAAAATGAGCAAAGCACATGGAAAAATGCTAAATGCAATCAAGCTAATAACTATGTTGTTGGTGCGTTATGTGCAAAAGAAAAATAAATTCTCTAACAAGAAGATAGGTTGTGTGCCTCTCTACTGTGCGGTGGCACTAACCTAAGGATAAGCATAACATAAATATTCTAGAATTCATTAGAGTTTGCGCGTCTCTGTTGTGCGATTACACTGACCTGAGGCTTGGCATCTCTTTGAAAGCTCTTAGAATAGTTTCTTCTTGAATATACTCGTAGACCGCTCAAAAATCCCCTGAGGAATGTTGATTACCATATAAGCATGAGATCCATAAATGCTTGTTGAAATAATTAAACCTTAACTCATCACCAATGTGTGTCAAATATCTGTGTATGGATTTAAGAGGACAAGAATACTGACAATCATCGTGAGCTACAGTTCTTGAAAGTCAAAATCATTGTGTGCATCTTATAGCTCTAGTATGATTTTCTAAAATTGTTATTGACTCTTGTTCAAAACAAGAATCTAGCATGAAAATGGTTTATTAAAATGTCCCAAGTGATTCTGATATACCTATATGATTCCATAATGAATCGTTCCAGAAATGATAAAATTAACTTGAATCTGTGTTGTCTAGGAAGTAAAATCAGTTAGATATACTAGTAGGTTAATTCCATCTCAAATCAGAAATAAAAAAATATGTCGTTTTTTGTTCTATATTTCAAATTGTTTTCAAATATTATTTTCTAGTAATTTGTTACGTAGATGTTGGACTCTACAACTAGACGGAATCTATGAATCACTCTCTCAAAAGGGGTCACGTCTGAGGTGACCAAAATTTTTAAAATTAAAAGGATCACGTCTGAGGTGATCAAACCATTTTAAAATTAAAAGAATCATGTCTGAGGTGATCAAATGGTGTTAGAAGGTCATAATGTTTATGAATTGTTAACATTTTTAAGGGTTTGAAAGTGTAAAGGGATCAAGCTCATAAGTATGGGCCAATCGCACGATTGGATCATAAGTATGGACCAATCACAAGATTGAACCATAAGTATGAGCCAATCATACGATTAAACCATAAGTACGGACCATTCGCACGATTGGATCATATGCATGAAGCAATCCATGTGACTGGATCACCAGAATGAACCAATCGCACGAATGGATGAGGTCGTATGAGCCAGTCGCATGACTGAACCTAGTTGCACAAGTGAAGCATGAGTATGTGCTCAGTGACCGACGGAGCATGCGTATGGGTCCAGTCATACGGTTGAACATTAACAAAGTATAAAAGGAGGGGTGAGTCAGTCGTATTCTCACCACCTCGAATCGTTCAAAAAATTGTTCATATGTAAAAACCCTGCCAAAATTTATTCTCGCCTTGATTTCTTGCCCATTGTGTTACTAACTGATCCATTGTTCATCTACAGGTACTTAGTGACTGAAATCGAACAAAATGCTCAGTGAAATCAAACCCTAACTGATCTAATTGGTTTAAATCAAGAAATCAGTAAAAACCACTCAATAGACCACTTAAATGAACAAAATAGTTGATTTAAAGTACAATGGGTGCTATTTAGAGTGTGGCGAGTCAAATGAGTCTAAATATGACGTCTTATAACAAGTTTTGACCAAGATTCATAGTTTGAGTGCCAGACAGAGTCGTATGCGAATAGCCACCCCAAATGAACTTCAGTTGCACGATTGAGCTAGACGTGGGATTCAATCGCACGAATGAATCTTTCGGTGACTCAGTCGCACGACTGACTCAACCGCATGGCCTAACACACGACTAAGTTCAGTCGCAAGCTCAATCACATGACTGAACTCAGCCGCATGCTCAATCGCATGACTGAACTCAGCCACATGCTCAATCGCACGACTGAACTCAGTCGTATGGTTAATTCACGTGATTGAAGAAGACTGATCCAAAACAGTATAAGTTTCAACTGTCCTATGTTATGCACAAATCTATTATTTATGTTTCTTGTGTTATAACAACATGGCTGATAGGTGGACTATCAACACCAAGCAAAACATCTGTGCTCACTTAGATGCGATCACTAGGAATGCTACCAAGTTTGCTGGGATTATTGCTTTTATTAGGAGATCGAGGATCTTCAAAGCTATTTCAACACCATGCACACCTTCAAATCCATCCAATTGGCTTTTGGGAAAGTGCTAGGGTTGACCTGTCCATTTAGCCTTACTGTATACGGAGCTCCATTTTTGGTAAAGAGATCGAAGTTACTGCAGGAGATCTAAGACGGGTACTGGATATGGGTGATGATGATGCCACCCGACCAAGTTACATCTTCTGACAGTAAGGGGTTGTTTTATTATGGATGAAGTAAACTGGGGACATCAACACCAGTTTGCTCAACAAAAGCAACCTGATTCCCCAGTTCAAGTACCTGGCCCATCATTCTGAAGTGCATAGCATCAAGGAGGGGAGGATTTGATGATTTATCTGTCCAAATCCAGAATGCATACTTTGCACTAGTGCTGAACCATCCTTTTAGCTTCTCTAACATAATTTTCTCTTACTTGATAGAGAACCTCGAGGCTAAGGGTAAGGAAGATTTTTGCATGTATCCTCGGTTCTTCCAGCTTATTATTAATGTGAAGCTTCCATCTCTGCCAAGGAAAAGAAGATGCAGTGGTACTCGAGGTGATGGATGATACCACCTTGGGTAGGATGAAAGTATACAGGGGGAAGTAGGTGAAGCCCCCTATCGGAGAATGTTCGGGCACTTGGCGACTGTTGATTATATGCACCTTCTCACAAGAAGTGGCCTCATGATGAGAGTGACTCAGATGTTGAGCTGATTGAGCTACCCACTGATGATACAGACGATGACGACGACAATGGTGATGGTCATGGCGGGGAGGCTCCTGGTGGATCCGACCAGGCTCCAATCCACCTCGATTTTCGGATAGATGAAGATGATGAGTTAGATGAGGAGCCTCTGGTAAAGACAGTTGATAGTGTTGTGGCCATAGAGATAGGAATAGCGGCGGTCGGTGGACGCCAGGGTGAGTCAAGGGGTGAGGCTACTGATGTTACTGATCCTACATACACCCCTGACCAGCCCATCAGCCCAGGGGAGCATCTTCTTCTAAAGGCTCAAGGAAGAAGCATATGGCTCACCCCAGGGCTTAAAGTGCAAGAGACGGAGGTCACCCTTATCACCACAGCTACCACTACCTCTACCCCAGCTACCACCACTGCCACTGCCACCACCTCTACCACAGCTACTACCACTGCCATAGCCACCACCATTACCATAGCTACCACCACAACCACACCTCCTATCTCCACCCCATAGCTACTACTACCACCACCACTCCACCCACTACTACTATCTCTCATCCCACCACCACTATCACATCTACTCCACCATAACCGACACACATTCCACCTCCCATATTCACCACATCCACTACAACCACCATCTCTCATTAAGCATGTCCATCCACACATTTTCCATTCATGGTTGGACCCCTCTACCCCACACCGGGTTAGAGGAACAGGTGGCTAACCTCAACAGCATTGTGCTTAGGTTGCTTGCCACTGATAAGCTTAGGGCTTCTCAGTTACACAAGATGATGGAGGTGAATGCAGCTCAAGCTTAGAAGATCAGGGAACTCATTGAGAAGAGTGACCTGTATGAGAGAGCTCTAAGCCGATCCCACCATGCACTTACTAGTCAAAATGAATTGGTGTTGGCTTCGATGAAGAGGATTGAGGAGTTGAAAAAGAAAAATAAGAAGATTATGCTAAAGCTGAAAGGGTCAAAGAGTGAGCCTCTAAAGATCAAGGATGGTGATGATGATGATGATGATGATGATGATGATGAATGAAGATGATTCTGAAGAAAATGTTGAGGAGGGAGGACCGAGCAGAAAAAATCAAGAGGATGATGACGATTAGGAAGGTGGTGCATCTGCATCATCCTCACATCTTCTAGCTCAAGAGAGGCGAACTAAAAGAGACCAAGATCAAGGAGCCTCTTCTTCAGCTCCTCCAATAGAAGAATCAAAGGAGTAAGACAAAAGTAATTATTAGATGTTTATGTATTTGAAACTTTTGTACATGAATTCTATGTTACAGAAATGTAATTAATGTTCAATTTTGTTTATTTATGCTTAAATGGTGTATCTAATGATTTAATGTTCAAGAAGCAAGATGAAATGGAGAAGGAAAAGGATAAAAACCAAGCCCCAAGCCTCGGATGCAAATGTTGATATCAAGAAGGCTGAATGGGCAGCTTGTTTTGCTGAAATAAGAGCCCAGCGCACGACTCCAAAGCAAAATGCCTACACCAAACTCCACAAACTCAAGAAACCCAGAAGGTGTCGGGAAAAATCATTGCGTGGGCCTATTTTGAGGACTTAAACGTTTATGCAGTATAAATAGAGAAGGGGATCGAGTACTTCAGATATCCTTATGATCTGAAGACTCTTCCTGGTTTTGAACTCAACCGACTGATGTGCTTAGATCTGTTGTACGCAAATCCAAGGAAGATGTCAGGTTGGTTGGAAGTTGCGTTGAAGAAAGAATACCACACCAGGTGGGTAAAATTCAGGCCTTTACAACCGAAGAGGTACATCCGTAGGTCTGAAGTGGACCCGATATCTGGGAAGCCAAAAGTAGTGCTGAAGTGGAGTCCTCCACGCACAATGTCAAAGATTCTGTTACGGGAAATGCCTCAGGACTTAATACCACACTTCAAATGATGGTATTATGATTGGAGGACAGGAGAAGTGGTCATAGTTTTGAACAAACATGGAAAGATATAGACTATCCGGGTAGTTGACCCTATGTGGCTAACCAGCTTGTCAGCTGAAGATCTTTACACATTATGCAAGTGACCACTGTTCTATGACACGCAGGACATTGTACTAGCTTTTCAATTCCAACACGTCATACATTTTAGCTTTGCATTCGAGATACATGCAGGAGTCACAAATGAAAAGAAGTACAAGAAGTTTGAAGAACATATAAAGAGTGTTAGACAATAGAGGAACTAGGTCCAAGGGTAGTTTGTAGATACATGTTGCCTAGTTTATAAGCTAAATGTAATGTCTTTCATGTCTTACACATATGTAATGAATGAGGTTAAATGAATATAATATATGGTTGATGTTTATAATGTTTAATATTTTATGGTTTTATTGTGTGTTAAAGTATAATGAACTTACTATATAGGTTTGAGGTTGTTGTGTATGGTTCTTAGTCAATAATGATTGAGAAATGTGTTCAACCTAGTTGTATGAGTCTTAATGCGAATGGACCATGCTTATGGACCATATGCATGAATATATCATGCATATGGACCAATCACACGACTGAACTAGGAGACTGAGTAAGTCGCACGATGGAGACATAAGATTGACTCAATGGCACAACTGAACCTTCAGTCATGCATATGGATCAATCGCATGATTCAGTCGCACGACTGAACTATGCTAATGGTTTAGTCATACGATTGGAAACCCTAACCTATAAATACCACATAATTCATGGAAAACATAAAAATTAAGAGCATACTTCATAATACATGAACCCTAGCTGTCTAGAACTTCCAAGGAACCCTGTTGATTGGGTGCGGATAGTATATACATTTTGAAAAATATTTTACGCACGGATTCATTTTAATTGGTTATTAAAGGTACTAAACCACACACACAAAAGGAAAGTGTGCTTGTCGTGTGGTAATACAGTATTGGTAAGAACCGAGTATCAATCCGTGGACACACCTAGCCTACTCAACGAACTTGACGATTTGGCTATCAGAATTGGGTTTTTGTTATTTCAGGGTTTAAAACAATAATAAAACTAAAGTAAACTAAGATTTGAAGCGTTTGGATTTAAAACCAAGGAATAAAAGTTTTCATCCTAATTAAACTCCACTTATGTAACCGTGATGAATTGGTGGTGTGATTTAATTATATGGATTAATGTAATTGTGTTAATGTTTATAAAGATGAGCTGGCGCGATTTCTCGTCTATCCTGTTGCTGTATGACTAGGATCATGTCAGGTTGAGTTTTACTACTTAGATCAAAGCCCTAATAATGTAGGTAAATCTTTTGTGACCTATTTGACATATGATTTCTGAAAACATAACTTAATGTTAAAAAGAGAGTTGATCAAGTTCCTTCCTAACATACCATTAATTTTAGAAAACCATAACAATTACTAAAGATTTCTCAAACTAATAAAAGGGAACCCGCAAATGATTAGAAAGTTAAAGTGATATGATTTCTAATAACCATCTCTAGTTCATTAGCCATGGATTTATTATGAAGACCGTTTTCGCGAATGAAAGTTAATCATACAGTTTTTCAACTTTGTATGATAATTACAATCACAAACCATAAATTTATAACTTCCCGTTCAAATGTAGATGCTACCCATCAATAGTTTTCCCAAGACCACCATAACATTAACACAATATTATCACACCATTAGTTCATCACAATTACATAAGTTTCATCTAATTAGGATGATAAAAAGAGTTTAGCTCATAATGAGCTTAAGCATAACAACAGATAACAAAGAAGATAGATATGTAATCATCGGTGAAATGGAATAATCAACCGATAATCCAAATGGATGACGTTTAGACGATCCCGAGCTTCTTCCTAGTGTTGCATGCACCTCCCGAGCCACCAAATGACCTTGAAGTCTTGATTACCAAGAGAGTTCTGTAAGTAACTCTCCCACCAAAGCTTTCCAAAATGGTGAGCTTAGGATTCTATTTATAGGCTTTCTGGAGTGTTTAAGCATGGCCCCATGCTAGTACAATGCTTACGAAAGTTGATCGGCTCGTACATGTAGGCTCTGTCTGGCACGACCCCATGCTAAATGGGGCACGGCCCCTTGTTGGAGGTGGGGCACAGCCCCATGTCTACTTTTAGCGAATGGTACTTTTTGTCCTCTCAGATGTCCAAACACAGGGGTGTGTTAATTTACCACGGGGGTGTGTTTCTAGCGAAGCATGGGGGCGTGCTTAATGAGGTACGGCCCCATGCTTGGACTCCAAAACTCGGATTACTTCAATTTCTTGCTAAATATGCTTCTTTTGTCCAACTTGCCCTTTTAAACACTTGAAAACACAATTTAACAATTTTAGGTACATTTTCATCATTTTAAGGAAGGTATTAAGGGAATAATTGATGTGCTTTTGATAGGATTTATATGAATAATTTGGAGCACATCACATGTCCAACTTAATAGGTGAGTCCTGATTGATCTCTACTCGTTCATAACATTTAGTTTCAATCTTATATCAATTGGGTAATTGTTCTCACTGATTGGATCAACAATCAAATAAGATTCTGCACTATTTGATTCGGTATAAATGCAGAATCTGTTAGTATTCCCCACGTATACGATCCGGACACAGAGGATTATGGCAAGAGTGTTGTAGAATGATCTGACTATTACTATTGAGGTTATCTTGAGGGTGTTGAGACTCAATGAGGATACTGGATAGGAGGTCATGATCTTTGATTAGGATGTTTTGAGGCTTTTAGGTCTACGGGATATGAGGGACCTCCGTTTGGCACGAGAAGGAAATCAAGAAGTCCTTTCTCTCCAAAGAGTGGAGACATCTATCCACATGTTTATTATGTGCTTAGATCACCGAAAAGGTATATCATACTGGTTAAACCTATATTGGGCCAAAGCCATGGTTATTTGTTGTAGAGGGAAGAAGGCCAACATTGCAAAACTTATCTTTAATTGTATGGCTGAGAACGTAACGGCACTAAGAAAGACAAGTGGCTACTATACCCCAGATTCCTTTAGATGAACATAGATGATCTTATCCTAATATTCCAAGACATGGAGAGATCAAGATATTAATACAGATGAACAGTCTTATATTTACAGATTGCTATGTGTTGGCCAAAGAACCAATGAGCCAAGATCAAAAACCTCTAAGTCCAACATGGTATCACACAACTGCTGAAAGCTCATCAGCAGTTTGACAAGTGCTGAAGATCAACACTGATGTACAAAGTCTGAAGACAAAAACTGAAGACATCAGCTGATGATATCTACTGAAGTCATCAGCTGATGAAACATCTGAAGGTCAAGTCTGAAGATCAAGTACTGAAGCGTCAGTAGTTTGTCACAACTGCTGAGAGTACTTCTTCAGTAGTTGTGATATCAGTAGTTTTATATTTCTAGTTTCAGTAGTTTTGTAAAACGACTGAAGAGCTTGTTCTTCAGTCGTTGTAGTTTCAGTAGTTTCTAATCAGTAGTTTTATATTCTGTACTTAACACTCTGATATGTTTCTCAGTAGTTGTGAACATTTCAGTATTTCATTAAGAGTTAGTTATTTTTGTATTAGATCTGCCAGTTGTCACTTTTTCCGTGATAATAGCAGCGATTGCACTCTATATAAGGAGTGTCAACCTATTGTAATAATGAATGATGAATGATTTGAATGATTTGATTAGAAACATTCCATATCTATAAACATTCCTTGAATCAGAAATATATTCTCTCGCTATAACCGTATGTGCTCTTAATGCATACAAGCATCGACTTCTTGCTACAATTTGTCTAATTCCTATTCTTATTCCGCTGCCTTAAACTCTAATACATCAACGTGTGATCGCTGATCCTGTCAAATGGTATCAGAGCAGGTTAATCATTGATCGATCTAATATTGATCATTGAAACTGCTATTCAAGATCTAAGTTTGATTGAATTAGCTTTTGTTTTTGCAAGAAAAGGTTATAGAGATTGAATTTTCTGTATTTCTGGTCATTCATCCTGAGATCTTTTCTTGGTTTTTCATTGAGTTTGTGTGGTCTGTGTAAAACTTTTAAAAGCTTGAATTAAATTGTTTCTGAACTGAAAATGACTACTCCCTCCAATGATCCTCACAATACTGGTTCCTCACACCAAGCCACCAATGCTGGTTAGGAATGAGTACAACATATTGCAACGACGAATGCTCCATCACCTGTCTGTTAACAGTGCAGGTTGTTGGACATCAGTGGTACATGGTCCACACAAGCCTATGGTGATAACCCGGAAACCAATCAATGGTTCCGAAGAGGAGGGAGCAATACTCAGATGAGGATAAGAAGTTGCTTGAAATTGATGCAAAAGCCCATGGAATTCTGGCCATGGCACTGCCAAATGAAATCTATTCTGGGCTAATGCATCATGAACTGCCCATGACCTCTGGAATGTCTTGAAAGAACAATTTGGAGGAATAGATAAGGTCTTGGCAAATAATAGAGAAATCCTCGCCCAACAATATGAGACATTTTCTCATAGAAAGGGTGAGACACTGACTCAACAATATGAGCGGTTCTCTTGTTTGATCTCTGATTAAAAATGGTCAAACTTGAGTACACAAATATCCAGATGAATACAGATTTCTTAGATCACTGCTGAGAGATGGGACACATATACTATTGTCCTACGCTCCAGTGCAAGTTTGGACAAACTATCTCTCACCCAACTCCATGGAAACTGCTCACGTTTGAGAGAGAGATAGAACAAAGAGAAAGGTCTTCATCTGGAAAGCTCACTGAAGACTTTGTACCAGGCAACACTGCCTTGGTGGGTCATGAGTCAGAATATGCTTCATCTGAATGCCAGTATGATGAGCATATTAACTTCTCTTCAAGCACTTCTGATTCTGCATTTGTGAGTGTTGATGGTCAGTTTACTGGGTGTAATAATGACAATTTATGCTTCATTATGGATGATCTCAAGGGGATTGCCGATGACGACTTAGAAGAGATGGATATTTTGAGCCAAATGGCCCTGAAATATCAGATCTCAGGAGTTCTATAAAAGAACTGGAAGAAAATTCCCGGACTCTCTGGAAAACCAAAGTTGGTTTTGACAGAGCAAGTTGAGGTGTCACAAATGCCAAAGGCTTGGACACTTTGCAAGAGAGTGTAGATCAACTGGATCTAACTCCACTGCAACCCTTTGTGACTTTTCCTGGCAATAGTCAACAACACAGAGGGCAACATCCTGTCACTTCTATCATCATCCTCAACATAATCTCTGGATATTTTGTTCCTCAGGGTCAAATGCCATATCCGTACCCTTGTTATTACATGCCACAGTCAAATCAAGTTCAAGTTCCTATAGCACCACAACCTCATGCACTACCAGAACCTCAGCCATCCCAATCTCATCAACAAACTCAACCTCAACAACACGCTTCTTCACCCCAGGAGTTGTTGACTGGAGCAGTTTACCAGATGACATGTCTGGTCATGACCAACTGTTCTCAGGTGCTGGTCAACATGGTGGACAGTCCTTTTGGGAATCTAGCTCTTATGGCTTTGGAGTCTGCTGATACTTCATTTTCTAATGCCTCTACACCTAAGGTATCACAGGTATCCTCTGAGGCAAAAGCCAAATTATGTTCTGAACCATGCATAGCAGCATTTGCTTCCATTAGAGAAGCAAATGTAGCTTTAATTAATAAGAACATTGAGCTGGAACAAATATTTCCAAAAACAAAGCTGAATTTGAGTCTGTACTTAAAGATAAAAATGATGAGATGTACAAACTGAAATGCCAAATAATTGATGATAAGGCTAGAGAAGAGGTACTTCTAGAGAAGTACAAAGATCTCAAAGAAACCCTTGCAGTTACCCAGGTAGAGTGTGATAGATGGGTACAATCATGCAAAGGTTTTGAAATGCTTCTTAGTAAGCAATCTACTTCCAATGTGAAGTTTGGCATTGTTACAATCACACTGCTCCACCTACAGATTTTACTCCAAGAGCAGAAGTAGAATCTGAGGTGAGAGTGATAACCAATCCATCACATCATGTGATCTACCTTCTGATACAGCACAATCAGAAGTAGCAGTCGCAGCATCAAGCCCTCTTTGAACCTATCAGCTGATGTTGATGGTTCAAATGCTGACACTCACATGATAATGAGTTGATCAACTCAGGAGTTAATTCTGAAGGTCCTGAAAGGACTAGAGAGCAGGATTTAACACCTGAAGTTCAAACTTCAACTGCTGTCAGTACTGAAGAAAGAAAACTGCCAGTAGAAAGAGTTTGAAGACTACTAAAGAGGCAGTCAAGAAAGCAACCATGCTTCCAAAGCATTGAAGAACAGTCTTCTTCAGTTGCTTCACCCTCTTTAGTTGATGATCAACCTAAGATGAAGAAGAAACCATGTGAAGTATGTGGTTTGTTCAATCATCTTACAGATGATTGTTGGTACAAAAGAGGTTCCAAACTCAAACAAAAAGAAGAAATTAATGAGAAAATGGTAAAAATGAAAACTGAGTTTGAGACCACATTTGTATCAGCAACATCAAATCCTGTAACCCTTAAGTCCTCAAGAAATCCAAAAAGGAAGGGGTTAAACAGGTGACAGCTGAGAATGCTCAGAAGAAGAAGGTGCAACATAGGAACTTATCAAACTCCACTGGCAATGTGTCTGATGAGCTGAAAGCTTTATCACAAAATCAGACACAGCTGGTTATGATGGTTCAACATCTGTTGGGTAGAGTTAACCAACTAGATGCTCCTATGTTGAAACCACAGAAAAGGAGGTCCAAGCCAAAGGACTCCTCTTCTACACCTTCTTCTTCCTCTCAGGCTGTTGTTTCAGATAAACCTGTTAGTTTACCATCTATTGATGAGACCAGGCCCAAAACCAAAAAGGTTTGGGTCTCTAAAACTAACTGATTGTTTATTATTGCAGGGTTCTTCAACATGCCAAAGTAGCATCTGGTATGTAGACAGTGGGGGATCTATGCACATGACTGGAATAGCTCTCTTCTTCATGACTACTCTCAAGAAAGAAGGGATTGTTTTTCTTTGGCAATGATGCTAGGGGTTACATCATGGGTAAGGGTTTTGTCTCTAATGAGAAATCAAATTGATGATGTTAATCATGTGGAAAATCTCAAGTACAATCTCTTGAGTGTCAGTCAAATGTGTGATAAAGGCCATGTTGCTCTTTTACCAGTCAAAACTGTAGGATTCTGTCATCAAAGTTTTGCACTTGATTGACAAGGTGTTGGATGATCACACTCTCCTGAGAGCCAACATGACAGGAGAGTGTATGCCTTAGATCTTTCCAAGAAAATAGATCTCAAAGGCAATCCTTGCCTATTTTCCAAAGCCTCTTCTCAAGAATCTAAACTGTGGCACAGAAGCTTGGTCATGTTAATCTCAAAAACATGAATCAGCTTACCCACAATAGTTTAGTTAGAGGCTTACCAATAAAGAGTTTCACTGTGATGAAACCTGCACTGCTTGTTTAAAAGGAAAACAGCACAAAGTCTCGTTCCCTCCTATTGAAGTGCCTAAGTCCACTGCCTGCTTGCAATTACTGCATATGGATCTATTGGTCCTGTGAGAGTAATGAGCATGGCAAGAAGAAATACTGTCTGGTAATTGTGGATGATTACTCCAGATTTGTGTGGACTTTCTTTCTACATTCAAAGGATGAGGTTGCTCAGAAGATTATTCACTGTGTGTTGTATATTGAGAAGCAGTATTCTCTTCCAGTCAAGTGTATTAGGAGTGACAATGGGACTGAATTCAGAAATCATACACTTGATGATTCTATCTTTCAAAGGGATCAAAGGCAGTTTAGCATCCCAAGGACTCCAGAACAAAATGGAGTAGTGGAGAGAAAGAACAGGACCCTCATTGAAGCTGCAAGGTCCATGCTGGCTGACTCAGGTTTGCCACTGACCTTTTGGCTGATCTGTCAACACAGCTTGCTATGTGCAAAATAGAGTTTTAGTAAATCAGAGGTTGATGAAGACTCCATATGAAGTTCTCCATCATTTGGCTCCTCTGATTTCATTTTTCAAAGCATTTGGGTGTCCCTGTTTTATTCTCAACACAAAGGATCAACTCCATAAATTTGATCCTAAGGTGGATGCAGGGTATTTTGTTGGTTATTCATCTACTTGCAAGGCATACAGAGTCTTCAACTGCAGAACAAAGATGGTTGAAGAAACTCTACATGTTAAGTTCAATGAATCTCCAAAGGACAAGATTCCACAAAGCCCTGTGGAGTTATTTGATTTGGACATACTACAATATGTTCCTTATCAAACTCCTGCTGTTGCTCCTGTCAACAGTTCACCACCTGGTGGTACTGCTGATGATGATGATGATTGCAGTACTCACCTCTTCAGGTTTAGTGATAAGCTGCCTGATTCAGCTAGACCTGATGTTCCTGTAGCTCTAGTAGCACCATCCACAACAAATGCTGATGAGATCTCTTCGAATTCAACTTCCTTTGAATTACCATCCACTGATTGGTTTCAAGGAAATGATTCACCATCACCATCTGTTACTGCTGAGCCTGCTACAAACACTTGCACAGATCTCATTGTGTATCAAGATCTGAAGAATCACCCTATGTCTCAAATCATTGGTGATATCACTGCTGGAGTATCAACAAGAAGTCAATTGTCAAATTTCTGCTTTTATGCTCTCTTCATCAGTCAGCAAGAGCCAAAGAATTATCACATTGCTTTAAAGACAATGGATGGGTTGATGCCATGCAGCTTGAGCTTCTTCAGTTCAAGAACAGCAAGTGTGGGAACTGGTTCCTCTACCTCCAGGTAAGTGTGCAATAGGCACTAAATGGGTGTTTAGGAACAAAACTGATGAAATGGGCTTATTGTTAAGAACAAGGCCAGACTGGTTGTTCAGGGGTTTGCACAAGAAGAAGGTATTGATTATGATGAAACCTTTGCCCCTGTAGCCAGACTGGAAGCAATTCGGTTGTTTAGCTTATGCTGCTTATCAAAACCTTAAAGTTTTTCAAATGGATGTCAAAAGTGCATTTTTGTATGGAAAAATTAAAGAAGAGGTTTATGTATGTCAACCTCCAGGCTTTGAGGACAATAAACATCCTAATTGGGTGTATAAGCTTGATAAGGCTCTTTATGGTTAAAACAAGCTCCTAGAGCCTGGTATGAGACATTATCAAACTTTCTTCTGGAAAATAATTTCACTAGAGGCTCCATAGATAAGACTTTATTCATTAAGAAAGCTGGGCAGCATAATCTACTTGTTCAAATTTATGTAGATGATATCATTTTTGCATCCTCTGATCCAAAGTTGTGTGATGCCTTACAAAGTTGATGCAACAGAAGTTTGAAATGAGTGCCATGGGAGAATTACAGTTCTTTCTGGGGTTGCAAATCAAACAAAAGGCTGATGGAATTTTCATTCATCAGTCCAAATACACAAAAGATCTTTTGCAAAAGTTTGATTTACAAAACTGTAAGCCTTGTTCTACCCCCATGTGCAGCACCACACAACTGGATACAGATCAGAAAGGTAAAGTGGTTGATGAACACTTTACAGATGTATGATTGGGTCCTTGATGTATTTAACAGCTTCTAGACCAGATATTATGTTTGCTACATGTGTTTGTGCTAGATTTCAGGTGCACCTAAAGAGTCTCATCTGATTGCAGTCAAGAGGATCTTTAGATATCTGCAAGGCACTCCATCTCTAGGTTTATGGTATTCTACTGGACATTCTGGTAAATTAGTTGCTTTTTCTGACAGTGACTATGTAGGGTGTAAGTTGACCAGGAAATCAACTTCTGGTGGATGTCAATTCCTAGGCAACTGCTTGATTTCTTGGCAGAGCAAGAAACAGACCTCAGTTGCTACATCAACTGCTGAAGCAGAGTACATTGCTGCTGCAAGCTGCACCTCTCAGGTACTCTGGCTTCAAACCCAACTTCTGGATTATGGCATTACAGAGACTAAGACTCCATTGTTAATGGATAGTGCTTCAGCTTTGTGTATTGTCAAAAATCCAGTCCAGCACTCTAGGACCAAACATATAGAGATCAGACATCATTTTATAAGGGATTGTTTTGAAAAAGGTCTGATTGATCCTAAGTTTGTGCCCAGTGCTGATGAGCTTGTAGACATTTTACTAAGCCTTTGGATAGTTCAACTTTCCAAAACCTGGTGTTAAGGCTTGGTATGCTGCAGCTAGAATAAGTGACAACTACTGATGATTTCAGTAGTAATTACTGGTGATCATTGATACCCGTCACATATAAGTACTGATGAGTCCTTTTCCCTTCAGTAGTTTTTATAACTACTGATGGCTAAATGTCTCATAAGTACTGAAGTACTTTATTTGTTCCAAGCTACTGATGTAGTTACAACTACTGAATCAGTATAAACAGATAAGTACTAATGTCCCATGAAACAACTGAAATCCGCCAAAAAGGCTGATGAATGTGTTGAGGACAGTATGAAACAGCTGAAAGCTAAGAATTGACGAAAACACTGAAGAAATTTCTCTTCAGTCGTTTGTACACTGCTGCTTTTTCATTCTAAACAACTGAAGCAATACCATGTCTTCAGTAGTTTTATAACTACTGATGACTAATACCAAGTTCTCAGTTGTTTACAACAGCTGATGACTAAACCACTGTCTTCAGTAGTTTCACAACTACTGATGACAAACAACCAGTCCTCAGTTGTTTCAATCATCTGAAGTTAAAACCATGGTCTTCAGTAGTTTTCTAACTTCTGATGCCTAACACCACGACTTCAGCTGTTTCAACGTCTGAAAGGATAATACCATGTCAACGGTCGTTTAAAACTACTGATGACTAACCCACATCCTTCAGTCGTTTTCTTACCCGTACCCTATAAATATCCCTGACCTAAGCCCTCAATGCTTCATCTTCTTCAAACCTAACGTTCCTCTCCAAAACTTCCCTCCTCTCAATGGCGTCCATGCAAATTAAACCGCGACACAACTGTGTTGCCTACCTTACTAAATCGCCTATCTGGACTAAGTTCGATACTGCTATCGATCTTATGGCTCAGTCCCAATACAATACGGCATTTCTTCTGAATCCCATACTACATGCCGAATCCCTTCAACAATTTTGGATGAAGGTTACTATTACCACTGGGGAGAACACACACCATCTCTCCAGTCGGTCGTCATAACAAAGAAGTAGTCATCACTCCTGCAGTTATCCGCCAAATTCTTCATCTGGATGATGCTATCTCTCCTGCTGGATATCCGAAGGGCACCACAGATCTTTCCTTTGCCCAACATGGATATCAAGGCAATCTCAGTGCCTCCACTATCCTGAGGAAACACTTTATGACGCTGAGCGCCTAATTTTTCACATGGTGAATGTATGTTTTGCTCCTAAGACGTCGTCTTGGGATCAAATGTCGACAAAATGGCAGCAGGTAATGTATTCTATTCTTGAGCAACAACCGCTAAACTTTTCAGAAATAATATTTTCGGAGCTCAAGGACATGGCTCAAAAACTAACTGCCAACCGTTGGATACTATATCCACGTTCATAATGGCCATCATTACAAACCAGCTTAATGCTGAGGGACTTGTTGGCTTGGGAGTCCCTGCTACGGCTGTTCTGCCGGAAGTATACTCCCGGCACAACTCTGACCAGACACTAAAAATGGCTGCCAAGCTGCGAAACCCACGCACTGGAACCCAGCCACCACCTCCAAATCAAAAGTCCCCACCAAACCCACCAAAAAGAAACCCAAAACGGCTACTCAGGGAATTGAGTCCCCTGAGGATGCCCCTGCAACACAAACGCAGGATATATCCACTAGTCCAAACCCCCTAGTGGATACAATGACTCTTCCAGCCATAGCCGCTCAGGCTTCCTCTCAACAGGAGCCTGCAGCAACCACACAAGGGGTACCTACATATCTGGGATCTTCCTCACTTGAGGGATTGCCATTGAAGAGCACCCACCTCCCCAGGTGCACACTGCTTCTATCCCTTCACCCCAACACCGCCCCTCACAGCCCAACTTTAATAGTTGCACAAGTGCTGACTCAACTGCACTCCTCACCCCCTCCCCAGAAACCACTTACTACTGGGAACACCTCTACAATTGAGGGGGAGGAACACAGTGCACTTGAGAACCCACAGCACAGGGGTTTACCACTTCTATCTCCTGGTGTAGACAAGGAGCTTAGAATATCTAGTGAGGCTGCCACCTCCTCTGACTCAGCACATGATCAGAATGAGGCTGGAACATTGCTAAGACCTCACTAGAGGCAACAGTTTGATGGACACTGTCCTGAGGCTAGAAGTCCCCAGTACCAAGCACAAGGGGCACATGCAACAACTGGTCTACACCCAGTGCATGTAAATCCTGCTCTAAGCAGGAGGTCAGATGATTCAGCTTCGGCTGATGATGACCTGGGCTTTTTCTACGATGTTCTTGCCCAGAACACAATCCTTGAAGAGAAAGTCAGTAGGCTGCAAAACCTACTTGATCAACTCTCACAAGGAGAAAGACCATCTGCCTCTACCCACCCACAGATGGCACCTTCACTTGAAGGTTCCCCAAACACTGAGCCACTCCAAACTCAACCACCTGCCTCTGCTTCAGGCCTATTTCTCAGGAACAGAACCCTCCCGAGCAAATAGGTGCTGTACTTCAAAATTCCCTCCCTCTCATCACACCCATAATCACTGATATTGTGACTAAAGCCATTGATGAGAGGCTTTCCTCATTTTACAACCCTTGATTGATGCTGCTATGCAAAGACACTTTCTGCAGTACAAACCCCTTCCTCCAATGCATCCAAAAAGGGGGAGAGTACTGCAGTGAAAGAAAAGAAGGGAAAAGATCCGAGGAAAAGAAGGAAGCGAAGCAAGCCCAAGAGGAGGAAAAAGAACAACAACCACTGCTCACTACAAGCGAAAGAAAGGTGCTGATGATCATATTGCTGAAGATAAAGCCTTGGAGCTACTGATAAAAGAGGCTGATGCCGAACACAGCAGATCAATGGACAACATCATTGATCAGCTGTTTAGGCAAGGCCATGACACCAATAAACTTGACTCTGAGATTCGACGATTAGAGATTGAAGAAATCCAGAATAGATGGGCAAGTTATGAAGTGTTAGAAAGAGAAAGGCTTGAAATCAAAGCTTGGTCCAGGGACAGTATCTTGGCAATCACCACCAAGATCTGTTCGTCTGAAGCATATACTAAGGGGCTTGTTATTGAAGCTTTGAATGAAGCGGGTGTTGGGAGCAGGACTGAGCTGAGCTAGCCAAGCAATCAAAAGCCACACTCACCTCAAGAATGCTAGAACAGCCTGTCAACATTCCCACACCAAAACCACCCAAATCACAACCCACCAACCAACTCCCTTACCCTCAAAACCCATAGCCGATGATATACCCTTGAAGAAGAAGAGAAGGGTATTGAGGCTAGAAGATGATGAAGAAGATGATGAAGATAGGCTGCCACTCTCAGCTGTGATTCAGTTGCCTAAGGCCACAAGTCACTCCTCAGCAATTACTCCTGAAGTCCAAAGACAAATGGTTAAAGTGAAGCTAGAAGAAGAAGAGCTTCATAAACAGCATGATGAGGAATTGCTGAAGAGAGTTGACAAAGCTTATGCAGCCACATCTTCTATCATCAATATGAAGAAGCAAGCCCTCAGACTTTACACTCTCAGGCATACCTTTCAATATCAAAAGGAAAGAGTGAGGATTTGGCCTGATCCCAGGGTCTCTCACAGAATTCATAAGAAAAACATACCTCAGAGATACATTGGCCAGGTGAAAAAGATCGTAGATGAAGTGATCTCTCTGGTCTTTGTAGTTTCACCCTGGGAAATCCTAGAAGACTTCAAGAAAGCCTACAAAGCTAATCTAACCCCTCAGAAGATGCTGGAAAACAAAATAGTGAAAAAGGGGTTAGTTTACAAGAGGCTTGAGGAAGTCAGGAAAAATGAGCTCCAGTTGTTCCTAGAGGGTAATCACCCGGATGAGTTTGCTTACAGAATAATAACAACTGTGGAGCTAAAGAATGGGAAACAGGCCAAATACCTGTCTGAGTATTATGGGCCTGAATCATTGTTTGAAGGAGGTGCTGAAGAGCTAACCATGGAGGAACAATTCACCTTCCTTGAGGCCTACACAAGAGAGTCGTACAGACTCATTATGGGGAAGTAAATCTCATGAATGGGATAACAACTCTGTGTCCAGTTCCCCAAAACAGAGTTCCCATTCATACCCTGCCAAACAAATATCTGAGATTTCTTCCCAGGCCGGAGCTTACATGGGTCATCTTCTCTACTGATCAAGAAGGAAAAAGACCAACATTTTGCCAACAATAAGTGGGATAATAATAATTTAGAGGTTTTGGCTGCATTGGTTCAGGGGGAGTTTGTTGGACTAAAAGAACCAATGAGCCAAGATCAGAAAACCTCTAAGTCCCACATGGTATCACAACAACTGCTGAAAGCCTCATCAGCAGTTTGACAAGTGCTGAAGATCAACAACTGATGTACAAAGTCTGAAGACAAAAACTGAAGACATCAGCTGATGATATCTACTGAAGTCATCAGCTGATGAAACATCTGAAGGTCAAAGTCTGAAGATCAAGTACTGAAGCGTCAGTAGTTTGTCACAACTGCTGAAGAGTACTTCTTCAGTAGTTGTGATATCAGTAGTTTTATATTTCTAGTTTCAGTAGTTTTGTAAAACGACTGAAGAGCTTGTTCTTCAGTCGTTGTAGTTTCAGTAGTTTCTAATCAGTAGTTTTATATTCTATACTTAACACTCTGATATGTTCTCAGTAGTTGTGAACATTTCAGTAGTTCGTTAAGAGTTAGTTATTTTTGTATTAGATCTGCCAGTTGTCACTTTTCCGTGATAACAGCAGTGATTGCACTCTATATAAGGAGTGTCAACCTATTGTAATAATTGAATGAATGAATGATTTGAATGATTTGATTAGAAACATTCCATATCTATAAACATTCCTTGAATCAGAAATATATTCTCTCGCTATAACCGTATGTGCTCTTAATGCATACAAGCATCGACTTCTTGCTACAATTTGTCTAATTCCTATTCTTATTCCGCTGCCTTGAACTCTAATACATCAACGTGTGATCGCTGATCCTGTCACTATGCTATTAGACAGGACTTCAGTGGAAGATCACTCACTTATGGAAAAACATGTACCCTCCAGAATGATGGAATTATATGAGGAGGGTAAATGAGTTGGAGGAGAAGAGAGCGGAAGAGATGAGGCAGAAACAGACTGAATCTGCTAAGAAAAGAAAGATGTATATGAAAGAAAAAGATTATGACTTTGAGAAGGAAATTCATGAGATGGTAGAGGAAGCTACAGTTGAGAAAGAGAAGAGGTTCAAGAAGAAAGCAGATGAGGGAGAGACTAAGAGAAGGACCAAACACAGGCATCAATATTTTACTTAGCCCACAAGAAGGGAGGAAAGGGCCGAGTTGGAAGAGGATGTGATTAGAGACCTCAACTCATCTCTTGCTAATGAATTGAGTATGATCAAGATCAAACTTACTAATAAAGAACTAAGGGAAAAACAAAAGGATGAGATGATTAAAGGTATTACAAGAATGATGATAGATCAGCAAAGATTGATCAAAAGATTGCTGAATAAGGTAAATGAACTAAAGATAGTAGTTGCCTGGCCCAACCAGCTAACTCAACCTGAGTTAGATGATTTGACTGACACCTCCAAATCCCATTTCTAAATATGGGTACATCTTCTTTGGTAGGAGAGGACACGTTTGGCACAACGACTGAGGAGGTAGGGGGTTCAGGTGTGAGGAAGGAGTTTGAAAAAGAGAATAATGATGGAGGGAACGTAATGGTGGAGAACGTGGAACAAGTGTTTGAGGTTGGTTTTCTTGATATAGCGATAAACATTGATGACTATGGAGGAGAAAAGATGTTTCCAAAACATACTAATGGTGTTGTGAGATTGTAGAAAAAGGATTAGTGGATGAGGAGGAAGATGATGAATAGTTAGTTGATTATGACTCCAAGACTGAATACTATGAAGTGGATGAGAGACTACTAACCTATGTATTAAAGAAGGGAGATAATGTGAATGATGTATTTAGATGTCTAAAGAGAATTGGTTTGTAAGGGAGAAAGAGCCTGAAAAGTTAACTCCCCTATTCCAAAACATGCAAGGGTTTGGTAAGAAAGAGGCCAATAAGAAAATCATCAGTTGGAAGTATAACCCCGGCCTCAGATGTTTATGATCAAGAGGAGAGGGGGAGGAATTACATACATGCATAAGAGGAAGGCATTCGAGACCTTGCCAAAATGGGACTTAAGAAGGTTAGAGGTGCTGCCATTACTTGATGCTAATCTCAGTGAGAGAGCTATGTTGCTGGAGAAGGAAATTAAGAACGGAATAAATGATAATTTGGAGTCATTCGGCTTCATGAAGGCTGAACGAAGAAGGTCAAAGAAGGATAAAGACCGGCAGACTGGTAAAGGGAAGTTTGTGTTGAGGGTGAAACCCCGAAGAACTGTAAACACGGTTAGACTATGAGATCCCCTACCTAATGACTACAAAGTTTTGAGAAATGGTTATAAGACAACAACACCGTGGAGGCAGTGATTAAGGTGAGAATGGGATTGAGTAAAGGTTGTTTGACCCAATGGAGTTGTTTACCATTTGTTATGTAGATCTTCCGGTACTTTATGAGAATCACATTAAAGCAGGGGCAGGAGAGAAGACTAGAAAAGAAGCTAGTTTGTTTATGAATGTGGCTAACAAGGTGAGGGGAGTGAGAGCTGAAGTGAAAGAGTTAGCTAAGAAAATGAGAGCATAGGATGATCTAAATATGGATGTGTAGGATCTCACAAAGAAAATTTCTGAAGCGAGTGCACGTGCCGGAGAAGCTGATGTAACGGGAGCTGACCAAGGAGAATCAACGGCTAAAGCTTTTGAGGATGAGTCTGCAAGAACCGCAAAAGATTTATTAGAGGTAGCCGGAAAGAACAGAGCTGATCACACAAATCAAGATTGATGAAGACGATTAGGTCCAACCTAGGGGGAGTATTGAAGATCATGTATAGGATGGACTCACCTTAGATTACTTTTATGCTTATATTCTATTGTAATAGGTTTAATGTTAGTGTACTTTTATATGTTGCTTATTTTGTGTACATTTATTACCCAGCTTAACTATGAGCGAAACTATGAGTAAAAGAGTAGTTTCGCTCATAGTCAGGTGATTAGTTCACCCGACGAAACTGTTAGTCTCTGTCGGGCGAAGCTATAGTTTCGGCAGCATAGTTTCGTTGATAGCGACTATCAGCGAAACTATGACTTCTATAAATAGTTTTTTGTTTTTTCCCATTGTTGGGAATCCTTGCAAAACCCTAATCGAATATTACTGTTGCAAGAGGCTATTGTAAGCTGGTTATTTACTGAAATATATTGAGCTTTGTTACCTTTGTTTGTATTGGATTGTTATTGCTTATATTTAAATACATTATGGTTTTTCTTATTCATCTTCATCTATGTTGTTTGTTATTGCTACTGAATCAATCTTATATCTCTATCATACGACTGATCCAATCTCCTGGTTCAGTCATGCAACTGGTCCATAAGCATGATGTATTCATGTGTATGGTCCATAAGTATGGTCCATTAGCATGAATATCAACTAGGTTGAATACATTTCTTAATCGTTATTGATTAAGAACTATGTACAACAACCTCAAACCTATATAATATGTTCATACACATGAATTATACTTAACATAATAATAATATGAAATAATTAAACATGAATAAACATCAACCACATATTGTATTTCATTCAACCATTTCATTACATATGTTTAAGACATGAAAGACTTTTACATTTAAGCTCATAAACTAGGAACAAAATGTATCTACAAGAACCTATGAATGTGATTGACCCAACTCCTAGCTCAATTATGCAAGAGGGTAATGCTACCAAAAAGTATACAATCACAAAATCTATGAGTTCTTCACACAGCATGGACTTTGAGGACTCACCATCTTCACTTGCAACTGTCCATACTCAGCAACTTCCTCAAGTTCACATTGATTGTGGACTCTATAGACTTCTTCATTCATAGTGTCTTTAGGAAGGCATTCCAAGGGCTGTGTCATCTCCACCTCAAGGAACATCCAACTACATCATAAGGTGGATGTATGATGCTAAGAGAAAAGCCCTTATTCTTCAAAGAGTTCAAGTACAACAAGAAGTCTTCAATTTTTAAACCTTGAACTACTATGAAGGTCTTGACCTTATTATATTCCACTTGTAATTCCAAGCCAATCTTGACATGCTGACAAGTTGGCTCAAAGGATTCAATATAGGATTACTAAAGAGTTCAGCCTCAGAAGGAGACAGAGGCAATCGGGCAATGTCATTGGACAAATAGATGTTAATTCCCTTTATAAGATGCCTGCCACACCTACATCTTCTTTAGAAGTTAATTCCCTTGATGAGACACCTACCAGTGAAGGTGCATCTCAACCTCTCTCTTGCTAGAACTTGGATCCTACACTAAGCAATGAAGGCCAAAGCAAAGTAGGAACAACATGTATCTACAAACTCCCCCTTGGTCCTAGTTTACTCTATCGTCTAACAATCTTCACATGTTCTTTGAATTTCTTGTACTTCTCATCTTTTGTAACTCCTGCATGTATTTCAAATGCAAAGTAGAGTCTTATCACATGTTGGAACTGGAGAGCTTGTACAATATCATGTGTGTCATAGAATAGTGGCCACTTGTATAATGTATAGACATCTTCAGCAGACAAGTTAGTAAGCCATATTAGGTCGAATACTCTGATAGTATCAATCTTTCCATCTCTGTTCAGAACTATGACCGCTTCTCTCGTCCGCCAATCATAATACCACCATTAAGTCCTGAGGCATTTCCCGTGAGGGAATCATTGACATTGTGCACGGGGGATTCCACTTCACCACTACCATTGGTCTTCCAGATATGGGATCCACATCAAACTTATGGATGAACCTCTTAGGTTGTTGAGGTCTGTATTTTACCCACCAGGTGTGGTATTCCTTCTTTAATGCAGCCTCAAACCATCATAACATCTTCCTTAGATTAGCATACAAAAGATCTAAGCATGTGAGGCAGTTGAGCTCAAAACTAGGAAGAGTCTTTAGATCACCCGGATATCTGAAGTACTCGATCCCTTTCTCTCTCTTAACAGCATTTACCTCTAAGTATTCAAAATACGTCCACCTATAATCTTGTCTGACACTTTTTGATGTCTCTTTACTCTGTAGAGTTTGGTGTAGGAATTATGCTTTGGTGGCGTACGTTGGGCTTTTGTCTCAGCAAAACAAGTTGTCCATTCAGCTTTCTTTAAGTCAACATTAGCATCTGAAGCTTGGGCTTGGCATTCATCTTTTTAATTCTCTTTTTCCATCTCCTCCAGCTTCTCAAATGTAGCACTGCCAAAAGAATCACCCAAGTTGGGGATAACATTACCTTCGTGGTTAGTGTACTCTGGATAATGATCATCTATGACATCCTCTATCTCTATCTCATCCACATATTTTAGCTCATCATCACTCGCAACATCAACTTCTAGAGAATCTTTGACAAGCTTGTCAGGATTAGTCTAAACATTTCAGCAAGTTGCTCGTATGTTCGATCATGAATAATCTCTCCTTCTTCTGGAGTGTAGCTCACAGATCTTCTGACAATCCCTTGCAAGTCAAGAATCATGGTAAGTTGAGTATTGACTTCTTGAAGGGGTTCGACATCATACTCATCTTGTTGTTGAGTTTCATCTGTTTGATTAAATATTTAATACATCACACATAAGTCATTAAACAAACTTTAGAACATAAACAAACATAGATAATCATTAATTTCATTAATGTAATATATAATTCAAGTATAAAAGTTTTTAAATACAAAGACATCTAGTTATTACTTTTGTCTTGATCTGTCGTTTCTTCAGGTGGAGGAGCTGAGGACGAGGCTCCTTGATCTTGGTTTATTTTTGTGCCCCTCTCCTACACTTGAGTGGAGGCTGATGAAGTAGCATCACCTTCTTGATCGTCATCAGCCTCTTTATCTTTACTGCTCGGTTCTCCTTCATCAACACCTTCTTCTTCATCAGATTCATATTCATCCTCCTCCTCCTCATCATCATCATCATCACCATCCTAAATCTTTAATGGCTCATTCTTTGATCCCTTAAGTTTTAGCAATATCTTCTTATTCTTCTTCTCTAGATCCTCTATCCTCTTCACCAACACCAACACCAACTCATTTTGACTTTTTAGTGCATGGTGGGCTTAGCCTAATGCTCTCTCATACAGAGCGTTCTTCTCACTCAGTTCTACCATCTGCTTTGCCTGAGCTGCATTCACCAACATCAGCTAGTTTATTTGAGTAGCCCTTAGCTCATTGGTGGCTATCAGCCTCAGCATAATGTGGTTGAGGTAGCCAGCTTCTTTTCTAACCTGACCATGTGTAGAGTAGGTCCAGGTGAGAATGTGGATTGTGTGGAGGGACCAGCTTAGTGAGTGGTGGTTGTGGTGGTAGATGTGGTGACTATGAGAGATGGAGTTGGAGTGGGATGTAGTGGAGTGGGAGTGGGATGTGGTGGAGTGGGAGTGGGATGTGGTGGAGTGGCTATGGTAGTGGTGGTGGGATGAGTGATAGTGGTCATGGGAGGAGTGGTGGTGGTAGTAGTAGCTGTGGTGGTAGTGGTAGGAGATGCGGTAGTGGTGGTGGCTATGGTAGTAGGTGTGGCAGTGGTGGTAGGGGCAGAAGATGTGTTCACGATAAACCTTGTCCTCTTACCCTTTTTGCCATAAGGGTGAGCCATTCTCTTCTTCCTAGAAGCCCTTAGAAATAGAAGCTCCCCCTGGACCGATGGATGGTCAGGTATGTAAGTAGGGTCGATGACATCATTATCATAACATGCAAAACCAGCTGGTGTCCACCGACTGCCTCTATACCCTTCTCAGTGGCCACAACCCTTCTCCCAACTGTCCTCACTACTGGCTCATCATCTGACTCCTCATCTTCATCTATAAAGAAATCTTGGTGGAAGGTAGCCTTTTCTGTTCCATCAGGCGCCTTACCACCTTGACCCTGATCCTGGTCCTTATCGTCATCGTCTTCTTCATCTATGGGTGCCATGATGGGCTCAGCATCGGAGTCATTGTCATCTTGATGCCACTTCTTGCGAGATGGCGCCATATACCCCTCGTTGGCCAAATGACCAAACAGTCTCCTCGCGGGGGGCTTCACCTGCTTTCCCGGTAGACCTTTATCCTACCCAATGTGGTGTCATCCATAACCTCCAGCACTACATCATCATCTCTCTCCTTTGGCAGCAAAGGAAGCTTCTGATCAATGATCATCTGTAAAAACCTTGGGTACATGCAAAAGCCTTCCTTTCCTTTGGCCTCGAGGTTCTCGATCATGTAGGAGAATATCATGTGTAAGAAACTAAATGGGTGGTTCATTACCAGAGCAACATATCCGTTCTGGATTTGATATGACATCTCGTCAAATCCTCCTCTCCTTAACGCAATGCACTTAGGGATGATGTGGGCGAAGTACTTAAACTGGGGGCATAGTTTGCTCTTGTTGAGCACACCTGCGTTGATATCCCCAGTGTACTACATCCGCATAAAGCAACCTCGAACAGTCAGAGAGTGTAACTTGGTTGGGTGGGCACCATCCTCACCCAGATCCAGGACTCGTCTAAGATCTGCTGCAGTAATACTAATCTCCTGCCCGAATATCGAGCTCCAGATACTGTGGGGCTCTGTGGACCTGTCAATAGTAGCACCTTCCCAGAAGGTCTGTTGTAGTGATCTGTATGGTGTGCAGGGTGTACATATGGCCTTGAAGATCCTGGATCTCTCAGAAAGGCTATGATCCTAGCAAACTCAGAAGCATTCCGAGTAGTAGCATCTAAGTGAGCACACATATTGTGCTTGGAGCTCATCATCCATCTATCAACCATGTTGCTATAACACAAGAAACATATACATTAGAGTTGTGTATAGGAGATGACAGTTGAAACTTCAACTATTTTTGATCAAACTGGTTCAATCGTGCGATTGAACCATACGACATAGTTTAGTCGTGTGATTGATCCTGCGGCTGAGTTCAGTCATGCGATTGAGCTTGCGACTGAACTTAGTCGTATGTTAAGCCATGCGATTGAGTAATTCGTGCGACTAAGTCACTGATTGATTCATTGGTGCGATTGAATCGTGCGCCTGGCTCAGTCGTGCGACTAAGGTTCATTCGGAGTGTCCATTCGCATTTTGCTCTGTTCGACACTCCAACCTTGAATCTTGGTCAAAATTTATGTTAGACTTTGTGTTTAGACTCATTAGATTCGCAGGGACTCTAAATATCACTTAATGTCCTTTGTATCAATGATTATGTCCATTTAAGTGGTATATTTGAAGAGTTATTCTTAATTCTTGATTTTAACCAACTAGGTCATTTATGGTTTGATTACACCGGTCATTATGGTCGTTTTTAGTCTCTAAATACTTGTAGATGAATGAGATATCAGTTAGGATCAGAATCAGTGAGTAATCAAAGTAAACAAAATTTGGGCAGAGTGTTTGCGTATGAGAAGATTTTAAGAGCTCTGAATGGTGGTAAGGAATGCGCCCGACTAACCCCTCCATTTATATTGTTTTAGTGTTCAGTCGTGCGACTGGACCCATACGCCTACTTCATTCGGGCGACTGAGGTTCAATCGTGCGACTGGCTTAGACTTCATCATCCAGTCGTACAACTGGTTCATTCTGGTGATCCAATCGCATGGTTGCCCCATACTCATGGTCCAATCGTGTGACTGGCTAATACTTATGGTTCAATCGTGCGTTTGGCTAATACTTGTGGTCTAATCGTGCGATTGGCTCATACTTATGGTCCAATTGTGCCATTGGCTCGTACTTACAAACACTTCAAATTTTACCTTGTGATATCTAACATTATCAACACCGATCATCTCAAACATGACCTTTTTAATTTAAAACCATTTGATCACCTCAGACGTTATCCTTTTAATTTGAAAACTGTTAATCACCTCAGACGTGATCCTTTTTATTTAGAACCACTTGGTCACCTCAGACGTGACCACTTTTATTGAGTGATTCATAGATTAAATCTAGTTCTATAGACCAACCATTACGTAACAAAAGACTAGAAAAACAAGAAAAACTTAAAATAAAGCAAAACAAGACATATTTTTATGTTTTTTATTTGAGATGGATTGAAATCTTTTAGAACAATCGTCTAACAGAACTTTCTTCCTGGACAATACAGCTTCAAGTTAATTTGATCATTTCTGGAAAGATTCATTATGGACTCATACAGGTATATAAGAATAATTTAGGACATTTTAATAAAACATTTTGATGCTAGACTCTTGTTTTGACCGAGAGTCAATAGCACTTTTAGGAAATCATACTAGAGCTATAAGATGCACACAATGATTTTGACTATCTAGAGTTGCAGCCAAGATGATTGTTAGTATATTTGTCCACTTAAATCCATACATTGGTGATGAGTTAGGTTTAATTATTTCAACAAGCATTTGTGGATCCCACACTTATATGGTAATCAACATTCCCTAGGAGATTTTCGAGCGGTCTACGGGAATTTGACAAGAAGAAACTATTCTAAGAGCTTTCAAAGAGATGCAAAGCCTCAGGTCAGTGCCATCGCATAGCAGAGAGGCACAAACAACAACGAATTCTAGAATATTTAGGTTATGCTTATCCTCAGGTTCGTGCCACCGCACAACAGAGAGGCACACAACATATCTTCTTGTTAGAACAATTATTTTTCATTTGCACATAATGCACCAACAACATAAGTTATTAGCTTGATTGCACTAAACAGTTTTCCATGTGCTTTGCTTATTTTTATGGTCATCCGAACACATTTATGGCATTTATTTTGCTCCTCGCCTCTTATTGTAAATGCGTTGATTGTGTTAACTAGGGATAAGATGGGAACCCACAACAAGTTGAACAACTTAGTTTGAATTTAAATCAAGAAAAAGGTCTACTCATCTATTGTGTTGAATCTACCGACACATCATATAATGGACTAGCAACCTCTAGGTCTACTTTCTCTACTTTACCTTAGTAGCAGACTAGTTTTACTATCATATTTCCTTTTAATTTGCTTAGGCATCTCAGACTTATACTTTGAATTTTGCATGTTAATCAATTAAATTCTTTTAAAGTCTCAAACAATTTGTTCCCTGTGTATAGTCATTTTCTATAAATTTTGAATCAGAATCACAGAATTGATTTCATTTCTTTTAGCTAAGTTGCCCTCCCCCTCGTTTTTTAAGTAATTAAATACTACAACCAATTAAATACTAAACTAAACTATCTCCCCCTAAAAGTCTAAAACCAAAAATCTTTTTGTGTTTTGGATTTTAATAGACAAGAAAATAAAATAAAAGAAAAACTAAGAAAACTTGTCGTACTACGAACTTTCTTCTTCAAGAATCACATCACTTTCTCTTTTTCACGCAATTCACCTTTAAAAGATATAAAAACCGTGGTTTATCAAATGCTTTTGTGTAGAGGTTGGCGCATTAAAAATCGTATAAATTTTAACAACATCGATTAATTGCTTTTCAAAACAGTCACATATAAAGTGATATTTAATACGATGTGTTTTCTTTTAGGGTGTTGGACCAGATTTTTGGTGACAGCAATTGCAGCAGAATTATCAACAAAAAGAGGGGTGTTAGAAAATTGAAAACTGTAGTCGTGCATTTGCTATTGAATCCAAATGATTTGTGAACAGCAACTTCCAGCAACAACAAATTCAACTTCACAAGTTGATAGAGCAACTGATGTCTGCTTCTTACACTGGCAGGTGACTAACCGCCTACCAAAGAACTGACATCCCGCAGATGTTGACTTGTAATTCATCTTGCAACCACCATAGTCCGAGTCACTATACACTGTAAGCTCAAAGTCATCATCATGAGGATACCATAATCCAAGTGTTGGAGTACCCTTCAGATAACGAAAAATCCGTTTAACCCAGATGAGATGATTTACTTTTGGTTTTGCCTGATATCTTAAACAAAGGCACGTGGCGTACATAATATCAGGACACGAGGCTGTGAGATACATTAAGGATCCGATCATTCCTCTATACATGGCAGCATCAACCAGATCACCATTTTCGTCAGGTGCCACGTCATGGTTCGTGGCAAGTGGAGTTCAAGCAGTTGAAGCGTTCTCCATGTCGAACTGACTAAGGATATCACCTATGTATTTGGATTGATGTAGGAAGATTCCTTTTGGTTTCTAATCCACTTGTAATCCAAGAAAGAACTTCATCTCCCCCATGGCACTCATCTCATACTCCACTTTCATTACAGATTCAAACTCTTGACATAATTCTTCATTTTTGTAACCAAAGATTATGTCATCCACATATATCTATACCAGTAGTAAATCACATCTTTTTCTTTGATAAATAATATGGAGTCAATAACTCCTCTGTGAAAACCATGTTTCACAAAATGAGTTGAGAGTTTCTCATACCAAGCTCTAGGGGCTTGATGTAGCCGTAGAGAGCCTTGTCCAGTTTATAACTTGTATCCTGATGATAAGGATCCTCGAATCCTTCGGGTTGACTGACGTAGACTGTCTCACGGATTTCACCATGAAGGAATGCACTTTTTACATATAGTTGAAACTTTAATCTTCATGTAGGATGCATAGGCTAGAAAGATACGAATAGCTTCTGTTAGGGCCATTTAGGTATGAAGTACTAACTCTTGTTAGGATCGTGTATTGAATGAAATACTAACTCATTAACATGTATACCGAATCAAATAGTGCGGAATCCTATTTGATTGGCGATCCAATCAATGAGAACGCACATAGAAACAATTATGTATTGAATCTAAACGTTAAGAATGATTAGGAATCGATCTACTATGAACTATGAACTTGGAGTAGGTTCCTAGAGGTCTCTAGATGGCTAGGGTACGTCTGGAGTTGAAGTGTATTCAATGCTTACGTTTTTCAACAAATTAGGTGGTATTTATGGTTAGGGTTAGTCATTCGGGCAACTAAACCATTAGCATGGTTCAGTCGTGCGATTGAGCCATGCGGTTGATCCATTCACATGACTGAGTGTTCTGTCATGAAACTGAGCCAATCTCATGTTACAATCATACGACTGATCCAGTCTCCTAATTCAGTCATGCGACTGAGTCATTCACATGAAGTTGTTCATGCGTATGGTCCTTTAGCATGGGCCATTCGCATGATAACTTCATATTACTAAGTTTGAATGTATTAATTGTCATTACATTATTCATATTAGTTCAAACAACCACAAACCTATATAATCAAGTCAATATGCGTTAAATAACTCATTAATGAAATATTAAACATTATAAACACAACCAAACATTTACATTTCATTAAGTACCCAACTGTTACATAAGTGTAAGACACTAAATACATATTACATTAAGTTTAGAAACTAGGGACACATGTATCTACAAACTCCCCCTTGAACCTGTGGTCTTTAGGGGCTCTGATACCACTTGTTAGGGCCATTTAGCTATGGAGTACTAACTCTTGCTAGGATGTATTGAACAAATACTAACTGATTAACATCTATATCAAATCAAATAGTGTAGAATCCTATTTGATTGGAGATCTAATTAGTGAGAACGCATGTAGAAACAATTATGTATTGAATCTAAACGTTAAGAACAATTAGGAATCGATCTACTGCGAACTGTGAACTTAAAGTAGGTTCTTAGAGGTCTGTGGACGGCTAGGGTATGTCTGGAGTCGAAGTGCATTCAATGCTTATGTTTTTTCCACAAATTAGGTGGTATTTATAGGTCAGGGTTGGTCATTCGGGCGACTGAACCATTAGCATGGTTCAGTCGTGCGATTGGGCCCTGTGGTTGATCCATTCGCACGACTGAGTGTTCAGTCGTGCGACTGAGCCAATCTCATGTTACAAACATACGACTGATCCAATCTCTTGGGTCAGTCGTGCGACTGAGTCATTCGCATGGAGTTGTTCATGCGTATGGTCCACTAGCATGGACCATTCGCATGATAACTTCATATTACTAAGTTTGAATGTATTAGTTGTCATTACATTATTTAGATTAGTTCAAACAACCACAAACCAATATAATCAATTCAATATGTGTTAAACAACTCATTAGTGAAATATAAACATTATAAACACAACCAAACATTTGCATTTCATTAAGTACCCAACTATTACATAAGTGTAAGACACTAAATACATATTACATTAAGTTCAGAAACTAGGGACACACGTATCTACAAACTCCCCCTTGAACCCAGTTTCATCTAATGTCTTACCATCTTCATAACCTCCTCATACTTCTTGTATTTCTCTTCTCTTGTGACTCCTGCATGTATCTCAAAAGCAAAGAAGACTCGTATCACGTTCTGAAATTGTAGAGCTTGTAGAATATCTTGAGAGTCATAGAACAGTGGCCACTTGTATAATGTGTAGACATCATCTGCAGACAAGTTTGTAAGCCACATCGGGTCAAGAACCCTGATGGTTTCCATTACACCATTCTTGTTCAAAACTATGATTACCTGTCCTATCCTCCAATCATAGTACCACCATTTGAAGTGTGGGGTGAAGTCCTGTGGCATTTCCCGTAGTGGGATCTTACACATGGTGCGCGGAGGACTCCACTTCAGCATGATTTTCGGTTTTCCAGTTATGGCATCAAACTCAGACCGTCTGATATACCTCGTTGGTTGTTGAGGTTTGAAGTTGACCCATCTTGTGTGGTACTCTTTCTTTAGAGCTGCTTCAAACCAGCTAGACATTTTACGTGGGTCAGCGTATAACAATTTCAACTTTGCTAACTGGTTAAGCTCAAATCCAAGAAGAGTCTTCAGGTCGTGTGGAAACCTGAAGTACTCAATCCCTTTCTCACGTTTAACAACATAAACGTTGAGATCTTCAAAATGTGCCCACGCGATAATTTTGCTCGACACCTTGTGATGTTTCTTCACTTTATACAACTTGGTGTAGACAGTCGACTTTGAAGCACTGCGTTGGGATCTTATTTCTTCAAAACATCTTCTGATATTGACTTCAGCTTCAGAGGCTTGGGCCTAATCTTCAGTCTTGTCTGACTCTTGTTCCAGTTTATCCAGAGTCTTAAAGGTTCACTAACGAGATTGTCTCCCAGATTAGGAATGACATTACCCTCAATGTCAGTGTACTCTAGATTATGCTGGTCAGTAATATCTTCAATCTCGATCTCATCAACGTCGTTGAGCTCGTCATCTCTTTCCACATGGACTATTGGAGCATCCTTGACAATCTCATCGGGATTAAGCTTGAACATTTCTACAATTTGCTCGTTAGTGAGATTGTGAATTATCTCTCCTTCTTCAGGAGTGTACATCACTGATCTCCTGACTATTCCCTGCAGATCAAGAATCATCGTGAGCTGAGTCTTGATATGTTGGAGGGGAGCAACATCATATTCATCTCTCTAGAAATTTGGATCTGCTTGATTTAGACATGTAACACACCAATCATTAGTTAATAATCACAACATAGACATCAGTATTAAATATAAACATTCATTACATTAATTTGATACAAGATTCAAATACATATGATTTAAAGAGCATAAACAACTAAGTATTACTCTTGTCTTGAATCATGTGCTCCTTTGTTGACGGGGCAGATGTGGAGGCACCTTGGTCTTGTGCATTCTTTGTCCTCCTCTCACTTGTAGATGTGGCACAGGCAGCAGATGTATCATCATCATCATCAACAACAACAACATCATGTTCAGCATCATCACCAGCATCAGTATCATCCCATGGTCATCACCATCATCATCATCATCATTTTCATCATCATCACCATCATCTTCATCTCCTTCTTTGATCTTTAAGGGCTCATCCTTTGATCCTTTGAGCCTTTACATGATGGTCTTGTTGGTCGCCTCCAACTCCTCTATCCGTTCTGCTGATTGGGCATGGTGCTCCTGGAGTTGGGACATCTCTGAGCTTTGAGCAGCCATCTGCTATGCCTGCTGCTCTATCAACTATGCCTGCTGAGATATCTATAGAGATTAGGCAGCAATAAGTTCTACTAGCTGAAAATCTGAGCAGTCTTCTTGTCACCAGCAGCCAACAGCTTCAACACCATACGGTTAAGTGCCGAGAGCTGTTCCTCTACCCCACTAGGAGGTAGAGAGGATCCAGATGTATAGGAGGGGTATGATGACGATCTGGCATTTTGGATCTGGTCTGAAAGGTCATCGTACCCACCCCTTCGTGAAGCCAAGCACTTGAGGACGACGTGTGCTAAGTACTTGTACTGGGCACACAGGTTGCTCTTGTTAAGCACCCCTGCGTTGATATCCCTAGCGTACTTGATCCTCAAGAAGCACCCTCTCACCGTCAGTGGGTGAAGTCTGGTGGGGTGGTCTGCGTCATCACCCAAACCAAGTACTCTCTTGATATCCTCAGTAGTGATCACAATATCCATCCCAAAAATAGAGCTCCTGATGTTGTACGGATCATGAGAGCGGTCAACCAATGCTCCCTCCCAGAAGCCCTGCTGAACAGACCTGTAGGGAGTGCATGGTGTAGATATCGCCTTGTGGATCCTAGATTGCTTGAGGTAAGCGATAATCCCTGCAATTTTGGCACCATTCCGAGTCGTGGAATCTAAGTGAGCACAGATGTTGTGCTTGGGGTTGATGGACCATCTATCTGCCATCAATTTGTAACACAAGACACGTAGACATTAGATAACCACATGACACAAATCCGTTCTATATAACTTGGTTGAATTCATCTTGGTTCATTCATGCGATTGAACCATGCGACTGTGTTCAGTCGGTTGACTTGTCATGCGACTGGATTCAGTTGGGTGACTGAGTAGGAGATTGAGTTCAATTGGTTGACCAAGCCTGCGATTGGTTCAGTCGGCCGACTGAGCTCATTCGTATAATCCATTCGGCTGATTGAGCCATTCGACCAGCTCAATCGTGCGATTGGAGTTCATCCTGGCATCCAGTCGCATGACCCACTGTTCGGTCGACTGAGATTCGAATTTTAACCAATTCCTGAAATTAGACATCGTGTAATGGTTCTTTAGACTCTCAATCACTTAACTAATAACCTAATAACTTTAATTTCAACATTTTACTTAGTGTAGTTTGGTTATTTGTCCAGTAAATGGTTCGGTTCTTGTGTGGTTCACATTCTTGATTTTGGAGTCTAATCGACGGAGTTTTTGGCAATTTCACACCGTATATTACCTGTATAATCAGTCACTAAGGTCAAAATATAAGAATAAGTAACGAATTTGGGTCAGATGAAAATTTGGCAGAGTAACGGTACAATGTGCGATTTTAGGGCGATTGGGGATGATGAGTTGAATGCGGTCGACTGTGGCCCTATTTATACTAAATCTGATTTCAGTCGGCTGACTGGACCCATTCACTCTATTCAGTCGAGCGATTAGACCTCTGTCGTGCGATTGGCTCAGTCGATCACATTCAGTCGGCCGACTGGGGTTCAGTCGGGCGACTGACTCATTCGCACAGCTCCATTCGGTCGACTGGCTCATTTTGATAAGCCATTCAGGTGAATGATTCATACTCATGTCCATTCGGCTATTTAGTGCATGAGTATGGTCCATTTTTACGGTTGGTCCATACTCATGGTCCAGTCGTGTGATTGGATCATATTCATGATTTTGACTTTATGACCATTTTTCACTTAAACCCTTTTTAACTTTTGATTAAACTTCATGAGCATTTGATCATCTCAGACATAATCATTTTAACTTGAAAAATTGTTGACCAGCTCAGACGTGATCCTTTTAAGTAATTGTCACCTCAGACGTGACTGATTTACATTTGAAAACACGTGTGGTCACCTCAGACGTGACCCATTTAGAATGATTAAGCCCCCTATTGAATTCCATGACATAGTCCGATATCAAACAAACTGAATTTGACTAAATTTAAACAAATTTAAAGAGTTAAACTGAAATACAAAACTAAAATTTGTTTTTGATGTTTTTGTGTGAGGTGTAAATCCTAAGATAGAAAACTAATGGATTCAGTTCCAGAATAGGCAGCTTCAATTAATTTTGACCATAACTTGAGTAATTCAATTTGGAATCATACATGCAAGTCAAATCATTTGGGACATTTTATCAACACCTGATACTCAATTCTTGTTTTTTCATCTATAGTCGTTAGCAAGTTTACAAAATCATACTAGTACTATTAGATCTCCACATTGATTTGGACTTTCAAGAATTGTAGCCATGATGACTGTTAGTATACTGGTCCTCTTAAATCCATACACAAATTTTTGACACAGACTGGTGATAGTTTAAGGTTTAATTATTTCAACCAACATTTGTGGATCCACACTTATGTGGTAATCAACATTCCTCAAGAGATTTTTGAGTGGTCTACGGGTATTTTGACAAGAAGAAACTATTCTTAGAGCTTTCAAAGAGAAGTCAGGCCTCAGGTTAGTGCCATCGCACAACGGAGAGGCGAGAAACAACATTGAATTCTAGAATATCTAGATTATGCTTATCCTCAGGTCAGTGCCATCACACAGCAGAGAAGCACACAACCTATCTTCTTGTTAGAGCATCTTTATTTTTCCTTTTGCACATAAAGCACCAACAACATAAGTTATTAGCTTGATAGAGTTTACTTTTCATTTTTTACGTGCTTTGCTCTATTTATGGTCATCGGCACACATTTGTGGCTTTTTTTTATCGTCACCCCTTATTGGAATTTTGTTGATTCTATTAACCAGTGATAAGATGGGAAGCCACAGTCAGTTGAACAACTTAGTTTGATCTTGAGATCACCAACAAGGTCTAATCATCTATTTGTTGAATCTACCGACATATCATCTGTGGTCTAGCAACCTCTAGGTCTACTTTCTTTGTGTTACCTTAGTAGTTACCAGCTTTACTATCATTTTTCCTTCTATTGCTCAGACTACACAAACTTATACATTGAAATTCGCATCTTATTCAATTTACACTTCTAAAGTCCCAATGATTTTTCCTGTGTACTATCATTTTCCAAAGTCATTGAATCAGTTTCACACATACGATCTAATTTTTATCAGCTCGGCTCTCCTTCTCCCTTGTTTTTTTTTTGTTTTAATGTTGTTAACATAGACCTATTAACCTATTATCCCCCCTAAAATTCTGAAACTATAAACGAGTTGTGGTTTTAGGATGTTAATAGGTGAGAAAATAACATCAATTTAATTCAAAACATAAATTAAGATAAAAAATAAAATAAAAAATAAAAATGAAATTTTTTCAATACGCATCGGACTACATACGGTCATCTTCAGGAATTACATCACTTTTCTTTTTAATGTCATTGACCTCTAACAAGTATAGAAAATGTGGTTTGTCAAAAGCCTTTGTATAGAGGTCAGCGCGTTGAAAATCAATGTTTATTTTAACCACATCGATTAGGTTCTTTTCAAAAAAGTCACATATAAAGTGATATTTTATTCCGATGTGTTTGGTCTTAGGATGTTGGACCGGATTTTTAGTTACTGCAATTAGCAGAGTCATCAACAAAAATAGGAGTAGAAGAGTATTTCAACCGTAATCCCGCATCTGCTGTTGAATTCATATGATTTGTGAACAGCAACTTGCAGCAGCAACATATTCAGCTTCACAAGTGGACAACGCAACCGAGGTTTGCTTCTTACACTGTCAGGTCACTAATCTTCTCCCAAAGAATTGACATCCCGCTAATGTATACTTGTAGTTCATCTTGCAGCCACTGTAATCCGCATCACTATACGCTATTAGCTCCAAGTCATCATCATGAGGATACCACAATCCAAGTGTGGGAGTACCCTTTAGATAACGAAAGATCCTTTTGACCCCTATCAGATGGTTGACTTTTGGCTTTGCTTGATATCTTGAACATAAGTAAGTAGCGTACATGATATCAGGTCGTGAGGCAGTGAGGTGCATGAGAGATCTAATCATTCCTCGGTACATGGTGGCGTCGATCAGATCACCATTCTCGTCGGGTGCTACACCATGATTTGTAGCAAGTGGAGTTCCGGCTGCGGAAGCATTTTCCATGTCAAACCGACTAAGAATGTCTCCTACATACTTGGTCTGATGTAGGAAGATCCCTTTGTTGTCTGATCCACCTGTAACCCGAGAAAGAATTGCATCTCATCCATTGCACTCATTTCAAACTCAGCCTTCATTACTGCTTCAAACTCTTTACATAGATCTTCGTTCTTTGAACCAAAGATTATGTCATCTACATAGATTTGAACAAGCAGTAAATCTCCATCTTTTTCTTTTATTAACAGTGTACAGTCCATAACACCTCTGCGAAAGCCGTGTTTCACAAGGTGAGTCGAGAGTTTCTCATACGAGGCTCTAGGAGCTTGATGAAGCCCATATAAAGCCTTGTCAAGTTTGTAAACTCTGTCCCGATGATATGGATCCTCAAATCCCTCGGGTTGACTGACGTACACCGCCTCTCGGATTTCACCAAGAAGGAATGCACTCTTCACATCAAGTTGATAAACTTTAATCTTCATGTGTGATGCATAGGCAAGAAAGACATAGATTGCTTCCATTCTTGCCACGGGTGCAAACACTTCATTGTAGTCTATGCCCTCGACTTGTCCAAACCTTGGATAACAAGTCGGGCCTTGTTTCTGATGATCACATCTTGATCATCTTTCTTGCATTTCAAGACCCATTTGTGCCAATGACCTTAGCACCTTTAGGTCTATCCACCAGAGTCCATACACCTAACCTCTTGAACTGAAGAAGTTCTTCTTGCATGGCACTCAACCATGCCTCATCATTCAGGGCTTCACTAACATACTTTGGCTCAAACTGAGACACAAAGCAACGATATGCACCATCATGAAGGTATCCTTTTTCTATCACCGAGGCATAATCAGCTGAGTATAGCTGTTTTCTTGTCTGAACTCCTGACCTCACATCCCCAATGACATTATCCAAAGGATGATAAACATTTAGGCGTGATTCAGGAGTTGTTGGAACAACTACCTCAGAATCATGATTATGAACATTTGGTTCAGTATATGAGGCAGTAGGAGTATGAGGTTCTGAAGACTCAGAGGCATCAACGTCAGATGCTTGTGGACTTGCGCTAGTAGGAACTTGTTCCTCCTACTTGTGTTGATCAGTCTCCACAGCTTCTTCATCAGAGGAGGAGTCATTATCTTTAAGTGCTCTCCTTGAGTTGTTAGATGAGCTACCTTATGAACTAGATGAAATTGAATCTGAAGCCGGTGGGTTCAAGACATCATACATCATCTTGGTTGCCAACTCGTCATCAGAAGTGGAGAGTGGGATGTTGAAGGATTTGAAGAATCATTCATAGTCGAAAAAGAAGGCGGGTCCTTTTCCAGCAGGTGGTGTGGTGTATCTCTGAACATCTACGTTACACCATACTTCTACTTGACCCATTGAGTTGTTGTAGACTTCTTGTTCGGTTTGTTGTATCCTAGAAATATACCTTCATCACCCTTCTCGCTGAATTTGCCCTCTTGAGTCTTCTTCAATAGGGTGCACGGGGCGCCAAATGGCTCGAGATACTCTAGATTTGGTTTACGTCGCTGTAGTAACTCGTAACATGTCTTGCCATGGCGTTAACTATCAGAACTCGATTCAATGTGTAACATGCATTTGCAACTGCCTCGTTCCAGAATTGGAATGGCAGTTTCAAGTCTGCTAACATTGTCCGTGCCGTCTCTATCAAGCTGGGATTTTTCCTTTCAGCAACACCGTTCATCCGAGGAGTGTAGGTAGAGGTGAACTGATGCACAATTCCCTTTTCCTTGCAGTAAGCCTCCATCCATTGATTCTTCAACTCGGTTTCGTTGTCTGAGCGCACTTGGCGAACCTTCAGCTTGTAGAGAGACTCCAATGTAGTTACTAAATTTGAATGACTCAAATGTTTCTGATTTGGATTTCAGAAACATCACCCAAAAGAATCTTGAGTAGTCATCAGTAACTACATAGCAATACAAGTCGCCTATGATGCTTCTTGTACTGACTGGACCAAACAGATCCATGTGAAGAAGTTCAAGAGGAAGTTCGATTGAATGAACTTTCTTTTCGTTATGAGACTTCTTCGTCTGTTTGCCCTTCTTGCATGCCACACAGAAATCCAGAAGTTGGAAGTTTTGACACTAACTCCTCTCACTAGATCATTCTGGATCAAGTGATTCATCTTCCGTTGATTAATATGTTCCATTCTCCTATGCCAAGAGATGGAATCCTTCTTAGTAGCTTTTGACAAGAAGCACTGAACTTCATGATCCGTTATGGAGGGCTTTGATAGGTCCAAGAATACAGGTCATTATATCTTGACGCAGACATTAATACCTGGTCCTCCGGGATCACATAGTCCTTTTTCAGGACATAGCACTTCTTGTTGTCAAAGACTACTTTAAAGCCTTTATCATATATTTAGGAAACAGAAAGAAAGTTATTTGAAGTTGTTGAACATAGTTTACCTTGTCAAACTTCACTTTCTGATTACCTACCTTCCCTTGAGCTGTGATATACCCACCTTTGTTTCCAGCAAATGAAACATGGCCTTCTTTGATTTGTTTGACTTTGATAAAAGAGCCCTATTCCCTATCATGTGCCTGGATGCTCCGCTATCGATAATCCATCTGTTGGTCTCAGCACTGTAGCAAACACCCTGTACATTCAATTGAAGACATTAGTTCATGTTAGGGACCCAAGCCTTTATTGGCTTGGGTTTCCCAAAGGCAGCACACATCATAAACTCAACCCATTGACCGGTAGAGGGTGGGGGAGTTTAGATGTCTTCTTGTTCTCATTATCAGATAGAGGGATTGATTTCTCTTTCCATAGGCCAGCTTTGTGTAAGGCCTGTTTGTGATAAACAGACGACTGGCTAATGGGTTGAACTTTAGGTTGCTATCCCTTCTAGGTGGCGTCACTGAGTTCCTCTTAGAAGAGCTAGGTTTTTGGTCCTGAAGTTCAACCTTCTCCTTGGTGTCTGATAGTAGGACAATTAGACACAATATGTCCATATTCTCCATAGTGTAGCATGACCTGCTTTCGACATTACGATTTAACTGTTTTTGTGGAGAAATGTATGTCACACATGTGACCTTACTATGTTTGGACTTAGACACTTCTTGGTTAGATGTATAGTCTGGTTTTACAAATTTAATTCATTTACCTTGTTTTACATCTTTTCCATTTTGTTTACCTGGACTTTGACATGATGCACATGATGGTTAACATTAATGTTCTTTTAGGTTTAGATTTGACTTTGTTTGAACCAGACTTAATATTAACCTTTTCAAACTCTTTTGCCAGGTTAACACAGGGCATTTTGCCAGGTTAACACAGGGCATTTGCCTTTTCCCTTTGAGGTAGTCCTTTGTTTACTACGGATTCATTTGATTTAGTTGTGAAATCTGGATCACTTACAAGAGGAGTGGACACCATATGATCCTGATGATTTTATTGATTGATTTCATTTTGTGTTCATCAAGATCTCATGTGGTGGTGGAACCATGTCTCACCCCAACCTTGACGGCGGAAACGTCGAGATGTGAGGGTTAAGATTGTTCACAGCCACATAACGCTATATTAATTGTAAATATTATTATCATAAATCATGAAATGGAAATTACAATCATAAGTCTTATACAAGAAATAAGTTCAACATAACATAATATAATGTAACTTTTATTTCATTATCTAGGTCCAAGTCCTAGATTATAGCATGCTTCAAAAGTTCACTTTAAACTTGAGGTTGACCTGAAACATGATAAAAAAAAGAGTCAACTAAAAATAGTTGGTGAGTTTCCAAGGTTTTCATACATAATAAGAAAAAGGTTACAAGTAGCAATTCATGTCATAGGTTATAAGCTAGTAAGGTTATAGAACACATATCGTTACAACCAAACCTCGACTTGATTACATGTATAAAAGATTGGCTAAGTGTATTTGGTTCCCTAGTGCACAAGCATACGGCTTCTAGGAGTCGGCAATACATCGACTTTAGCACCAAATAGGCTTGTCAGGCCCAAGATCTAAGACGTTACCAGGCTAGCAATAGTTAATGATTGTAAACAAAATATGTATCTCATATAAACACTTACAATACACAATAACTATGACATAATAAGATGAATTGCATAGCTTACAAGTCTCAAACGTTAATAAGTGTACAATGTATAGATAATCATGTTTCACCCCAAAGTAGTGTGAAATAAAATAAAATGGGGCAAGAAAACTCACTTGACAATAAATAATAATGGCGATTAATAAGAATAATAACAAGCGTCGCTCCAAGGTGTATCATCACAAGACACCTAAATATATATATTTACAATATTAAAGCTTTACAATAAATTTAACAAGGACTAAGAAAATCACTTTGAGGTTTGGGGTTTTTTAATTATTATTGTTAAATAAGAACTCAATTATATTTTCGTGGGAACGATTTTATTTATAATTTATATAATATATGGATTAAGAATTTCTTTATAATAATTTGGTAATATTTATAAAGTTTAGATAATTTTATAATTAAATAAGAATGAACACAAATTAGACAATAATTTAAAGGCAATGTTTGAAATAATAGTTCGTGTAAATTAAACTACTATTTAAAGTCTAAATTTTATAAAAAAAATATGCTAGCTATATTATTAACTTTAGGATATTAATAAAAATATAAAGGTATTTTTATAAATAAATTACAGAAAAAATGATTAAATAGTTTCAAAAGAACAAAATTTATGAAAATGATTTTTCATAATTTTAAAAATTTTTAATATTAGATTTGAAGGCCAAAAAGCCTAAAAAATTCTTTTTTTTTAAATAAAACAGAGGGTGCCCGGGTTCGAACCCGGGACCTCTAAGTGGAGATGGGAGCGTTTAACCAGTGAACCAAGGCATCCAGCCGCGGTTATAACCTGGTTTTGAAACTTAAAAACCATTGCGAATGAAACCCCCAAATTCCCATATAAACCCTAGAACTTGTTCCCCCCAAATCGAACCCCAATTCGATTTTAATCATGATATTAACCTTGGGGCTTTTAATCTCCAAGCAAAACCGAGTGTGTAGGTGAAATCAATTACCCGATTGAAGAAGAATAGATGAAGAACAGTCGCTGCTAGGGCCGCGACACACGTACGAATGGTTCGAGGTTCAAACAATGATGGAATAAAATTGAATTCGTGGGAAGCTTCGAATAGTGTTCTCGATGCAAAACCCCTTGCCAATTTCAGTTTAAACCAATCGGAAGATGGGTTTCGACTATGTCGCAGCCTCGCGATGAATGTGATGATTGAATTTGATGCTTGCTTGGTTTCAGGTGGAATTGAACGTTGTAATCGATTAAAGATAGATACAAGATGGTTCATGTTAAATTAATTCGATTATTATTGCGATTTATGCTTGAACGGGTACGAACTTAAGCTTCGGTTACTTCGAATTAGAAAGCATTTGTAACCGGTTTTAATCATGATTCAAGTGGTTATTGTGTTCGGTTCGAGTCTAGGAACGTTTGGCATGTTTTGCGGTTTCAATTCGAAGGAAAAAACGACTTTAGGACCGCCGGACTCCGACCGGAGAGTGGCCGGAGTTGCGGCCGGAAAAGCGGGGTAAAGGGAAAGGGGGGTGGGTTTTAAATAACTACACAATTGGCCCCTCTAGTTTATTATTTAACATTTTAAGCTTAAAAGTTCCATTTTAAGTTTCCAAATTGACAAATAAAACCCTCAAACTTAATTTAAGTTTATGTTTTAAATATGGTTAAGTTAATAACCCTTATAAATTATAATTAACCATACTAAAAGTAATCTTATTATACTAATACTAAATTCATTATTATTACATTATTATTATTATTATTATTATTATTATTATTATATTATTACTATTTATATTATTATAGTTGTTTTTTAGTATTATTATCATAATTATGACTTGTGTCATTATTACTATTATTAATATTAATATTATTTGGTATTTTTACTTTTAACTTCATACATTAGTAACAAAGAGAATAAGCATAAGCCACAATGAGTTTCATAATTGTCAAAAATGACCCTTATAAGAATAAACGAAGTTAACGTTTAGTTAACAAAAATTCGAGATGTTACAGTCTCCCCAACTTAAAACAATTTCGTCCCGAAATTAAAAGAAATGAAACTATACAAATAAAAATGGGTATCTCTCTTCATGTGCTCCTCACGTTCCCAGTAAATTCAGCGCCACGTTTATTTTCCCAACGAACCTTGACGATTGGGGTTGTTGTGGTTCTAGTCTTCTTCATTACACGATCCATGATCTCTATAGGTTTCTCGACAAAATGTAATGACTCGTCAATCTGAATGTCTTCCAGCGGAACATACAGACCTTCGTCGGCCAAACACTTTTTCAAATTTGAGACGTGGAACACAGGATGAACTCCACTAAGGTCAGATGGTAACTCTAGTTTATAAGCTACTTTCCTTTTCAAGATTTTGAAAGGTCCTACAAATCTTGGAGCCAGTTTGCCCTTCTTTCCAAAGCGAACCACACCTTTCCACAGTGAAACCTTGAGAAGAACCATCTCCCCAACTTGGAATTCTAATGGCTTACGTCGCTTGTCAGCATAACTCTTTTGACGACTTCTCGCCACTTCAAAGTTCTTGCGAATAATAGAAACTTTATCGGTCGTCTCTTGTATAAGTTCAGGACCAGTGATGAAGTTTTCACCAATGTCGGTCCAACAGATCGGTGAACAACATTTTCGACCATAAAGTGCTTCAAACGGTGCCATCTTGATACTCGAGTGGTAACTATTGTTGTACGAAAATTCCGCAAGCGGTAGATGCGTATCCCAATCGCCACCTAAATCAAGAACACAGAGACGTAGCAAATCCTCCAAAGTTTGGATCGTTCGCTCGGTTTGACCATCAGTTTGAGGATGGTAAGCCGTGCTTAGATCTAGTTGTGTACCCAAGAGTTCTTGCATAGATGACTAAAAATGTGAAGTGAAACGAGCATCTCGATCGGATATGATGTGCAGAGGTACCCCATGGCGACTTACAATCTCATCAACGTATATACGAGCTAACTTTGATGTCTTGTAAGTGTCACGTATGGGTATAAAATGTGCGACTTGGTCAATCGGTCAACGATCACCCATATGCTATCATGTCCTCGAGAGGTTCGGGGTAGCTTTGTTATGAAGTCCATGGATATGTGTTCCCATTTCCACATAGGGATCTTGGGTTGCTCAAGTAATCCACTTGGACGTTGATGTTCGGCTTTAACTTTCGTACATGTGAGGCACTTAGCTACATAAGTCGCTATGTCTTTCTTCATTCCAGGCCACCAATATTGACCACGTAGGTCCATGTACATCTTATCGGAACCAGGATGAATAGAATAACGAGTTTGATGAGGTTCGTTCATAATAAAAGTACGAATGTTATCGCGATTTGGAACCCAAATACGATTGGCGAAGTACATCAACCCATTGGGTTTCGTTTCCAATGGGTTAGAAGATTATGCTCCAACTCATCCTTCATTCTTCCTTCTCGTTAAACCATTTGTTGAGCCTCCAGGATGCTAGACTCGATGTCATTATCTATTCTCAGGTTTTGTAGTAGTACGGTGGTCTCGTTGACATCTAATCGGATTTCAGTATCGAACTCACCCAAGGTGTCAAACCATTGACGTCGATCGCGAATTTCTTGGAATGAAATCATCTTGTTGTGAATCTTTCGGCTCAGCGCATCGGCTACAACGTTTGCTTTACCAGGATGGTAACGAATGTCACAATCATAGTCACTAATCAACTCCACCCAACGACGTTGTCTCATGTTGAGATCTTTTTGATTGAAAACGTGTTGAAGGCTTTTGTGATCGGTGTAGACTATACATTGTGTACCATACAGGTAGTGCCTCCAAATCTTCAAAGCAAATACAACAGCACCAAGCTCGAGATCGTGTGTTGTATAATTCACTCGTGAACCTTCAATTGTCTCGACGCATAAGCTATGACCTTCCCTCGTTGCATGAGAACACAACCAAGGCCTTATTTAGATGCATCACAATACACGATGAAATCGTCGTTTCCATCGGGTAGGGTCAATATAGGAGCATTGCACAACTTATGCTTTAACGCTTCAAAAGCTTCTTTTTGCTCGAAAACCCACTCGAATGGTTATTCTTTTGTGTCAAAGTAGTGAGCGGTTTCGCGATCCTCGAGAAAATGGCAATGAATCGCCGATAATAACCAGCAAGATCAAGAAAAGAATGAACTTGGTAGGAGTTGTAGGAACACACCAATTCTTCACAGCTTCCACCTTTGCAGGATCAACGTGAATTCCTTGGCTATTCACCACGTGTCCTAGAAATTGAACTTCCTCGAGCCAGAAATCACACTTCGAGAACTTTGCGTACAATTGCTCTTTCTTTAACAACTCAAGAACCAATCTCAAATGCAGCTCATGATCGGTGTTGGACTTGGAATAGATAAGTATGTCATCAATAAAGACGATCACAAACTTGTCTAGATAAGGCTTGCATACTCGGTTCATGAGATCCATGAAGACAGCAGGAGCATTGGTTAAACCAAAAGGCATCACCATAAACTCATAGTGTCCATAACGAGTACGAAAAGCGGTCTTTGGGATGTCATCCTCATGAACTCGTAATTGATGATATCCAGAACGTAGATCAATTTCGAGAATATGGCAGCTCCTTGAAGTTGATCAAACAAGTCATCGATGCGAGGAAGAGGATAACGATTCTTGATGGTAAGTTGTTAAGCTCGCGATAATCGATGCACATACGAAACGATCCATCTTTCTTCTTCAAAAAAGAACAGGTGCACCCCAAGGCGAAGAACTAGGACGGATGAAGCCTTCTCGGATAGCTCTTGAAGTTGACTGGAGAGTTCTTGCATTTCCGATGGTGCAAGCCGATATGGTGACTTGGCCACGGGGTTTGCTCCCGGTATCAAGTCGATTTTAAACTCGACTTCACGCACGGGAGGTAAACCACTAAGGTCATCGGGAAATACTTCAGGAAAGTCTCGTACGATAGGGACATCCTTAAGTTCTTTCCCTTTGACTTTCTTGTTGACCACGTAAGCCAAGAAGGCCATATACTTCTTGCTTAAGCACTTTTGGGCTTGAGTGCAAGACATGAGTTTAAGCCCTTTGGAAGATTTTTCACCAAATACTTTCAAAGTATCACCAGAGGATAACGGTATACGAATACACTTCTCAAAGCAAATGATCTCGGCATGGTGTTTGGCTAACCAATCCATGCCAATGATGATGTCAAAGCTTCCAAGTTTCATAGGGATAAGATCGATAAGAAAATCATGCGTGTCAAGACTTAAGATGCAATCACGAATGATAACGTCAACGGTGATCGGTTCTCCATCGGCAACTTCAACAGTAAGAGGTCTTTCTAGTTTCGTATGTGGCTTAGCAAGTATGGGTTCAAACTCTAATGAAACAAAACATTTATCGGCTCCAGAATCAAATAGGACATAGGCATAAGTTTTGTTAATAAGGAACATACCTGTTAAATTTTTAAGGTATTTAACGATACAGGTAAAGTATGAAATGAATCGGATCACAAAAGTTAAAGGTGAGTTAACATACCATTCACCACATCGTTGTTTGCTTGTGCTTGGTTAGCGTTGATATTGAAAGCACGTCTCGGGCTTGTGGAACATTACCCACAAGACGAGGGCATTCTGGGCGAAAATGGCCAGGTTCGCCACAGTTGTAGCAAACACGGTTCGTGACCACAACGGCATTGTTAGGTGCACGGTGGCAAGTCGCCACCAAATGACCATATTTACCGCATAATGTGCAAATGCGGCATGGTTGATTCCCCGGATGATGATACCTACACGTGCTGCACATCGGCTGAGGACCAGCATAAGCCCTAGCCCCAGGCACTTGTGCCACAGGTGTAGCCGCAGGTACAAGTTGTCTTTGGGGTGTTTGGGTGCAGCCACGGCATAGTTACGCGCCGGTGTGAACTTGCGCTTCTTGTTGTTGTTATTGTTGTAAGACGGTTCAGCTTTAGTCTCCTTAACGCCTCGGTAGCCGTCTTCTCTACCTTCTTTGCACCCTTCACAGACATGGTGCCCGCTCGTATATGGTTCTCGGTGAGTTGAGCGGTGATAGTAATGGCTTCTTCCAAGGTTGTGGGTCGGCTACCCACCACAGCATCTTGAATTTGGGGTGGTACACCCTTAATGAACTTCTCGATGTTGCGGGGAACAGTGTCGACCATATGGGGCAGCAGTATACTCAACTCATGATGCCTAGTTGAGTAGGCCAAATGATCACCATCATTTTGTTTCAAATTCCAAAACTCTTCTTCCAACTTTTGCAATTCACTTCTTGGGCAGAACTTCACGATGGCGATGTTCTTGAACTCTTCCCAGGTAAGTGCTAGCACAAATTCAGGACCACGGTTTCTCTTCTCGCTATTCCACCAGGTAAGAGCCCTTTGTTGGAACATACTAGTGGCATAACGAACCTTGAGTGCATCGGGACACTCACAATTGATAAAGGTATTCTCCATGCTTTCGAACCACTCAAGAAGACCAGTGGCTCCTTCCTTGCCACTAAAACTAGTGGGCTTGCAAGAGCTGAAGTGTTTGAAGGTGCAAGTTTGATTATTCCCGTGTTGATTGTTCCCGTTTTGATTGTTGCTATTCTCTCCATGACCATTTCCATTGTTGCTAGCGTTGGCCATTAAGGTGCTATTAAGTTCAGCAACCATGGTCGGAATGACAGCAGCCATTTGTCGAGCAATCATGGCGGCTAACTTACGATCGGAACTTCCACACTTTCCATGATGACGAGACATGCTGGAATATACAAATGAGTTAGATATGAGAATTGGAATAACGAGGATTAATGTTCAACAAGAATAAGGCAAAAAGTTGTAAAGCACATGGAATGGTTCCATTTGGTAACGCATTACCATTTGGAAACGTTGACACGTCAAGGTAAGTTGACCCACTCGCCTTAGAAATTTGTGTATGTTGACCATGGTTTATCACTCATCCCAGAAATCCCCAGGTAAGCATAACTAGTCCCGTAGGATTTATACGATATGCTTGCCTTAGCCCGAGGGCCTTTTGCCAGGAAATCCAGAATACAGGTGTCCATGTGTCACACAAATTTCTTAGGTTTATGAAATCAAAACCATGATGAGAATTACATAGATTAGACATAAGTCTAAAGATTCAATTCTTAAGCATAAATATACGATTCCACGTGTTGACGAGAATAAGATTAAGAAGTTCATTTGTCAGGGAGAGTCAATGAGTCAAAGTTAAGTTTAGGGAGACAAGTAACAAAGTTTAGACAATTACAAGGCAACCTATGCTAAGGCATCAAGTTGCACATAAAGTATAGCATTATGTAGCATGTAACAATATATATATTTCCAAGAATATAAATATTATCCTATGAGGTTCATGCATAAGCTATAGTCTAGGTCACCATTACTAATAACCTAAATCCCTATAGTTACGTGCTCTGATACCAATCGTCACACCCCAACCTTGACGGCGGAAACGTCGAGATGTGAGGTTAAGATTGTTCACAGCCACATAACGCTATATTAAATTGTAATATTATTATCATAAGTCATGAAATGGAAATTACAATCATAAGTCTTATACAAGAAATAAGTTCAACATAACATAAATAATGTAACTTTTTATTTCATTATCTAGGTCCAAGTCCTAGATTATAGCATGCTTCAAAAGGTTCACTTTAAACTTGAGGTTGACCTGAAACATGATAAAAAATAAGAGTCAACTAAAAATAGTTGGTGAGTTTCCAAGGTTTTCATACATAATAAGAAAAAGGTTACAAGTAGCAATTCATGTCATAGGTTATAAGCTAGTAAGGTTATAGAACACATATCGTTACAACCAAACCTCGACTTGATTACAAGTATAAAAGATCGGCTAAGTGTATTTGGTTCCCTAGTGCACAAGCATACGGCTTCTAGGAGTCGGCAATACATCGACTTTAGCACCAAATAGGCTTGTCAGGCCCAAAGATCTAAGACGTTGCCAGGCTAGCAATAGTTAATGATTGTAAACAAACTATGTATCTCATATAAACACTTACAATACATAAATAACCATGACATAATAATAAGATGAATTGCATGTGCTTACAAGTCTCAAACGTTATAAGTGTACAATGTATAGATAATCATGTTTCACCCCAAAGTAGTGTGAAATAAAATAAAATGGGGCAAAGAAAACTCACTTGACAATAAATATATAATGGCGATTAATAAGAATAATAACAAGCGTCGCTCCAAGGTGTATCGTCACAAGACACCTAAATATATATATTACAATATTAAAGCTTTACAATAAATTTAACAAGGACTAAGAAAATCAACTTTGAGGTTGGGGTTTTATTAATTATTATTGTTAAATAAGAACTCAATTATATTTTCGTGGGAACGATTTTATTTATAATTTATATAAATATATGGATTAAGAATTTCTTTTATAGTCATTGGTAATATTTATAAAGTTTAGATAATTTTATAATTAAATAAGAATGAACACAAATTAGACAATAATTTAAAGGCAATGTTTGAAATAATAGTTCGTGTAAATTAAACTACTATTTAAGTCTAAATTTTTATAAAAAATATGCTAGCTATATTATAACTTTAGGATATTAAATAAAATATAAAAGTATTTTTATAAATAAATTACAGAAAAAATGATTAATAGTTTCAAAAGAAACAAAATTTATGAAAATGATTTTTCATAATTTTTAGAAATTTTTAATATTAGATTTGAAGGCCAAAAAGCCTTAAAAATTCTTTTTTTTATAAATAAAACAGAGGGTGCCCGGGTTCGAACCCGGGACCTCTAAGTGGAGATGGGAGCGTTTAACCAGTGAACCAAGGCATCCAGCCGCGGTTATAACCTGGTTTTGAAACTTAAGAACCATTGCGAATGAAACCCCCAAATTCCCATATAAACCCTAGAACTTGTTCCCCCCAAATCGAACCCCAATTCGATTTTAATCATGAAATTAACCTTGGGGCTTTTAATCTCCAAGCAAAACCGAGTGTGTAGGTGAAATCAATTACCCGAATTGAAGAAGAATAGATGAAGAACAGTCGCTGCTAGGGCCGCGACACACGTACGAATGGTTCGAGGTTCAAACAATGATGGAAATAAAATTGAATTCGTGGGAAGCTTCGAATAGTGTTCTCGATGCAAAACCCCTTGCCAATTTCAGTTTAAACCAATCGGAAGATGGGTTTCGACTATGTCGCAGCCTTGCGATGAATGTGATGATTGAATTTGATGCTTGCGCTTGTTTCAGGTGGAATTGAACGTTGTAATCGATTAAAGATAGATACAAGATGGTTCATGTTAAATTAATTCGATTATTATTGCGATTTAATGCTTGAACGGGTACGAACTTAAAGCTTCGGTTACTTCGAATTAGAAAGCATTTGTAACCGGTTTTAATCATGATTCAAGTGGTTAATTGTGTTCGGTTCGAGTCTAGGAACGTTTGGCATGGTTTTGCGGTTTCAATTCGAAGGAAAAAACGACTTTAGGACCGCCGGACTCCGACCGGAGAGTGGCCGGAGTTGCGGCCGGAAAAGCGGGGTAAAGGGAAAGGGGGGTTGGGTTTTAAATAACTACACAATTGGCCCCTCTAGTTTATTATTTAACATTTTAAGCTTAAAAGTTCCATTTTAAGTTTCCAAATTGACAAATAAAACCCTCAAACTTAATTTAAGTTTATGTTTTAAATATGGTTAAGTTTAATAACCCTTATAAATTATAATTAACCATACTAAAAGTAATCTTATTATTACTAATACTAATATTCATTATTATTACTTATTATTATTATTATTATTATTATTACTATTTATATTATTATAGTTGTTATTATTAGTATTATTATCATAATTATGACTTGTGTCATTATTACTATTATTAATATTAATATTATTTGGTATTTTTTACTTTTAACTTTCATACATTAGTAACCAAAGAGAATAAGCATAAGCCACACATGAGTTTCATAATTGTCAAAAATGACCCTTATAAGAATAAACGAAGTTAACGTTTAGTTAACAAAAATTCGAGATGTTACAAACCACTTTATAACCCAATCCCTCCCCGTTTGTTTCTCTCTCTCACTAAGTTTTGGACAATATGGGATGAACTTGTCCAACTTTGCAGTTTTTGTTTTAAGGAATTTACTTCTATTTCTAGAATTACCTTTTGCTTCTTAGTGTCCTCTAGTGAGTTAAGAGAGTACCTAATGTCATTAGCTTGATTAAAGGCAACAACTTTTGTTTCCCTAAACTGTTTGTTCAAAAGGTCTATCTTTTCCTTGTATCTATGCAATTTTGTTTTAAGACCCTATTGGCTTCAGTGCATAGTTGCAAGTCCTTTACTAGGCTATCATTATAATCTAATAACCTAGCAAATTTTAAATCTATGCTTTTCCTAAATTTATTACAATCAAAACATGCATGATTATTAAATAGTTGGTCAGTGGTACTTACCTGAGGATTCAGTGAGTGAAGGAGATCTTGCAGTGGAACTTGCAATGTCCAATACTGATGAAACTGCAACAGTGGTCAACTACCTGCCTGAAGAAGGAATAACGACAACAACATTAGAATCACAAGAACCAGAAACACAAGACTCTACTTTAATGGCTTATTCATCTGTACCTCCTCGGGTGAGACAAACCGAAAGCTCCAGTCCTGTCCTTCATCCTCGTTTGCAGTCAAGGCTTTAGAATCCTTGCTTGATGAAGTAAGACTGCTAGTGGGTTTCTCCTGACGATTGAAGGAGGAGAAAGGGTTCCTATTGTCAGTCTTCTTTGGCTTCACGCACTCCCTTTTGAAGTGCCCTTTCTCGCCACAGTTGAAACAGGTCACCTTTGACTTATCGAAGCCAAAGGTTGTGCCTTTAGTTGCAACCAAGTTCTGTCTGGTCTTCTTGACAAACTTCTTAGCAAGTCGGACAGCACTTGCTAAGGCCCACATGATATCCATCTGTTCCAGCTTCGTCTCGTCCACCTACTCGTAGTCCTCATCAGCCACGTGGCAGTTCCCTATCTTTCCAACAATTAGTCCATCATAAGAGTGGACTATTGCAGCTAAAAGATCCATGTGCTCTTTAGCCACCTCCACTGTCACATTACCGAAGTTTTCAGTCTTCAGCTTCGTTGCATTGGCTTCAGGTATTATATATTGGGTACCAGACGACCCTGACATTTCTGACCCTGAAGTATATGCTTGAGCAGGACCAGCTGAGCTTGACACAAAGGCAGTCTGCAGTGGTGCTCTAGATGTCTTTGCCTGATGAGTCGCATTATAGAGCCCCGGCTTCTGATCATAGTTAGACTTCTGGGCTCTATACTTCATCCTTAACTCTTCCTCTCTCAGTTTCAGAATGAAGTCATTTATATCTAACTTTGTTAGCATACCATTTTGTCTGAGATTGGAGACAAAAAAAGCCCATTTCTCTAGCAATCCATCAGCAAAATTAGACACTTTGTCTTCCATCGACGTCGTTACTCCATGAGTATGCATCTCACTCATCAAGTGGTAGAATCTATCGATAACGTCATCCAGGCTTTCTTTACCCATTGAAGAGAAGTTTTCAAACTCCTTCTTCAAACCCTTAGCTTTATGGCCTTGAGTGATGCATTCCCGTCATACCTCTTTTCCAATGCATCCCATAATTTCTTTGCTTGCGTATACTCCGAGTATTGAAGGAAGATATCCTTCGGAATAGACTATGTAAGCAAAGCATAGACTTTCTTTTCAGCATTGTGTTTGAGCTTTTGTCCATCAGTCATGCCACTTAGTGTAAGTTTGATACCATCAGCTCCTACTAGCATGTTGTACCCTGTCTCTATAGCTTCCCACAGATTGGTATCTACTCCACTTAAGCAGATTTCAAAACGTTGTTTCCATTGTGGGTACTCGTCTAACGTGGTAAGCTTTAGGGGTTTGTTATGATTCCCCACTTCATTTTCCAGTAGCAGTAAGTTCTGAATACGTGAGTCTCTCCCTACAGTGAATGCTGAGTATTGGTCCTCCATTGCTATAAACTTTAAATTTAAACCCAACTGTTGTATTAGTGCGAATGAAGGTGTGCGATTGCGCTATTTGTATGATTAAACTATGTGGATGGTTCAATCGTGCGACTGAATTGTGCGGATGACTCAGGCGGCCGAATGAACTAATGCGGTTGAACAATGCGAATAGGCTACTTAGTCGTACGAATGGGAGTACGAATGAGTCCAATAATGCGTATGGGAATGCGTATGACCTTAGTGATGCGATTGAGTCAATCGTGCGACTGAACCTGTTGGAATTCGAAAATTCGTAGGTTTAATGTGTTTTGGCTGCAAAAACTCAAATTTTCACTAACCCTAATTGCCGTATGCCAGAAAAACTGAACTTTATGACCAGGAGACATCTAAGACACCGTTTGACACAAAAAAATGCTTTTTAGTGAAAAAAACACAAGTTTTGTATAAAAAATGATTGAATCACACGTAATCAAGAGCCAAAGCTCTCATACCACTTGTCAGGATCGTGTATTGAATGAAATACTAACTAATTAATTTGTATACCGAATCAAATAGTGTGGAATCCTATTTGATTGGCGATCCAATCAGTGAGAACGCACGTAGAAACAATTATGTATTGAATCTAAACGTTAAGAACCATTAGGAAGCGATCTACTACGAACTAGACGTTGAAGAATGAAGGTCCTTTTTCAGCAGGGGGTGGTGTATCTTTGAACATCAACATTGCACCACACTTCTACCCAACCTGTTGAGTTGTTATAAACTCTCTTGTCTAGTATACTGTATTCGAAAATATACCTTCTTCAGCCTTCTCACTAAACTTCCCAATCTAAGTCAACAAAAGTCAAACCCAACACGTTCGAGACGAGGATCCGAGACGAGACGTTGAAGATTTAGATCACTAGGAGTTTTATTGTAATAAATATATTTTGTGTGAACAAAATATATTTTATCTTGTTTTTAGTCATTTTTATGTTTTATATGTAATTTCATTAATATGCCTAATTCTAGGGGTTTAAATGTAATTAGTAAATATTATATTCACTATAAATAACCTAATTGTAATTAGAATTAGGTTAATGGTTGAATGACCAATTGATTGGGGTTTCCACTTTGTACAAATCATATGCAATCAATATAGATCAAAGAGGTTTTATTGTGATTATCATTGTTTGATCTTACAAATCTTCATAATATTTGATTCAAGTGTTTATCCTAGAGTTACAATTTAGTATCAAAGTCTTATTGGATCAAATGCATTAAAGAATTGAATAATTTGTTGCTGATTTTGAAGGTGTTCATCAGAATTTTAGAGAGAGAAAATAGATCTGAAAATTTAAATTTCATCCCAATCACAATCATTCATCAGATCTACAACAATCTACTACAAATTTGAAGATATACAACATCAATTCATGATCTACAACAATCTACTACAAATTTGAAGATATACAACATCAATTCATGATCTACAACATATTTTACACAAAAAATTAAAAGAAAAATTCAGATCTGAAAAAGTTTCTCTCACACACACTCCGTGTTCTTGGTGTTCTTGAGCTTCAAAATCTTAAACCTGCGAAACTTGATCCATTCTGAACTAAAGTTCAAAGTTTCCGAAAAAATTACAGCCGAAACTAGCAGTTTCGCTCGTTTTCCGGCGAAAATGCAAATTCCGGCGAAACTGCATATTTTCCAGCGAAAGTATACGAATCTGCGAGATTAGAATTATTTCAGCGAATTTATAAAAAAAGGGGGCTGCGAAATTATAAAATACATGCTGCGAAAATAAAATTTTAAGCGAATTTAAAAAAAAGGGGGAGATTCATATCCTTGGGCAAGCTACACATCCAACAGCTTTGAACCCTAACCCTAAGCTCTTTCATCCTTAATCCTACGAGCAAGCTGAATATCCTTGGGCATAATCGTCATCCTCTTTGTATGAATCGTGGAGAGATTCGTATCCTCAAACAGCCCCACAAGGTACTCTTCAGCAGCTTCTTGTAAAAAAGTAACAGCGAAGCTCTCAGATCCGTTTTAAAATCCTGAGCGATTTGTCTCACGAGCCTTTGAAACGGGAGCTTCCTGATCAACAGCTTAGTGCTTTTCTAGTACTTTCTGATCTCCCTTAACGCCACCATTCATGGACGGAATCTGTGTGGCTTTTTGACTTCTCCAGTCGCCGGAGCTGATCTGCGTGCGGCCTTTGTTGCAAGCTGCTTCCTTGGGGCTTTTCCACGGGTGGATTTTCTCGTGGTTTGCATTGTACGAGCCATTGATGGTGATTTGAAGGTGAAGATGATATTCGTTGAGTGATTTTGATGGGGTGAGTGGTAAATCTGTTCATGAAATCACTCGATCGTAGTCCATTTCTGCCTGTTAAAACCGCCGACGCCATAGAAATCACGATGATGATGTAAACAAAAGGGGATTGTGGGATCAGAAGGTTGTTTTAACTTCCGACAACTAATCTCTGGCGAAGAAACGACCGGAATCCATGAAAAATTGATCGAAGATATATCGCCGGAAAGGCGGCTCGTCGGAAAATGTCGTCGGAAAATGTGTTTGAAGTGTTTTGTGTTGTGTTAGTGTTTTAGGGTTAGGGTTATAGTTTATGTATGTGAATGGGCTTTTCAATTGTATTGGGTTTGGATCAGCTAAATTTGGATTAGTAATTTTGGCCGAATTCATTAAAAAATGAATTAATTAGGCTCACAAAATGTGGGTTGTTAAAGATTAAAAGTGGGCTGCGTTTTAAAAAAACATTGAGGTGTGGGCTAATAAAGAATATATTTTTTCTGGGGGAGAATTAGTTTACAATTTTTGGAAATAATATTTTTGGGGTGTTTAATTGTTTAATTTTTTAATAAAATGTCATCTTCGGAAGATTTTAACACAGATAATCTCACAATGGCACAAAGCCAATTTGACTCTTTTGCAAGTACAAAGAAAGAAAAATTGTCAGATTTAATTGATCGATTTTTAAAAGAAGCAAATAATTTAAAGATGCATGTTCCTGATCTCAGTAATCATGAACATATTCAAAAGTTTCTAGACTCTCTTCCGTCTGCATGGAATCATCAAGTTAAAATGTTGAAGCAAGAAAGAGGTTATGTCGACACAAAACTTATGGATATGATCAACAGACTAAAATCTCTCGAGCTGGATATCCAAAGAAACGAATTTCAGCAAGTCGTGTTCCCACATCAAACTAACACGCTTAATATTGATCTTGTCTCTTCTGTAACAAGCATACTTGATTACAAAACGGAGATGATTGAAAAGTTGAAGTTATTGAGAACTGAATCAGATTTAAATTCTGAATTCAGAGAAACTGTTGAAGAGAACAATGAAGCTCTGAGAGTCGACAATGACACTAAACCGGAGTCTGTGAGAATCGATGATGATAAGGATGGAAAAGCTGATAAAGAAAGAAAGAATCTGAGACTGATGAGATGTTGAAGGTAACAAAAGAGGAACAACAATAAGTCACAAGGTTTTGCAACTGTGAAAAGAGCTTAGCTGCAGAACGAACTATCATGGGTCTTCCTTATGAGACTGTTCAGGATATGTGTTCTTCGTCATGCAAAATCCGATTATTGGGATTTATAAGGCTAACAGATTGTTATTGGAAAATGAAAAAGAATTAAAAATAATCAATAAGGAATTAAAGAAAAATGAAATTGATTTTCAAGAAAACTTAATGAATCATTGGCTGAAAATGATCTTTTAAGAAGAAAAATATTGGAGCGTAACATTAAAATGAATATTTTGAGAGAAAGAGCTGTTTTAGCTCAATTTGAAACGACAAAGCTTCAAACGAATCTTGATAAATGGACCCTGTCACACATGAAAAAGGATGAGCTTATTGCTAAACAACAAGGGGCGCGGGTAAAACATGGGATTAGATATAAATCTGATGGTAAAATGTATTTAATTCAGTTCCACCCCCTTCTACTTTATGTTATTCACCAATTTCCATACCTCATCCTAAAAATGATTTGTTTGAACAACCTACTAATAATCTACATGCAGGTTTGAGCGGTGTGAATCTTAATGAGGTGCGAGATGATTATCATTCTACAACTGGTATGGGATACAATAAGCCGAATGTAGACAGTCAAGCTAACGATTGTTCAGTCCCGGTTTTTTGTATATCTATATCTACTATTTCTTCTAACTTCTTTGATATGTTTAAAGCAGGTGAAATTCCTACTTTTGAGCCTGTCAAAGTAGTGAAAGATGAGACAAATAAGGAATCATCGAATCATCAAGTTCCAACAACAACAAATCATCCTATTCCTATCAATCAAGATCCGTTGGAGAAATATCTATGTATACGAGACTGGAAAAGCTCAGATGATGAATTAATCACAGAGGTGCGTTGGTTCCTCACAGATCAAGATGTCTCCTAACATTGTCAAGTCACAAAAGCTTCCAAAAGCTGAATCAAGACCAATACGGATCTCTTCTCCAATTTCAAAGCAACCCACTCAATCAGTGAAGATCTCATTCCCTGTTCAGCATAGCAAATGCCAAAACAAGCAAGAATCTGCTACAAGATCAAAACAATCCTCATCCCCGCCTGCATCACAAGGGTTAGTCAAGCATCAAAATCCTTTCAAGGCTTGTTTTGAGTGTGGAAAAGAAGGGCATGTGGTAAAGAAATGTCCTCAAAGACGTGCTACTGATGGTAAAGGCAAAACAAATTGCTTCTCCATATGTAAGTCTACAAAGAATGTTCCAGATGGGAAAGGCAACACGGGTTGCTTCTCTGGATCAAGAGGTAAAAAGAACACATCTTTGAATGGTTGGATGAAAAACTCTCCATCCAAACCTTTTCATGTGAAACCGGTTTCATATGACACAAAGATGAAAATGACCAAAGGTTCAAAACCAAATTCTTTTCCTTCGGGTCTTAAACAGAAAATGATTTCCAGATTTAATTCACTCAAATCCAAATTAATTGAACCTAAACAAATTTGGAAAATTAAAAAGAAGAATACAGATATCTCTAATTGTTAAAAGGTTGTGTGTAGAAGAAAAGTTTCATATATTGATGAAAAAGGAACTTCCAGGACTACGATGGCCTGGGTTCCCCTTTCAAACTAATCTGTTTATGAGTGCAGGAACAATTCAGGAGGACTGTTAGTAATCTGGTTTATTGACAAGGATTCTTCATATTTCAAATTTGAGGCGGAACAAACAGGTTAAGGTTATGGTATTTTATCCACAATCTGGATTTTGATGTACACAATCATAGTTCTCACTTCCCAGTCACTGCATATTTCTTAAGCATTCACTTCTTATCTTGATAATCGGTGTAGTTTGGAAGACCTTCTTTGATTAATTTTTATTTTTGTACAGTTTAAAAAAATTAAAAATTAAAAAATATATATAAACAAATAAAAAATAAAAATAAAAAAATTTGCAAAAATAAAAATTTAGGGGGAGAGTATGAGTAAATAAAAATGAAAAGAGAACTGGGAACTTGATTTGAGATGATTGAGAAATGATTGTATATCTTCTTGAAATGCTTGTTTTTGCATGACTTGCGTTTTTAAAATGAGAAATGATAGTAACTGATGTTGTTATCTGATTTACATCTTATTTTTAAGTGCAAATTATAGAAAAACGAATAGATGCTTTAATGATATGCTTGGTAGACTCAACCTGAAGAATAAAGTAGACAACATCATAATGATTTAAATTAAAATATTTGTTTAAGGATGCCTGGATTTACGCAAGCATTTTGGCCTGCATAAAAACTGAGTCCCGACAAAAATTGGATTGAGAATTGATCTTTCACCCACTATGATACAAATCATATAAGCCATATAATTGAGTCATGTTTGGTGTATTTATATGTCTTGTGTTTGTGCTAATCTCCTTTGCTGTACGGTAGTACTGACCTGGAATGATGATCTCCTCTGTTGTACGGTAGTACTGACCTGGAGCTCTCATCGGCATATGATTAAATGGTCATCTCGTTTGTTATACACGAGTATAGACCTGAAGCTCTCACCATTTTGGTCTAAGTTGTGTCAAATCATCTAACGATGAATTCATCACAGAATGCAATATTCTGTTGATAATCATTACTTGCAAACTAATGCACAAGCCTTGCTCTATAAAGATCGTTACAAAATTCAAGAAATCCTGAGGTTGGGTGAGGGGTTTTGCCAAGTGATTGTGGGGTCCTAGCATTCTAAAGTATTTAATCGAACCTTAACAAATCATCGGCTGCTTGTTGAAAAAGATAGGGCATGGGTTAAAATGGACAAACATATCAACAATCATTATTAATCTGTTTTAGAATTTCAAAATCATTCAAAGACTGTGATTAGATTAAGTTATCAGTGTGATCTTATTGCTTGTCGATGTTTAAATTCGTCTTTGTGCTAAAGTATATCCTGAGGATGTGATCTCATGATCGATTTAGTTCTCGTTTTAAGAAAAAAAAAGACAAAAAAATAATGATAGATAAAAAATGATATAATAAAATAAAAATTATAATATATTTTCATTTCAAAATTTCTTTTAGATCTTCCATATTATGCTGTTACAATTTTATCATTTTTCATGTATTTCACAGAAATTGCGCATAAACGAACACGGGTTCGCTTGTTTTTCACACATAGATAAACACGGGTTTATTTTGTTAAAATGAAATGATCTAATTAGAAATGTCAAGATTGTTTTTTGAGAATGTGTTTCAGATATTAGCTGTAAGTGATGGCCGATCATTAGTTGAGCAGTATACCGGATCAGAGAACCTGTTCTTCAAGTTTGTAGAAGATACCGAGCAAGGAATCCTCCTCCTACATCTTCTGAAGCATGCGAGATTAGAGATTGGGAAAAGTTGTTCCAATATCTTTACAAAGGATACACACGAAAAAGGGGAGCATATAAATAAGGGGAGCTTATGAGATGAATAATATTTCTAATCAAATTTAGAAAGCTTCAATTTGAAGATCTTTCTATTGTTGACTTATCGGTGCTGATTTCATTTGAAGACGTTGATAATGATAGACTAAGGGGGAGTATTGTTGGAGCTATAAAAGATAGTCTATATTATCAACACAGTCAAAGTCAACAAAAGTTAACGTCACAGTCAAAGTCAACAAAAATCAAACCTCACACGTTTGAGACGAGGATCCGAGACGAGACGTTGAAGATTTAGATGACTAGGAGTTTTAGTGTAATAAATATATTTTGTGTGAACAAAATATATTTTATCTTGTTTTTAGTCATTTTTATGTTTTATATGTAATTTCATTAATATGCCTAAGTCTAGGGGGTTAAATGTGATTAGTGAATATTATATTCACTATAAATAGCCTAATTGTAATTAGAATTAGGTTAATGGTTGAATGACCAATTGATTGGGGTTTGTAGAGTCTAATGAAAAGGCTGATGCAACCTAAACATCTTTAGTCTTTCCTGCATGCTGCACAAGTGCATTGAAGTAGAATGCTTCGGAAGTTTCACATGTGCAACAAAAATACTCTAAGTGTGAAATCTTCCGAAGCCAAGACCAACATCTTCCGAAGCCAGAGATGAAGTCTTCCGAAGCCTTAGAGACAAAGTCTTCCGAAGCTTGAAGTTTATGAAGACAGATTTCTTCCGAAGACTTTTAGTAATATGCTTTATCTGATGTACTGTTTCATAAAGCTGGACGCCTTTCCACTGCAACTCTGCAAGTCACCAACTAACATGGTTTGGTGAAAAGGTCCATGCTTTTGGTAACTATACATTGAGGTCTTGCATGTGTAACTTTCTACTTTATGTACTTTATCCTATTTTGTCATAGATAAGGATATGAGCTATGGCAATCTGCCTTTTGACTCTACAATTGATTTTGTGTGTGTCTAGTCAATTTTATCCAGTTGGCTTTCAAAGTATAGCCAGCTGTAGGATGTTGTATAAGTATCTCATGTTCTTGTATCTTTCGAATACGCTTTTGTAACACTTGTAATAGAACATAGAGAAGGCAATATATTGCATTCTTGAAAAACCAAACACTTGTGCTCTTTGTGTTCTATCTCTTATATTACTTGTGTTCTTAGTCTCACTACTTGGTTAATCCAGTTTACTGTTTGATCTAAGTTTAGTTTATCTCCTCTTTATGTGGTTGTGTTGTAACTTATACCCTTCAACGATCCTGCATTTGGTATCAGAGCATTCTAGGCTCTTGATATAAGATCTCACCATCTTAAGATCCCTCACACACACAAATACTAAACTTTTCAAATGGCAGCCATTTCCAAAACTGATATGGAAACTAGAACCATAAACAAGTCCCCACTGATCACTCTTGATGAGTTTGACACCTGGTGTTTAAGAATGGAAGGTTTCATCAGGTCTCTTGATTCAAGAATGTGGGAGTCTATTGAGAATGGACCTTTCATACCCAGCACACCTTCTGCTACTCGTGCTGGTATGATCCCCAAAGATGTGGCTAACTACTCTGATGAAGATAGGAAGAGAGTAGAGATAGACAGAAAAGCCATGACAGCTCTTCAAACTGCCTTTCCAAACTCTGTGTATAGAGGTTTCAAGAAGTGCAAAACAGCCAAGAAGCCGTGGGATGCACTGAAACTGATGTATGGGGGTTCTTCTGAAGCCAAGGAGAACAAGAAGGATCTCCTGAAGCAACAGTTTGAAAACTTCACCTTCAAAACAGGTGAGACCATGACTCAGCAGTACTTCAGGTATGTTGAGATTGTGCATACCCTTGTGGATGGAGGAGTTTCTCTTGAAAACAGAGACATTGTAAGGAAGTTCATGTCCACACTTCCTAGGCAATGGACACACTACTGTGTGGTGATCAAGAGAACTGAAAATCTCAAAACTCTTACTCTGACAGAGTTATATGGGATTCTCAGTTGCTAGCAGATGGAGATGAACATGCAAGGTTCATCTGGAAACTCCAACAATCAGATGGGTTTAGCCCTACATGTGGTTGAAAGGGATAGCATAGAACCCAAACATCATATCTTATGCTACCCTGACAACTCACCCAAGGGTCCTTTTATCACCTTCCCAGAGACACCAAAGGAGAACTACACTCAAGGAAGCCCGTTCCAAGAGACAAGCTCCTCTCAAGCTTTTGTGTCTTCTGATGAAACTTGTGGCAACACTCTTTTCACTCTTAAAGACCTGGATTGTATCCATCCAGATGATCTGGAATATATGGAAATAGTCGAGCAGATGGCTCTTCTCACTCACAGAGCCAAGAAGTTCTATAAGAGGACTGGAAGGAAGTTTCCAAGCAATGCAACTAGTGGAAAGTTTGGACTGGACAAAGGCGAAGTCAAGTGTTACAACTGTAACTTGATGGCCCACTTTGCTAGAGAGTGTAAGGCACCTAGAACAAATGGTGGCCAAACACAATCCAGACCAAACCACACTGACAAAGCTCTGCATAAGGAGAAGTCAAAGCAGCAAGCTACAATTGCTGTTGAAGAAGGAGGCTTTGACTGGAGCTTTCAGGTGGAAGATGCTTCTCCAAACCAAGCACTAATGGCAGATCATGATGAAGCCAAGGTATTAGAACATCTCTGTACTCTTGAATGCATTGCTAAAGTTAACAGGTACATGTCCTGTAACTTGGAACTGAGATCTGATGTTGAGTCCTTAAACATTTTAAAATCTGATTTTAGAAAGTCTGAAAATAATTATATTCTGAAAATAGAGGACTTGGAGAAAACCATTTCAGTTCTAAAACATGAACACACAGATTTTAGGACTCAAATTAAAGATCTCATAACCAAGTTAACTGAGTGCCAGGCTGAGCTTGTGATCAGCAAAGCCAGGGCAGAAAAGAGTGTTCTTGAAGAAGAGACCTTCAAGAACATGATATCCTCTTCCCTGCACAACAAAGTGTGCTATCAAAACAGGCAGGGACTGGGATCAAATGAGATAGCTCCTCCACACACAATCTTGTTAGTAAGATCTCCTAGGTGTGGAACTTGTGAAGATGAGCTTCCTCTTATTGATCCTATAAGTGAAGAGGATGAAGAAGAGATAGTGAAGAATTCCTCTACAAAGAGTGAAGAGGAGGATTCCAAGAAGGGCCACTATCCTTTTGAGGAGAAAGTGAAGACTGTGATGAACAAGTCCATGAGAAAGAACTTGATCAGAAAGAGCAAAAGAAAGGTAAGGAAGGCTCAAGAGATCAAGGCTACTTTTGACTCTAAGCAGAAACAAGTTTTTTTTTCTGCAGGGTTTAAAGTGGTAGGGACTGAAGACATCAACAAAAACTCCTCTTGTGAAGAAGAAAATGAATTGTGTTATGTGTGAAAGCACCACTCACATGGCAAAGGATTGTCCCTTCAATCCTAAATGTACTATCCATATGGGCAAAACAAAGGCTTCAAAGAGTTCTAAGAAGATTCAAGCTTCGGAAGGAAAACCAGTTTCCTTCGGAAGTTCCAAATCTAACAAGAAGGGAAGTGGAAAATTCTCTTCGGAAGAATTTTTGGTCTCGCAAGAAAGGAGTTCTTCCGAAGCACTGAAGTCTGCTACAGTGTTTGCAGAATCTTCCGAAGGTTCAGTCATCAAAAGTTCTGAAGTTCCAAAAGCTTCTAAAGTTTTGAAGGTCAAGTCCAAGACTCCAAAGGTGGTGTGGACGTCTAAGAAAGACCAAGTGACTGAGATTTCTCCATCTACAACAGCTCAAGATCCTCTTAGTATAACCATAGGATCAATTACTGTTGAATTACCTTCTGCAAATGAGCCCAAGACAAGCAAGGCTTGTGTTCTAGATGTAACTAATCATTCTCTTTGTGCAGGGACAACTGAAAACAGACAGAAGACAGTGGCTGCTCCAGGCACATGACAGGCAATAGGTCACTATTCCAGAACTTTGAAAGGATTGATGGAGGACCACTTGCTTTTGGAGGAGATGAAGGTGGTTACATTTCTGGAAAGGGCAAGGTCACAAATGGTAAGCTCAGCATAGAAAAGGTAAACTTTGTAATATGACTGACTGTAAGATTGCTAAGACACCCATAGCCAGAAACCACTCTCTTGGTCTTGATCTTGAGGGGGAGTGTGTAGATGAGCTTTTATATAGGGCTATGATTAGGTCTCTTATGTATCTTACTGCTAGCATGCCTGATATCATGTTTGCTACATCTATTTGTGCAAGATATCAAGCCAACCCTAAGGTGTCTCACCTTATCACTGTCAAGAGGATTCTAAGATACCTCAAAGGTGCATCAACACTTGGACTATGGTATCCCAAGAATTCTGACTTCAATCTGTATGCCTATACAGATAGTGATTATGGTGGTTGCAACATGACTACAAAGTCTACATCTGGGTGATGTCAATTTCTTGGTGGAAGGGTTGTCTCATGGCAATGCAAGAAACAATTATGTGTCTCTGCATCAACTGCTAAAGCTGAATACATTGCTGCTGCAAGCTGCTGTGCTCATGTAATTTGGATTCAGAATCAAATGCTAGACTATGGGTTAAACTTCAAGGAGACTCCCATTCACATATGCAACAACATTGCTATCTCAATCACAGAGAACCCTGTGCAGCACTCCAGGACAAAGCACATCAATATCAGGTATCATTTAATAAGAGATAACTATGAAAAGGGGTTAATTAAACTAGTCAAGGTTCACACAGATGAACAATATGCTGATCTGTCTACAAAGGCTTTTGATGAACAGAGATTTAAATATCTCATATCAGCTATTGGGATGATCAACCTTGAGTAGTTCTTTGTTAAAACTAATTCTTATTATTTCTTTAAAATTTTTGTGTGTCCTAAGTTGTCTATTTCATCACTTTCATAAGCTCATGTTTTCTTTGGATGAAAATTTCTTTTTGAAGACTTTCCTTAGATTTTTGAAAATTTTAGATACTTCAGAAGTTATGCCTTTAACTTCGAAAGTAAATCATATCTTCAAAATAAATAACTGTCTGAGAAATTTACCTTCGGAAGAGTTTTCAAATTTATCTTCCGAAGCTTAAATACTTGTCTCAGACACTTACTCATTTTCAAGGACCATTTACTTCCGAAGCAAAATTAACTCTCGGAAGCTTTTTCAGTTTCTACACAAAGCACTCATGTTTTAAAATTTTCTTCCGAAGCAAAATTTTCAAACCTCTCAGGAAATTCTTCCGAAGTCATTTTAGCTTCAGAAGCTTTTTAATTAAAACTTCTGAAGATAATTAACCTTCGGAAGCTTTTTGTTTTCCAAGAAAAATACTTTTTGAGCAAAAAGTAAACTACTTTTTCAGAGGTGGGACCGACATCCAGATTTCAAAGTTTTTCCTTTTTCATTAAACTTTATCTGAAATCCTTCTCACATATAATCCAACGATTTCCCCCTCTTTCCATCATCTGTTCTTCCTCCAAACCTAAAACCCCAAATTTCTCTCTGAAATTTCTTTCTTTCTTCTGTCTTCATCCCTAAGCTACTTCAAAATGGCCAACCTTGCTCACAGAAATGATTCCAACTTTACCATGCAGCTACACAGACAACACAATCAAGTTGCTCTGGTACGCTCTGAGAAAGATCCTCATTTCTCAGAGGTTTGCCATTTCTTATCTCTGTCCAACTACTTCACCTCCCTAACCATTGATCCTCCACTCTATGAGGATCAGTTGCTTGAATTCTGGAAGACCTGCCAAGAGGTCATTATGGATGGGGAGAAGGCATTGTTTGCCACAGTGCAGGGGAGAACAATCTTCATCACTCCGGCCATCATCAACCGACATCTTCAGCTGGATGATGAAAAAGGTGAGGTGTTTTTATCAAAGGAAACTGTCAATCATTCCTTTGAGCAGATGGGGTATGAGGGAGATTTCTCTATATAGACCTTCAGGAAAGGGAAGGTCTTATCCCAATGGAAATTCTTGCTCCATATGGTCATCCACAGCTTATCAAACAAGCATGGTGGATGGGACCAGATTCCTGAAGATCTCTCCTTCATAGTCCATGGAATGGTTCAAGGGGTCAAATTCAGGTACTCTCAGTTTATTTATATAATTTACTTGCAAATTTAGACTCCTTAGAATATTACATGTTTCCTAGATATGTCCATTACATTCTTAACTGTGAACTACGCTCACAATTAAAGGAAAGAGGTAACATTCTTAAATTGGGACAGATGAAGCCCGGCATCTTTAAAATACTGAGAAAGTCCACTGTTGGATTCTCTGGGGTAGAAATAGCCCTAGTCCCAAAAGTGTTAGAGCTCATTGCTCAAGGTGACAACCTAGCAGCACAAGCTAGTGTTGAACCCACACCTGTTACTTCCATCCACCCACACAGCCTCAAATCTCTATCACCTACCAAAGAAAATCCAAACGAACCCCTGCTTAGACTATTCAGTCTGTGGAAGCATTCCCATCTCTTCAACAATCAGTGTTGAGGTTCTTCATGCTCAGCCTGATGAGCTCATTAGCCCTACTGCCTTAAGCCATCACTTTGAGTCTCAACACTCAAGTGATCAACCTTTAGGGGACAGTTACCATCTCCAGCCTATAGATCTAAACCAACCAATTCCCAACCTTAAGTTCTATACTGATGAAGATATAGGTTTCAGTGAGTATAATGAATCTCTCTTCTTTCCCTCTACTCAAAGAGAGATGAGTACTCCTGAGTCTACTACATCTATCCCATATCAGTCATATAAAACTGAGGTGGACACTCCTGAACCTGTTCAGAATGTCCATATGGAAGAGGCTCTCACTTCTGAAAGTGATTACATAATTAAGACCTCAACCATGGCAACTCAGCCCCCTGACATCTCAACTGAGACTGCCAGTGAGCAGAGGAAATCCAGTAGCCAAGAACTTAGAACTGGTCATGAGAGAAAGGACTCTGGTCCAATCTTCTCCACCCCCAGTGATTCTTCTGGTGAAGATGAGGGGGATCTGAGACTAATAGTGCAAAAGATGTCTAAAACATGCACTTACCTAGTCTCAAAGATCAGTCACCTTAAATCTCAGTTGACTACCTTACAAAACAGGATCAATGATCAGCAACTTGAGATTTCATATCTTAATGAAAAACTAGCTGGGAGACCCTTAAGGAGAGCTCAACCAGGAACACAAGAACCTATGGATGTGATTGACCTATCCTTTAGCTCACCTATGCAAGTGGGTGATGCTATCAAAAAGGGGGAGAAAGTCATTACAGCCACAGAACCTGGGAGTTCCTCTGAGAGAATGGACATTGAGGACTCACCATCCTCACTTGCAACTGTGCATTTTCAGCAACCTCCTCTACACAGACTCATTCATACAGAGTCTCTTTGAGGATGGGATACCAAGGGCTATGTCACCTTCACCATCCTTCAATCACATCATTGGGTGGAGGTATGACAACAATAGCAACGCCCTCATCATCATAAGAGTTCAAGGACAACAAGAAGGTGCTTCTCAACCTCCTCTGGCCTAAGCTCAGATGCTGCAACGAGCAATGAAGGCCAAAGCTCTCTCCACCCTGGGTCACAAAGGTCTGTGAGTGACAAAGGGAAAAGAAAGATGACATCTGAGGAGATTGAGGAGGAGGAGAGAGAGAGGAAAAGGAGGCTAAGGGGAGAAACTTCCTCTACTAAGTCTCCAAGACTCATGGAGTCTGCAATCAGGGCTGCCCCCAGACCAGATACTCGGAATGATGTGTTAAGGGCAGTCAAGATTAACTATCCACAGACTAGGAACTATGACATAGATAGTGTCATTTCTCTCCCCTTGGATGAATTGAATGAGCTGGTTGATCTGGAAAGGTCAAGAGAGAAGAAGGAGGCAGAAGATGCAGAACTCCTAGTACAAGTCAAAGAAGAGAGAAGAAGAAAAAGACTATACAAGGTATGCCTACCCTCTCACCAGTTCAAGAAAATCCTGAACAAGAGGATATGGTTCAATAAGAACCTCAGGTAGATAAGGAAGAAGATAGAATCAAGATGATTAACTACCTGAGTGCCACAGGCCTCTATTAGGCAGATGCACTCCTTCCCTTACCTTATGACTATATTGAGTTTGAGTATTTAAAACAACTTGAGCTTGAGTTAGTCAAGGAAAGAAAGACAACAAAGAAGAAGCTGATGGAAGAAGCTGCAAAATCAAGAGCCATCATCCAAAAAAGCATGAAGAAGTCTACTGATAGGCAGAGGATGATGAGCTTCTTGAAGCTGTATGGATTCTACAGAAGGAGACTTGGACCTATGTCTCTATCCACTATGGATGAGCATATCAGGGTAATCAAGCAGAAGATTAAAAGTGGAGAGCTCACTGACTTACACTCCACTCCAAGTCAGGCCCCACCAGAAGTGGAGGCTAAGGTTGAACAACCAGACACAACACAACCCGGACCTCCTGCTAATGCTCATCAAGCCTCATCTTCTGATCCACAGCAGGGTCAACCTCCCTCTCCATCTGAACCTGAGAGAGAGGAAGTCCCAACTGAGAAAGACAGTGAAGATCAATCTGGTGCTGCAGGCCAGTCTTCTCAGTTAAAATTTGGAAAAAGAAAGAAGAGGATGGCTTCTAAACCAAAGTCTAAGAAGAAGAAGAAGCCTGCATCCCCTTCTGAACCTCAAGATGAATCATAACAGCCTGAGGATATGCAGCCAGAGGATGCTCAATCAACTCCAACTTCAGTAGCTCCTCTAGCATCAGGAAGACCCATCTTGTCTTGGACATACACCACAAATCCAGAAAGGTGGCATGTTATTAGAGATCAAGGCATTGAAAACATTTATACATGGTAAGATATGTTTCAGTTGCCTCTGCATGACCTCTTTGACATGAGAAAACACTTTGACAGCCTGAAGGATCCTGATCATCTTATGAAGAAAGGAATGGTGATCATCCTAATGAGGACTTAGTATCTTTTTCTAAGGGTTTTGGTAGCATCAACCTAGGGGGAGTTTGTAGAGTCTAATGAAGAGGCTGATGCAACCTAAACATCTTTAGTCGTTCCTGCATGCTGCACAAGTGCATTGAAGTAGAATGCTTCGGAAGTTTCACATGTGCAACAGAAATACTCTATGTGTGAAATCTTCCGAAGCCAAGACCAACATCTTCCGAAGCCAAAGATGAAGTCTTCCGAAGCCTCAGAGACAAAGTCTTCCGAAGCTTGAAGTTCATGAAGACAGATTTCTTCCGAAGACTTTTAGTAACATGCTTTATCTGATGTACTATTCCATAAAGCTGGACATCTTTCCGCTGCAACTCTACAAGTCACCAACTAACATGGTTTGGTGAAAAGGTCCATGCTTTTGGTAACTGTACATTGAGGTCTTGTGTCTGTAACTTTCTACTTTATCCTTTTTTGTAATAGATAAGGATGTGAGCTATGGCATGTCATAGTCACAAGTCAAAAGGCAATCTGCCTTTTGACTCTACAATTGATTTTGTGTGTGTCTAGTCAATTGCATCTAGCTGGCTTTCAAAGTATAGCCAGCTGTAGGATGTTGTATAAGTATCTCATGTTCTTGTATCTTTCGAATACGCTTTTGTAACACTTGTAATAGAGCATAGAAAAGGCAATATACTGCATTCTTGAAAAACCAAACACTTGTGTTCTTTGTGTTCTGTCTCTTATATTACTTGTGTTCTTAGTATCACTACTTGGTTAATCCAGTTTACTGTTCGATTTATGTTTAGTTTATCTCCTCTTTGTGTTGTTGCGTTATAACTTATACCCTTCAATGATCCTGCAGGGTTTCCACTTTGTACAAATCATATGCAATCAATATAGATCAAATGGGTTTTATTGTGATTATCATTGTTGGATCTTACAAATCTTCATAATATTTTATTCAAGTGTTTATCATAGAGTTACAAGAAATATACCTTCTTTAGCCTTCTCACTAAACTTCCCAGTCTAAGTTTTCTTCAATAACATGCATGGTGCACCAAATGGTTCGAGATACTCCAAGTTTGGTTTACGTCGTTGGTGCAGTTCATAACATGTTTTACCATGACGTTTGACTACTAAGACTCGATTGAGAGTGTAGCACGCATTTGCCATTGCCACGTTCCAAAATTGAATAGGTAGTTTGGAGTCGACTAACATCGTTCTTGCTATCTCTATCAAGCTACGATTCTTTCTTTCAGCAACCCCATTCATCTGTGGAGTGTAGGTAGACGTGATTAATGTACAATTCCTTTCTCTCTACAGAACGCCTCCATTCACTAATTCTTGAACTCTGTTTCGTTATCTGATCAAATACATCATACTTTCAGCTTGTAGAGTGATTCTAATGTAGTTACTAGATGTTTGAATGATTCAAATATCTCTGATTTGGATTTCAGAAACATCACCCAAGAAAATCTTGAGTAATCATAGTTACTACATAGCAGTACAGATCTCCAGCAATGCTCTTTGTGTTGACTGGGCCAAACCGATCCATGTGTAGAAGCTCGAGAGGAAGGTCAATTAAATTAACTTTCTTTGCCTTGTGAGACTTCTTGGTTTGTTTCCCTTTCTTACAAGCTACACAAAAATCTAGAAGCTAGAAGTTTTTGATAGTTACTCCATTCACTAAATCATTCTGAATAAGATGATTCATCTTCCTAGGATTAATGTGTCCCATTCTCCTATGCCAGGAGACTGAGTCCCTCTCGGTTGCCTTCGACAAGAGGCATGGATAGTGTTCTCTGTTGTGGAGGCCTTTGATAGATCCAAGAAATACAGATCGTTATATCTCGAAGCTGACATTGAAACTTTGTCACCCTGGATAACATAATCCTTCTTCAAAATGTAGCATTTCTTGTTGTCAAATACAACTTTGAATCCTTTATCACAGATTTGGGAGACTGAAAGCAAGTTGTTCAGTAGTTGTTAAACATAGTTGACTTGTCAAACATCACTTTCTCGTTTCCCACTTCGCCTTGAGCGGTGATGTAACCTCCTTTATCCCCAGCAATGAAACATGTCCTTCTTCAATCTGTTTAACATGAAAAAGGAGGGACTAGTTCCCGGTCATGTGCCTGGACGCCTAACTATCAATAATCCAGGAATTTGTGATAGCGCTGTAGCGGACACCCTGCACATTCAAAGGAATTGATCAGTTCAGGTTTTGGACCTAAGCCTTAACTGGCTTGGGTGACCAAAGGAATCACACATCATGAACTCAACCCACTGTCCATCAGAGGTTGAGGGCACATCATTTTTCTTCTTGTTCTTATTATTAGACACAATACTTGATTTTTCCTTCCATAAACCAGTTTTGTGTAAGTCATGTTTGTGATAAATAGACGACTGGCTTATAGTTTGAACTTTAGGTTCACTAATACTCTTAGGTGGAGTATTAGATCTCCTTTTAGAAAAACTTTCTTTTGCATCATAAAGTTTAATTTTCTTTTTGGGAGTTTAATAGTAAGGACAATTAGAAGAAATATGTCCTTGTTTTCCATAACTGTAGCATGATCTCCCTTCTATAGGTTGAGGAAAATGTTTATGTGGGGTTGAGTTTGGTACGGGTGTAAGATGTGCCTGGTTGGGTTGTGTCCCTTCTCTTTTAAATGTTTCTTCTTCTTTAACAAAATTAATTGTTTTAACATTTTAACATCTTTAACCTTTAGCTTAGTTGGACTTTGATGTGTAACACGTGTTTGGTTAACTGGTTTAATCCTTTTAGGTTCAGAAGTAGACATGTGTGAACCTGACCTTACATTAACCTTTTCAAATTTATCATCCAAATTCTCAATAGGCATTTTTTCTTTTAATTTCAAAGTAGACTCCTTCTGTTTAGTGCTATCCTTCATAGGTTTTCCCGTCGAGTCGGGACCACTAACCAGAGGAGTGGACACTACATGATCCTTAACTAGGTTATTATTGATTGGTCAACCTTTAGTATTTAGAAGGATTGCATGTGGTGGCGGCACTACTTTGTAACCCAAACCTTCCCCATTGTTTCGTTCTTTCACTAAGTTTTGAACAATGTGTGAAGAACTAGCCAAACTATGCAGTTTTTGTTTTCAAGAATCAACTTTGACTTCTAAAACTACTTTTTCTTTCTTTGTTTATTCCAAATAATATAAATAAAACTTTATGTCATTTGCTTGATTTAAAGCAACAACCTCGGTTTCCCTTAGTTGTTTTCCAAAAGGTTCTAGTTTTTCTTTGTAACTGCACTCATTTTGTTTTAATATATGATTGGCCTCGGTGAATTGTAAATCGTTTATTAAATTATCATTGTGTTCTAATAACCTTGCAAATATAAGATCAATGTTATCCCTAAATTGTCACATTCAGAACAAGCATGTTAGTCAAATAATTGGTCATTAGAACTTTACTATGAGGAATCAGACGAGTCGGCCATCAACACTGTTTCGGACTCTTTGTTTATTGGAGATTCTGAGTTTGTTGCTCTGACCTCTTCCTCAACCACGTGATTTACCACTGTCATAGCTTCTTCAGTATCTGACAATGTTTGCTCAGCTATGATCTCACCTTCACTAGCAGATCCATCATCCAATGCCTCAACACATCCAATATTTGATTCACCTGGAGACACTAGCAGATCCACCATCCTCTCTAGCTCATTTTAGTCAACTTGCTTATAATCCTCATATGCAAGATAACAATTCCCAATCTTACCTGCAACTAAACTATTGTAAGATTGTATAACCGCCACTAGAAGATCCATATGTTCTTTGGCAACTTCCACTGTAGTGTTACCGAGATTCTTGGTCTTCAAATGTGTTGCATTTGTTTTAGGAACTAAATATTGGGTAGCTGATGACCCTAACATTTCTATTCCTCAGGTGCTAGTTTAGGAAGGAGCAGATGAACTAGACATAAAAATTGTTTGCAACGGTGCTCCTGAAACAGCTGGAGTTGGAACTGAGTTGTAAAGTGAAGGATTCCGAACATAAGATCCTTTCTTCGACTTGTATTTCATTCTCAGTTCTTCCTCTCTTAACTTTAGGATGAAGTCATTTATGTCTAATGTCATAAGAATGTCGTTCTATCTTAGGTTGGACACAAATGAATCCCATTTATCTGGCAAACCATCTGCAAAGCTTGAAACTTTATCTTCCATAGACGTTGTTATACCATGAGTGTGCAACTCACTCATCAGATGGTTGAACCTGTCAATAATATCATACAATCTCTCATTCCCTATCGAGGAGAAATTATCAGACTCCTTTTTGAGAGATTTAGCCTTTAGTGCTTTGAGTGTTGCGTTTCCATCATATCTCTTATCTAATGCTTCCCATAACTTTTTCGTGTGCTTGTTCGTAGAGAACTGATGAAAGATGTCTTTCCGTATCGCCTGAGTCAACAGAGCATATACTTTCTTTTCAGCATTGAATAGAATATTTTGTGCTTCACTCATTCCCCCATGGTTAGCTTGGCTCCATTAGAACTAATGGGTACCGTGTACCCATTCTCAATGGATGTCCGAAGATTTGGATCAACTCAATTTCAAACCACTGTTTCCATTGTGGATAATCATCTAACGTTATCAGCTTTAATGGTTTATTATGATTACCAATCTCATTCTCAAGAAGCAGAAGTTTCTGGATGCGAGAGTCCTTTTCGGCAGTAAATGTAGCAAATTGATCTTCCATTGGTATAAACTTTGAACTTTTAGAACAGGACTGTTTCACTCATGTGAATGGATTATGAGTATGAATCACTCGTTCGAATGAAGGGTGCGAATGAATTCAATCGTGTGATTTTATTCAGTCATGCATATGAACAAGATGATTTGAATCAAATGACTGGAGTTGTTCAGTCGTGCGAATGAGGGATGCGATTGAGTTCAGTCATGTGAATGAAGTATACGTTTGAGTTCAATCGTGCGACTAAAAGCTGTTGTTTTTGTAAAATTGAAGATTTTGACACTTTGACACAAAAAACATGATTTTCCTTGAAACCCTAATCTGCCGTATGATGAAAAACACAACTTTTATGCATGCAAACGTTGAAAACATCTTTACAACCAACGTGGTGACTCTTTTGAATTAAAAGGTGAGTTTTAACACCAATACTAATTGAATCCATGCAAAATCAAGAGCCAAATCTCTAATACCACTTGTCAGGACCGTGTATGTACGGAATACTAACTTATTATGTGTGAAACCAGATCAATAGTGCGGAATCCTATTTGATTAGTGATCCAATCAATGAGAACATTAACCCGGTCAATATAAGAATGAACTAGACTTTAAGAACGAGCAGTAATCAATCAAGAACGAACTTTGAAGTTGGATTGGCTATCTTGGACGTCCGGGACGGCTAGGGTTCGTGAATAATCGTAATCTCTCTCTAGGATTCTTAAGCGTTTCGAATTGTTTTCAACTGTTATTTTTCCACGAATTAAGTTGTATTTATAGGTTTGTAGTTTCCATTCGTACGACTGAACCATTAGAATGGTTCAGTCGTGCGACTGAATCATGCGACTGAGTCATACGCACGACTGAAGGTTTAGTTGTGTGACTGAGTCAATCTTATGTCTGAATCATACGACTGATCCAGTTTCCTGCTTCAGTCGTGCAACTGGTCCATAAGCATGATGTATTCATGCGTATGCTCCATAAGTATGGTCCTTTAGCATGAATACCCATCCGACTAGGTTGAACACATTCCTAATCATTATTGATTAAGAACTATGTACAACAACTTCAAACCTATATAATATGTTCATACACATGAATTATACTTAACACAATAATAATATGAAATAATTAAACATGAATAAACATCAACCACATATTATATTTCATTCAACCATTTCATTACATATGTGTAAGACATGAAAGACTTTTACATTTAAGCTCATAAACTAGGAACAACATTTATCTACAAGAACCTATGAATGTGATTGACCTAACTCCTAGCTCACTTATGCAAGAGGGTAATGCTACCAAAGAGGGGGAGAATGTCATTACAATCACAGAACGTGGGATTTCTTCACAAAGCACGGACTTTGAGGACTCACCATCTTCACTTGCAACTATCCATACTCAGCAACTTCCTCAAGTTCACATTGATTGTGGACTCTATAGACTTCTTATTCATAGTGTCTTTAGGAAGGCATTCCAAGGGCTCTTCATCTCCACCTCAAGGAACATCCAACTACATCATAGGGTGGATGTATGATGCTAACAGAAGAGCCCTTATTCTTTAAAGAGTTCAAGTACAACAAGAAGTCTTCAATTTTCAAACCTTGAACTAATATGAAGGTCTTGACGTTATCAACATTCCACTTGTCAATCCAAGCCAATCTAGACATGCTGACAAGTTGGCTCAAAGGATTCAAGATAGGATTACTAAAGAGTTTATCCTCAGAAGGAAAGAGAGGCAATCTAGCAATGTCAATGGACAAATGGATGTTAATTCCCTTTATGAGACACCTGCCACACCTACATCTGCTTCAAAAGTTAATTCCCTTGATGAGACACCTACCAGTGAAGGTGCATCTCAACCTCTCTCTTGCCAGAACTTGGATCCTACACCAAGCAATGAAGCCCAAAGCTCTCTTAGCCCTAAGTCACAAAGTTCTATGAGTGACAAAGGGAAAAGGAAACTAACTTCTAAGGAGTTTAAGGAGGAAGAGAGAGAGAGGAAAATGAAGGTAAGGGGAGAAAGTTCTTCTGTTGGGTCTCATGGCCTCATGGAAGCTTAAATTAGGGTTGCTCCCAGACCAAACACTCAAAATGATAAGTTGAGGGCAGTCAGGATGCTTATTTACAAACCAGGAACTATGATATTGATAATATTATCTCCCTCCCCTTAGAGGAATTAAATGAAATGGCTGACGTGGAAATGTCAAGAGAAAGGAAAGAGGCAGAGGATGCAAGATTGTTTTTTCAAGATAAGGAAGAAAAGAGATTGAAAACGCTCTACAAACATGTTCCTACCCTTTGACTTGTTCGAGAAAGCCCTGTACAAGAGGTTGTGGTTCCATAAAAATCTCAGGTAGAAAAAACAAACTAATAGGATCAACATGATCAACTACTTGAGTGCCACAGGCCTGTCTTAGGCAGATGCACTTCTTCCTTGTCATTTGAGTACATAGAGTTTGAGTTTCTTAAGAAGCTTAAACTTGAAGTATTCAAACAAAGAAAGACAATAAAGAAAATGATGAGAGAAGAGGCTGCAAAGGAAAGAACCGTCATCCAAAAGAGCTTGAAGAAGTCTGTTGATAGGCAGAGGGTGATAAGCTTCCTGAAGTTGTATGGATTCTCCGGGAGGAGACTTGGCCATATGTCTCTATCCACTATAGATGAGCACATTAGGGTGATCAAGCAGAAGATCAAAAAAGGAGAACTTGTTGACTTACACACCAACAAAGTCAAATACCTAAGAAGTGGAGGTTAAGGTTGAACCTTTTGAGACAACACAACCTAAACCTCCTGCTGAATCTTAGCAAGCTTCATCTTCTAATCCACAGTAGGGTTTTGTCCCCTCTCAATCAGAACCTATGAGAGGGGAAAACCTAAGTGAGCAAGACAAAGATGATCAACAGTGTATTGCAGGCTAGTCTTCTCAGTTAAAAAGTTCAAAAAGGATAAAAAGTATGGCTTCTAAACAAAGTCTAAGAAAAGAAGAAAGAGTCATCCATCTCCAAATCTCAACATGAGTCAAAACATCTTAAGAATGTGAAACAAGAGGAAGCTCCACCAACTCCAATCTAAGCAGCGCCTCGGGCATCAGGAAGACCCATCTTATTATAGACTTACTCTACTAATCCTGAAAGATGGCATGTCATCAGAGATCAAGGTGTTAAAGATTTCTACACATGGCAAGATATGTTCAATCTACCCTTGCATGACCTCTTAAGATGAGAAGAAATTTTGAGAGTCTGAATGATCCTGACTCTCTTATGAAGAAAGGCATGGTCATTATCATAATGAGGACTATCAATATCTGAGGTCTTCAAATCGTGTGACTGAGTCAATTTATGTCTCAATCATATGACTCATCCAGTCTCCTAGTTTAGTCGTGCGATTGGTCCATAGGCATAATGTATTCATGCGTATGGTCCATAAGTATGGTCCATTAGCATGAAGACTCATCCGACTAGGTTGAACATATTTCTCAATCATTATGACTAAGAACTATGTACAATAACTTCAAACCTAGATAATAAGTTCATACATATGAATTATACTCAACACAATGATAATATGAAATATATAAACATTAATAAGCATCAACCACATATTATATATCATTAAATGAATTCATTACATTTGTATAAGACATGAAGGACTTTTACATTAAAGCTCATAAACTAGGAACATGATGTATCTACAAACTCCCCCTTGGTCCTAGTGTACTCTATTGTTTAACATTCTTTACATGTTCTTTGAATTTCTTTTTCTTCTCCTCTTTTTTAACTCTTGCATGTATTTCAAATGCAAAGTAGAGTCTTATGACATGTTGGAACTGGAGAGCTTGTACAATATCCTGCGTGTCATAGAACAGTGGCCACTTGTATAATGTGTAGACATCTTCATCTGACAAGTTTGTAAGCCATATTGGGTCGAATACCTGATAGTCCCTATTTTTCCTTCTCAGTTCAGAACTATGACCGCCACACCCGTCCGCCAGTCATAATACCACCATTTGAAGTGTGGAGTGAAGTCATGATGCATTTCCCGTAAGGGAATCTTTGACATCATACGCGAAGGACTCCACTTCAGCACAACTTTAGGTCTTCCAGATATGGGGTCCATTTTAGACTTTCGGATGTGCCTCTTCGGTTGTTGAGGTTTGAAGTTTACCCACCTGGTGTGGTATTCCTTCTTTAATGCAGCCTCAAACCAACCTGACATCTTTCTTGGATTAGCATATAGTATATCTAGCATGTCAGTCGGTTGAGCTCAAAACCAAGAAGAATCTTCAGATCATGTGGATATCTGAAGTACCCAATCCCCTTCTCTCTCTTTACAACATATACGTTCTAATCTTCAAAATAAGCCCATGCTATAATCTTGCCAGACACTTTCTCATGTTGTTTGACTCTATAAAGCTTTGTGTAGGCCTTCTGCTTTAGGGGTGCGCACTGGGCTTTCATCTTTGCAAAACAAGCTGCCCATTCAACATTCTTGATATCAACGTTTGCGTCTGAAGCTTGGCTATGCTTTCTTCTTTCTCTTTTTCTTTCTCTACTTCTTCCAACTTCTCAAAAGTACCACTGTCGAATGTTTCACCCATGTTGGAAATAACATGTCCTTTCGGATCAATGTACTGTGGATAATAATCAGTACTGACATCCTCTATCTTGATTTCATCTACATCATTCAGCTCATCATCACTTGCCACATCAACTTTTGTAGCATCTTTGACCAGCTCAACAGGAATCAGCCTGAATATTTTAGCAAGCTGTTCATTTTTAGGTCATGTATGATCTCTCCCTCTTCTGAAGTATAGCTCACAGATCATCTGACTATCCCTTGCAAGTCAAGAATCATGGTTATTTGATTCTTGTAGCTGAAGGGGTGGGACATCAAATTCGTCTGTCTGTTGAGCTTCATCTGTTTGATTAAACATTAAGCATATCACACATAAGTCATTAGATAGAACATTAAAGCATAAACACGCATAAGTGATCATTAATTAAATTAATGTAATATAGCCACATCTAAGAATTACTTTTGTCTTGATCTTTTGGTTCTTCAGCAGGGGGAGCTGAGGACGAGGCTCCTTGATATGGCTTCGTTTAGTACGCCTCTCTTGAGCTTGAGGAGTGGCTGATGCAACAGCATCACCATCCTAATCATCATCGTCCTCTCTATCTTTCCCACTCGGTCCTCTTTCACCAACATCCTGCTTAATGTCATCTTCATCGTCAACATCATCATCATCATCATCATCATCACCACCATCTTTGATCTTTAATGGCTCAGACTTTGATTCCTTAAGCTTTAGGAGTATCTTCTTGTTTTTCTTCTCAATTCATCAATCATCTTTGCCAACGCCAACACCAGCTCATTTTGACTTGTAAGTGCATGGTGGACTTGGCCTAATGCCCTCTCATACTGAGCGCTCTTTTCTCTCATATGCATGATCTGCTTAGCCTGGGCTGCATTCACCTCCATCATCTTGTTTAGCTAGAAGCCCTTAGCTCATTAGTGGCAAGCAGCCTTAGCACAATGCTTTTGATGTTAGTAAGTTGTTCATCTAACCTGTTGTGTGGTAGAGTGGGTCCAGCTGTGAATGTAGAGTGGGTGGAGGGACCTGCTTGGTGACTGGTGGTGGCAGTAGTGGATGTGGTGAATATAGGAGGTTGAGTGTGAGTGGGATGTGGTGGAATGGTTGTGGTAGTGGTGGTGGATGGAGTGATAGTGGTAGTGGGAGAAGTGGTGGTGGTAGTGGTGGCTGTGGTGGTGGGTGGAGATGTAGTAGTGGTGGTGGTGGTTGTGGTGGTGGTGGGTTGTGACAGTGATGATGGTGGCAGAAGAAGTGATCAAAGTAAATCTTGGCCTCTTGCTCTTCATCTTGTATGGTTAGGCCATCCTCTTCTTCCCGGAGCCCTTATCAATGGAGTGGTTATCAGCATCAAGAAATTCCTGATCACTGTCACCACCACCATGTTCTCCAATATTGGAAGCTCCTTCTTCTGAGTTGTGTTCCCCTAAGCTGAAATTTGAAGGCACTCTAGAAGCATCAGCGGGATTTGTCATTGATGTGCTGGTAGAAGCTTCATTTGCAGGATTGGTTACAACTGGAGTTGATGATGTGTAGCTTGAAAGTCTGCTTTGTTCAAATCTTGGATCACGATCACCTATAGGTAATATATTTGTAGAGCCTGAAACATCCTCACAAGAATTGTTTAAAAATTTGGTAACTAAATCAAGATCAATAGCCAATCAGGGCTAGAACCTTTCAAACTGGGAGTGTGCTCATTGAAAGTCACATTGGATGACTCTTTAACTACTCTAGTTCTGAGATTGTATACTATAGATACATGTGTACCTAGTTTAGGATCTCAAATATAAAATTCTTTCATGTCTTTCTTATATGTAATAGAATGCGTACTGAATGAAATAGATTTTGTGGTTATGCTTATAATGTTAAATATTTCATTGCTTAATGTTTGATAATGCATATTGAACTAACTATATAGGCTTGTGGTTGTTTGAATAGATCTTAGTAAAGTAATGATTGAGAAACATATTCAAACTTACTTGTATGAAGTTTTCATGCGAATGGCCCATGTTAATGGACCATACGCATGAACAACTTCATGCTAATGAACCAGTCGCACGACTGAACCAGGAGACTGGATCAGTCACATGATTGTGACATGAGACTGACTCAGTCGCATAACTGAACACTCAGTCATACGAATGGATCAACGGCATGACTTAGTCGCACGACTAAACCATGCTAATGGTTCAGTCGCACGAATGAGAAACCCTAACCTATAATACCACTTAATTCGTGGGAAAACTAAACACTTCAAATACCTACATACTAAATCGTACCCTAGCCATCCAGAGACTTCTTAGAACCTGTTCCAATTTCATAGATCGCACTAAATCGGTTTGCAATCGCTCTTAACGTTTAGATTAAATCTAAGATCGATTCTATGTGCGTTCTAACTGATTGGATCGCCAATCAAATAGGATTCCGCACTATTTGAGTTGGTATACATGTAAATTAGTTAGTATTTCGTCCCGTACACGGTCCTAAAGGTCATTATATCTTGAGGCAGTACAAGAAGCATCGCAGGTGACTTGTACTGCTATGTAGTTACAAATGACTACTCAAGATTCTTTTGGGTGATGTTTCTCAAATCAAAATCAGAAACATTTGAGTCATTCAAGGAGTTAGTAACTACTCTAGATTGACTTTACAAGCTGAAGGTAAGACAAGTACGCTCAGACAATGGAACCGAGTTCAAGAACCAATGTATGGAGGCTTTCTGGGAAGAAAAGGGAATTATGCACCAATTCACTTCCGCCTACACTCCTCAGATGAATGACATTGTTGAAAGAAAGAATCGCAGCTTAATAGAGACAGCACGGACATTGCTAGCAGACTCGAAACTGCATATCCAATTTTGGAACGAGGCAGTTGCCAATGCGTGTTACACGTTAAATCGAGTTCTGGTAGTTAAACGCCATGGCAAGACGTGTTACGTGTTACTTTAATGACGTAAACCAAATCCAGAGTATGTCGAACTGTTTGGCGCACCGTGCACCCTACTGAAGAAAACTCAGTAGGGAAAGTTCAGCGAGAAGGCTGAAGAGAGAATCTTTCTAGGATACAACATACCGAATAAGAGAGTTTACAAAAACTCAACGGGTCAAGTAGAAGTCTGGTGTAAGAGGATATTTCGTTATCTGAAGGCTACACCAACACTTGGGTTGTGATATCCTCATGATGATGATTTTGAGCTTACCGCATACAGTGTTTCAGATTATGGCGGCTGCAAGATGAACTACAAATCCACCTCGGTAGGTTGTCAATTCTTGGGAGAAGATTAGTCACATGGCAGTGTAAGAAGAAGACATCAGTTGCGTTGTCAACTTGTGAAGCTGAATATGTTGTTGCGGCAAGCTGCTGTTCTCAAATCATCTGGATTCAATAGCAGATGTGGGACTACGATTTGAAATTTTCTAACACCCCTAGATAATTCTGCTGCAATAGCCGTTACTAATCCTGTCCAACACCCTAAGACCAAACACATCCGCATTAAATATCACTTTATACATGATTGTTTTGAAAAGAATCTAATCGATGTTGTTAAAATAAATACGGATTTCCAACGCGTTGACCTCTACAAAAAAGCCTTTGATAAACCATGTTTCTTTATCTGTTAGAGGTCAACAGCGTTAAAAAGAAAAGTGATGCAATTCCAGAAGATGAACATGTTTAGTCCGATGCGTAAAGTCCATTTTTCTTTTATTTTCTTTTATTTCCTTTATTTTAGTTTATTTTATTTAATTTATTTTATTGATGTTATTTCTTCGCCTATTAAAATCCTAAAAACGAAAATCGTTTATGGTTTTAGAATTTTAGGGGGAGAATAGGTTAAGTTAGTATTAAAAAAACGAGGGAGGAGGACATGCTAGCTGATAGAAATGAGATCGGATCTGAGAAACTAATTCAGTGTCTATGGAGAATGATAGTACACAGGAACAAAGAATTTGGGACTTTAAAAAAAGAATTAAATTGAATTAGATGCGAAATTCAAAGTATAAGTCTAAGAAGTCTAAGCAAAATAAAGGAAAAATGATAGTATAACTAGCTGCTATTAAGGTAACACGGAGAAAGTAACCTAGAGGTTGCTAGACCATTAGATGATGTGTCGGTAGATTCAACACAATAGATAAGTAGACCTCGTTGGTGATCTCAAGATCAAACTAAGTTGTTCAACAAGTTGTGGGTTATCATCTTATCCAAGGTTAACACAATCAACAGAGTTCTAATAAGGGGTGACAAGCAAAATAAACACCACAAATGTGTGCGAATGACCAAAATATGAGCAAATCACATGAGGAAAAATGCAAAAACCAATCAAACTAATAACCTATGTTGTTGGTGCGATCTGTGCAAAAAGAATAAAATTGCTCAAACAAGAAGATAGGTTATGTGCCTCTCTGCTGTGCGGTGGCACTGACCTGAGGATAAGCATAACCTAAATATTCTAGAATTCATTGTTTTTTGCCGCCTCTCTGTTGTGCGGTGGAACTGACCTGAGGCTTGGCTTCTCTTTGAAAACTCTAAGAATAGTTTCTTCTTGTCAAAATACCCATAGACCGCTCAAAAATCTCCTGAGGAACGTTGATTACCATATAAGCGTGGGATCCACAAATGCTTATTGAAATAATTGAACTTAATGTATCACCAATCTGTGTCAAAAGTCTGTGTATGGATTTAAGTGGACAAGTATACTGACAATCATCATGGCTGCAATTCTTGAAAGTCCAAATCAATGTGTGCGTCTTATAGTACTACTATGATTTCCTAACTTGTTAATGACTCTCGACGAAAACAAGAATATAGCATCAAATGATTTTGGTAACACGTCCTGAATGATTTGATTACCTGTATGATTCCATAATAAATCGTTCCACTTATGGTCAAAGTAACTTGAAGCTGCCTGTTCAAGAAAAATATATGATAGATTTCTATCTTAAGATTTTTCACACCACACAAAATCACAAAAACATTTTAATTTTGTCGTTTAATTTTACTTGTTAAATTTTTTTAGTCAATTTAGCTTTTAACGTCAGACTATGCCGTGGAATTGAATCTGCAATTTAATCACTTAAAAGGGTCACGTCTGAGGTGACCAAATGTGTGTTCAAATGTTAAAAGGACCACGACTGAGGTGATCAAAAGTTTTCAAAGTTAAAATGATCATGTCTGAGATGATCGAATGCTCAAAATATTTAATCAAAAGTTAAATGGGGTTAAATGTCAAATGGTCATAAAGTCAAAATCATGAGTATGATCCATTCGCATGACTGGACCATGAGTATGGACCAATGGTACGATTAGACCATACTTATGCACTAGACAACCGAATGGAGCTTGAGTATGAACCCTTCACACGACTGGCTTACAAGATTGAGCCAGTCGCCTGGATGGAGTTGTCCAAATTGCAGGATCATTGAAGTGTAAAAGTTACAACACAACAACACAAAGAGGAGATAAAGTAAACTTAGATCAAACAATAAATTGGATTAACCAAGTAGTGACACTAAGAACACAAGTAATATAAGAGACAGAACACAAAGAACACAAGTGTTGGTTTTCAAGAATGCAGTATATTGCCTTCTCTATGTTCTATTACAAGTGTTACAAAAGCATATTGAAAGATACAAGAACATGAGATACATATACAACATCCTACAGCTGGCTATACTTTGAAAGCCAGCTGGATACAATTGACTAGACACACACAAAATCAATTGTAGAGTCAAAAGGCAGATTGCCTTTTGACTTGTGACTATGACATGCCATAGCTCACATCCTTATCTATGACAAAAAGGATAAAGTACATAAATTAGAAAGTTACAGACACAAGACCTCAATGTACAGTTACCAAAAGCATGGACCTTTTCACCAACCATGTTAGTTGGTGACTTGCAGAGTTGCAGCGGAAAGGTGTCCAACTTTATGGAACAGTACATCAGATAAAGCATGTTACTAAAAGTCTTCGGAAGAAATCTGTCTTCATGATCTTGAAGCTTCGGAAGACTTTGTCTCTGAGGCTTCGGAAGACTTCATCTTTGGCTTCGGAAGATGTTGGTCTTGGCTTCAGAATATTTCACACTTAGAGTATTTCTGTTTCACATGTGAAACTTCCAAAGCACTCTACTTCAATGCACTTTGCAGCATGCAGGAAAGACTAAAGATGTTTAGGTTGCATCAGCCTCTTCATTAGACTTTACAAACTCCCCCTAGGCTGATGCTACCAAAACACTTAGAAAACTTCAGATATTAATGGTCCTCATTAGGATGATCACCATTCCTTTCTTCATAAGATGATCAGGATCCTTCAGGCTGTCAAAGTGTCTTCTCATGTCAAAGAGGTCATGCAGAGGCAACTGAAACATATCTTTCCATGTATAAATGTCTTCAATGCCTTGAATTCTAATGACATGCTACCTTTCTAGATTTGTGGTGTATGTCCAAGACAAGATGGGTCTTCTTGATGCTAGAGGAGCTACTGAAGTTGGAGTTGATTGAGCATCCTCTGGCTGCACATCCTCAGGCTATTTTGATTCATCCTGAGGTTCCAAAGGGGATGCAGGCTTCTTCTTCTTCTTAGATTTGGTTTAGAAGCCATTTTCTTCTTTCTCTTTCCAAATTTTAACTGAGAAGACTGGCCTGCAGCACCAGATTGATCTTCACTGTCTTTCTTAGTTGGGACTTCCTCTCTCTCAGGTTCAGATGGAGATGGAGGTTGACCCTGTGTGGATCAGAAGATGAAGCTTGCTAAGCATTAGCAGGAGGTCTGGGTTGTGTTCTGTTTGGTTGTTCAACCTTAACCTCCACTTTAGGTGGGGCCTGACTTGGAGTGGAGTGTAAGTCAGTGAGCTCTCCACTCTTAATCTTCTGCTTGATTACCCTGATATGCTCATCCATAGTGGATAGAGACATGGTCCAAGTCTCCTTCCGGAGAATCCATACAGCTTCAAGAAGCTCATCATCCTCTGCGTATCAACAGACTTCTTCATGCTCTTTTGGATGATGGCTCTTGATTTTGCAGCTTCTTTCCTCAGCTTCTTCTTTGTTGTCTTTGTTTCCTTGACTAAGTCAATATCAAGTTGTATTAAGTACTCAAACTCAATATAGTCATAAGGTAAGGGAAGGAGTGCATCTGCCTGATAGAGGTCTGTGGCACTCAAGTAGTAATCATCTTGATTCTGTCTTCTTCTTTATCTACCTGAGGTTCTTGTTGAACCACATCCTCTTGTTCAGGACTTTCTTGAACTGATGAGAGGGTAGGCATACCTTTGTACAGTCTTTTTCTTCTTCTCTCTTCTTTAACTTGTACTAGGAGTTCTACATCTTCTGCCTCCTTCTTCTCTCTTGACCTTTCCAGATCAACCAGCTCATTCAATTCTTCCAAGGGGAGAGAAACAACACTATCTATGTCATAGTTCCTAGTCTGCAGATAGTTAATCCTGACTGCCCTTAACTCATCATTCTGAGTATCTGGTCTGGGGGTTGCCCTGATTGCAGACTCCATGAGTCTTGGAGACTCAGTAGAGGAACTTTCTCCCCTTAGCCTCCTTTTCCTCTCTCTCTCTCCTCCTCCTCAATCTCCTCAGATGTCATCTTTATTTTCCCTTTGTCACTCACAGACCTTTGTGACTCAGAGTGGAGAGAGCTTTGGCCTTCATTGCTCGTTGCAGCATCTGAGCTTAGGCCAGAGAGAGGTTGAGAAGCACCTTCACCAGCAGGTGTATCAGAAGGAATATGGATCTCTGTAGCAGTTGGAGATGATGAGATAGGGCTCTCAGGTTCTGTCACTGGGCCTTCAGTCAAGGTTTCCCCTATGAAGCTAATCTTAGGGTTTGTCTCAACATCCAGTTGACCGATGACATTGCCTGATTGCCTTAGTCTCCTTCTTAGGCTGAACTCTGCAATGATCCTGTCTTGGATTCTTTTAGCCAGTCTGTCAGCTTGTCTTGATTGGCTTTGGTTGACAAGTGGCATTTGACTAGATCCAGACCTTCATAGTAGTCCAAGTTCTGAAAATTGATGACTTCTTGCCATCCTTGAACTCTTATGATGATGAGGGCCTTCCTGTTGTTGTCATACCTCCACCCAATGATGTGATTGAAGGATGGTGAAGGTGACATAGCCCTTGGTATCCCATCCTCAAACAGACTCTGTATGAAGGAGTCTGTGTAGTCCACATCAATGTGAACTAGAAGGAGTGCTGAGAATGCACAGTTGCAATGAGGATGGTGAGTCCTCAATGTCCATTCTCTCAGAGGAACTCCCAGGTTCTATGGCTTAATACATTCTCCCCCATTTTGGTAGCATCACCCACTTGCATAGGTGAGCTGGAGGATAGGTCAATCACATCCACGGTTCTTGTGTTCTGGTTGAGCTCTCCTTAAGGTCTCCCAGCTAGTTTTTCCTTAAGATATGAAATCTCAAGTTGCTGATCATTGATCCTGTTTTGTAAGGTATCACCTGAGATTCAAGGTGACTGACCTTTGAGACTAGGTAAGTGCATGTTTTAGACAATTTTTGCACGTTTAGTGTCAGATCCCCTCTCTTCATAAAGAATCACTGGGTGGAGAAGATGGACAGAGTCCTTTCTCTCATGACCAATTCTAAGTTCTTGGCTACTGGATTCCTTCCTCACTGGCATCCCAGTTGAGATGTCATTGGCTGAGTTGCCATGGTTTGGGTCTTATGATGTAATCACTTTCAGAGTGGAGCCTCTTCAATGGAACATTCTGAACGGTCAGGATTTCACCCCTCAGTTGAAGGTGATGATCGGGCTAGATGTAGGAGGATCAGGAGTCTCATCTCTCTTTGAGTATAGGGAAAGAAGAGAGCTTCATTAACTCACTGAAACCTATATCTTCATTAGTATAGAACTCAAGGTTTGGAATTGGTTGGTTTAGATCTATTAAGGCTGGGGATGTAACCTTCCCCTGAAGGTTGATCACTGAGTTGTTGAGACTCAGAGTGATGGCTTAAGGTAGTAGGGCTAATGTCTCATCAAGCTGAGCATGAGGAACCTCAGGTCATTGATTCCTTGAAGAGATGGGATGGTGTTGGACCAAAAGAACCAATGAGCCAAGATCAGAAAACCTCTAAGTCCCACATGGTATCACAACAACTGCTGAAAGCCTCATCAGTAGTTTGACAAGTGCTGAAGACTTCAACAGCTGAAGATCAAGTGCTGAAGACTTCAACAGCTGAAGAACCAAAGTGCTGAAGTACAACAGCTGAAGAACACAAGTGCTGAAGCTGAAAGACCAAAGTACTGAAGTACAACAGCTGAAGAGTTTACAAGTGCTGAAGATCAACAACTGATGTACACAAGTCTGAAGACAAAGACTGAAGACATCAGCTGATGATATCTACTGAAGTCATCAGCTGATGAAACACCTGAAGGTCAAAGTCTGAAGATCAAGTACTGAAGCCTCAGTAGTTTGTCACAACTGCTGAAGAGTACTTCTTCAGTAGTTGTGATATCAGTAGTTTTATATTTTTATGTTTCAGTAGTTTTGTAAAACGACTGAAGAGCTTGTTCTTCAGTCGTTGTAGTTTCAGTAGTTTTATATTTTGTACTTAACGCTGATATGTTCTCAGTAGTTGTGAACATTTCAGTAGTTTGTTAAGAATTAGTTATTTTGTATTAGATCTGCCAGTTGTCACTTTCCGTGATAACAGCAGTGATTGTTGCACTCTATATAAGGAGTGACAACCTATTGTAATCGTGTGAATGAATGAAATGAATGAATGATTTGATTAGAAATATTCTACATCTATAAACATTCCTTAAATCAGAAATAATATTCTCTCCCTATAACCGTATGCGCTCTTAATGCTTACAAGTATCGATTGCTTGCTACAATTTGTCTAATTCTAGTTTGTATTCCGCTGCTTTGTATTCTAATACATCAAACTTGTGATCACTGATCCTGTCAAATGGTATCAGAGCAGGTTAATCATTGATCGATCTAATAATTGATCATTGAAACTGCTATTCAAGATCTAAGTTTGATTGAATTAGCTTTTGTTTTTGCAAGAAACGGTTATAGAGATTGAATTTTCTGTATTTCTGCTCATTCATCCTGAGATCTTTTCTTGGTTCTCATTGAGTTTGTTGTGGTCTGTCTAAAACTTTTTAAAACTTGAACTAAATTGTTTTTGAACTGAAAATGACCACTCCTTCCAATGATCCTCACAATACTGGTTCCTCAACCAAGCCACCTATGCTGGTTAGGAATGAGTATAACATATGGCAAAGACGTATGCTCCATCACCTGTCTGTTAACAGCGCAGGTGTTGGACATCAGTGGTACATGGTCCACACAAGCCTATGGTGAATAACCCGGAAACCAATCAAATGGTTCCGAAGAGGAGGGAGCAATACTCAGATGAGGATAAGAAGTTGCTTGAAATTGATGCAAAAGCCCATGGAATTCTGGCCATGGCATTGCCCAATGAAATCTATTCTGGGCTAATGCATCATGAAACTGCCCATGACCTCTGGATGCTTGAAAGAACAATTTGGAGGAACAGATGAGGTCTTGGCAAATAATAGAGAAATTCTTGCCCAACAATATGAGACATTCTCTCATAGAAAGGGTGAGACACTGACTCAACAATATGAGCGGTTTTCTTGTTTGATCTCTGAACTAAAAATGGTCAAACTTGAATACACAATATTCAGATGAATAACAGATTTCTCAGATCACTGCCTGAGAGATGGGACACATATACTATTGTCCTACGCTCCAGTGCAAGTTTGGACAAACTATCTCTCACCCAACTCCATGGGAAACTGCTCACTTTTGAGAGAGAGATAGAACAGAAGAGAAAGCTGTCTTCATCTGGAAAGCTCACTGAAGACTTTACACAGGCAACACTGCCTTGGTGGGTCATGAGTCAGAATATGCTTCATCTGAATGCCAGTATGATGAGCATATTAATTTCTCTTCAAGCACTTCTGATTCTGCATTTGTAAGTGTTGATGGTCAGTTTACTGGGTGTAATAATGACAATCTATGTTTCATTATGGATGATCTCAAGGGGATTGCTGATGATGACTTAGAAGAGATGGATATTTTGAGCCAAATGGCCTTGATAAATATCAGATCTCAGAAGTTATAAAAGAACTGGAAGAAAATTCCCAGGACTCTCTGGCAAAACCAAAGTTGGTTTTGACAAGAGCAAGTTGAGGTGTCACAAATGCCAAAGGCTTGGACACTTTGCAAGAGAGTGTAGATCAACTGGATCTAACTCTACTGCACCCTTTGTGACTTTTCCTGGCAATAGTCAACAACACAGAGGGCAACATCCTGTCACCTCTAGTCATCATCCTCAACAACAATCTCCGGCATATTTTGTTCCTCAGGGTCAAATGCCATATCCGTACCCTTGTTATTACATGCCACAGTCAAATCAAGTTCAAGTTCCTATGACACCACAACCTCATGCACTACCAGAACCTCAGCCTTCCCATCTCATCAACAACCTCAATCTCAACAACACAGCTTCTTCACCCCAGGAGTTGTTGACTGGAGCAGTTTACCAGATGACTTGTCTGGTCATGATCAACTGTTCTCAGGTGCTGGTCAACATGGTGGTGACAGTCCCTTTGGGAATCTAGCTCTTATGGCTTTGGAGTCTGCTGATACTTCATTTTCCAATGCCTCTACACCTCAGGTATCACAGGTATCCTCTGAGGCAAAAGCCAAATTATGTTCTGAACCATGCATAGCAGCATTTGCTTCCATTAGAGAAGCAAATGTAGCTCTAATTAATAAGAACATTGAGCTAGAACAAATAATTTCCAAAAACAAAGCTGAGTTTGAGTTGTGCTCAAAGATAAAAATGATGAGATTTATAAACTGAATTGCCAAATAATTGATGATAAGGCTAGAGAAGAGTACTTCTAGAGAAGTACAAAGATCTCAAAGAAACCCTTGCAGTTACCCAGGTCGAGTGTGATAGATGGGTACAATCATGCAAAGGTTTTGAAATGCTTCTTAGTAAGCAATCTGCTTCAAATGTGAAGTTTGGAATTGGTTACAATCACACTGCTCCACCTACAGATTTTACCCCAAGAGCAGAGGTAGAATCTGATGGTGAGAGTGATAACCAATCCATCACATCATGTGATCTACCTTCTGATACAGCACAATCAGAAGAAGTAGCAGTCATATCAAGCCCTCTTTGAACCTATCAGCTGATGTTGATGGTTCAAATGCTGACATTCACATGATCAATGAGTTGATCAACTCAGGAGTTAATCCTGAAGGTCCTGAAAGGACTAGAGAGCAGGATTAACACCTGAAGTTCAAACTTCAACTGCTGTCAGTACTGAAGAGAAGAAAACTGGCAGTAGAAAGAGTTTGAAGACTACTAAAGAGGTAGTCAAGAAAGCAACCAATGCTTCCAAAGCATTGAAGAACAAGTCTTCTGTTGCTTCACCATCTTTAGTTGATGATCAACCTAAGATGAAGAAGAAACCATGTGAAGTATGTGGTTTGTTCAATCATCTTACAGATGATTGTTGGTACAAAAGAGGTTCCAAACTCAAACAAAAAGAAGAAATTAATGAGAAAATGGTAAAATGAAAACTGAGTTTGAGACCACATTTGTATCAGCAACATCAAATCCTGTAACCCTTAAGTCCTTAAAGAAATCCAAAAGGAAGGGGTTAAACAGGTGACAGCTGAGGGTGCTCAAAAGAAGAAGGTGCAACATAGGAACTTATCTAACTCCACTAGCAATGTGTCTGATGAGCTGAAAGCTTTATCACAAAATCAGACACAGCTGGTGATGATGGTACAACATCTGTTGGGTAGAGTTAACCAACTAGATTCTCCTATGTTGAAACCACAGAAAAGGAGGTCCAAGCCAAAGGACTCCTCTTCTACACCATCTTCTTCCTCTCAGGCTGTTGTTTCAAATAAACATGTTAGTTTACCATCTATTGATGAGACCAGGCCCAAAACCAAAAGGTTTGGGTCTCTAAAACTAACTGATGTTTTATTATTGCAGGGTTCTTCAACATGCCAAAGTAGCATCTGGTATGTAGACAGTGGGGGATCTATGCACATGACTGGGAACATCTCTTCTTCATGACTACTCTCAAGGAAAGAAGGGATTTTTCTCTTTTGGCAATGATGCTAGGGGTTACATCATCGGTAAGGGCTTTGTCTCCAATGGAGAAATCAAATTTGATGATGTTAATCATGTGGAAAATCTCAAGTACAACTCTTGAGTGTCAGTCAAATGTGTGATAAAGGCCATGTTGCCCTTTTCACCAGTCAAAACTGTAGGATTCTGTCATCCAAAGTTTTGCACTTGATTGACAAGGTGTTGGATGATCACACTCTCCTGAAAGCCAACAGGACAGGAAGAGTGTATGCCTTAGATCTCTCTAAGAAGATAGATCTCAAAGGCAATCCTTGCCTATTTTCCAAAGCCTCTTCTCAAGAATCTAAACTGTGGCACAGGAGGCTTGGTCATGTTAATCTCAAAAACATGAATCAGCTTAGCCACAATAGTTTAGTCAGAGGCTTACCAATAAAGGAGTTCCACTGTGATGAAACCTGCACTGCTTGTTTAAAAGGAAAACAGCACAAAGTCTCATTCCCTCCTATTGAAGTGTCCAAGTCCACTGCCTGCTTGCAATTACTGCATATGGATCTATTTGGTCCTGTGAGAGTAATGAGCATGGCAAAGAAGAAATACTGTCTGGTAATTGTGGATGATTACTCCAGATTTGTATGGACTTTCTTTCTACATTCAAAGGATGAGGCTGCTCAGAAGATTATCACTTTGTGCTGTACATTGAGAAGCAGTATTCCCTTCCAGTCAAGTGTATTAGGAGTGATAATGGAACTGAGTTCAGAAATCATACACTTGATGACTTCTATCTTTCAAAGGGAATCAAAAGGCAGTTCAGCATTCCAAGGACTCCAGAACAAAATGGAGTAGTGGAGAGAAAGAACAGGACCCTCATTGAAGCTGCAAGGTCCATGCTGGCTGACTCAGGTTTGCCATTGACCTTTTGGGCGAAGCTGTCAACACAGCTTGTTATGTGCAAAATAGAGTTTTAGTAAATCAGAGGTTGATGAAGACTCCATATGAAGTTCTCCATCATTTGGCTCCTCTGATTTCATTTTTCAAAGCATTTGGGTGTCCCTGTTTTATTCTCAACACAAAGGATCAACTCCATAAATTTGATCCTAAGGTGGATGCAGGGTACTTTGTTGGTTATTCATCTACTTGCAAGGCATACAGAGTCTTCAACTGCAGAACAAAGATGGTTGAAGAAACTACATGTTAAGTTTAATGAATCTCCAAAGGACAAGATTCCACAAAGTCCTGTGGAGTTATTGATTTGGACATACTGCAATATGTTCCTTATCAAACTCCTGCTGTTGCTCCTGTCAACAGTTCACCACCTGGTGGTACTGCTGATGATGATGATGATTGCAGTACTCACCTCTTCAGGTTTAGTGATCAGCTGCCTGACTCAGCTAGACCTGATGTTCCTGTAGCTCCAGTAGCACCATCCACAACAAATGCTGATGAGATTTCTTCGAATTCAATTCCTTTGAATTACCATCCACTGATTGGTTTCAAGGAAATGATTCACCATCACCATCTGTTGCTGCTGAACCGCTACAAACACTTGCACAGATCTCATTGTGTATCAAGATCTGAAGAATCACCCTATGTCTCAAATCATTGGTGATATCACTGCTGGAGTATCAACAAGAAGTCAATTGTCAAATTTCTGCTTCTATGCTCTCTTCATCAGTCAGCAAGAGCCAAAGAATTATCACATTGCTTTAAAGGACAATGGATGGGTTGATGCCATGCAGCTTGAGCTTCTTCAGTTCAAGAAACAGCAAGTGTGGGAACTGGTTCCTCTACCTCCAGGTAAGTGTGCAATAGGCACTAAATGGGTGTTTAGGAACAAAACTGATGAAATGGGCTTATTGTTAAGAACAAGGCCAGACTGGTTGTTCAGGGGTTTGCACAAGAAGAAGGTATTGATTATGATGAAACCTTTGCCCCTGTAGCCAGACTGGAAGCAATTCGATTGTTTTTAGCTTATGCTGCTTATCAAAACCTTAAAGTTTTTCAAATGGATGTCAAAAGTGCATTTTGTATGGAAAAATTAAAGAAGAGGTTTATGTATGTCAACCTCCAGGCTTTGAGGACAATAAACATCCTAATTGGGTGTATAAGCTTGATAAAGCTCTTTATGGGTTAAAACAAGCTCCAGAGCCTGGTATGAGACATTATCAAACTTTCTTCTGGAAAACAATTTCACTAGAGGCTCCATAGACAAGACTTTATTCATTAAGAAAGCTGGGCAGCATAATCTACTTGTTCAAATTTATGTAGATGATATCATTTTTGCATCCTCTGATCCAAAGTTGTGTGATGCCTTTACAAAGTTGATGCAACAGAAGTTTGAAATGAGTGCCATGGGAGAATTACAGTTCTTTCTGGGGTTGCAAATCAAACAAAAGGCTGATGGAATTTTATTCATCAGTCCAAATATACAAAAGATCTTTTGCAAAAGTTTGATTTACAAAACTGTAAGCCTTGTTCTACTCCCATGAGCAGCACCACACAACTGGACAGATCAGAAAGGTAAAGTGGTTGATGAAACACTTTACAGATGTATGATTGGGTCCTTGATGTATTTAACAGCTTCTAGACCAGATATTATGTTTGCTACATGTGTTTGTGCTAGATTTCAGGCTGCACCTAAAGAGTCTCATCTGATTGCAGTCAAGAGGATCTTTAGATATCTGCAAGGCACTCCATCTCTAGGTTTATGGTATTCTACCGGACATTCTGGTAAATTAGTTGCTTTTTCTGACAGTGACTATGCAGGGTGTAAGTTGACCAGGAAATCAACTTCTGGTGGATGTCAATTCCTAGGCAACTGCTTGATTTCTTGGCAGAGCAAGAAACAGACCTCAGTTGCTACATCCTGCTGAAGCAGAGTACATTGCTGCTGCAAGTTGTACATCTCAGGTACTCTGGCTTCAAAACCAACTTTTGGATTATGGCATTACAGAGACTAAGACTCCATTGTTAATGGATAGTGCTTCAGCTCTTTGCATTGTCAAAAATCCAGTCCAGCACTCTAGGACCAAACATATAGAGATCAGACATCATTTTATAAGGGATTGTTTTGAAAAAGGTCTGATTGATCCTAAGTTTGTGCCTAGTGCTGATGAGCTTGCAGACATTTTTACTAAGCCTTTGGATAGTTCAACTTTCCAAAACCTGGTGTTAAGGCTTGGTATGCTGCAGCTAGAATAGTGACAACTACTGATGATCTTAGTATTCATACTGATGATCATAAGTACCTATGTCACATATAAGTACTGATGAGCTCTTTTACCTCAGTAGTTTTATAACTACTGAAGGCTAAATGTCTCACAAGTACTGAAGTACTTCATCTGTTCTAAACTACTGATGTAGTTACAACTACTGATGCAGTTACAACTACTGCAATCAGTAAAAACAGATAAGTACTGATGTCCTATGAAACAACTGAAATCAGCCAAAAAGACTGATGAATGTGTTGAGGACAGATTGAAACAGCTGAAAAGCTAAGAATTGACGAAAACAGCTGAAGAGAACTTTCTTCAGTCGTTTGTACAACTGCTGTTTCATTTTAAACAACTGAAGCAAAACCACGTCTTCAGTAGTTTTATAACTACTGATGACTAATACCATCTTCAGTTGTTTACAACAGCTGATGACAAAACCACTGTCTTCAGTAGTTTCATAACTACTGATGACAAACACCAAGTCCTCAGTTGTTTCAATCATCTGAAGTCAAAACCACGGTCTTCAGTAGTTTTCTAAACTACTGATGCCTAACACCACGACTTCAGCTGTTTCAACGTCTGAAAGGATAATACCATGTCAACGGTCGTTTAAAACTACTGATGACTAACACCACATCCTTCAGTCGTTTCCTTACCCGTATCCTATATATACCCCTAACCTTAGCTCTCAATGCTTCATCTTCTTCAAACCTAACGTTCCTCTCCAAAACTTCCTCTTCTCAATGGCGTCTATGCAAATTAAACCGCGACACAACTGTGTTGCCTACCTCACTAAATCGCCGATCTGGACTAAGTTCGATACTGCTATCGATCTTATGGTTCAGTCCAATACAACAAGGCATTTCTTCTGAACCCCATCTTACATGCCGAATCCTTGCACCAATTTTGGATGAACGTTACTGTTACCACTGGGAGAACAACACACCATCCCTCCGTCGGTCGTCAACAACAAAGAAGTAGTCATTACTCCTGCAATAATCCGCCAAATTCTTCAACTGAATGATGCTACTCTCCTGCTGGATATCCGAAGGGCACCATAGATCTATCCTTTGCTCACATGGATATCAAGGCGATCTCAGTGCCTCCACTATCATGAAGAAACACTTTAATGACGCTGAGCGCCTGATTTTCACATGGTAATGTATGTTTGGCCCCTAAGACGTCGTCTTGGGATCAAATGTCCACCAAATGGCAGCAGGTAATGTATTCTATCCTTGAGCAACAACCACTAAACTTTTCAGAATAATATTTTCAGAGCTCAAAGATATGGCTCAAAAACTAACTGCCAACCGTTGGATACTTTATCCACGGTTCATAATGGCCATTATTACAGACCAGCTTAATGCTGAGGGACTTGTTGGCTTGGGAGTCCCTGCTACGGCTGTTCTGCCGGAAGTATACTCCCGGCACAACTCTGACCGGACACTCAAAATGGCTGCCAAGCTGCGAAAACCCACGCAGCTGGAACCCACAGCCACCACCTCCAAATCCAAAGTCCCCACCAAACCCACCAAAAAGAAACCCAAAACGGCTACTCAGGGAATTGAGTCCCCTGAGGATGCCCCTGCAACACAAACGCAGGATATATCCACTAGTCCAAACCCCCTAGTGGATACAATGACTCCTCCAGCCACAGCCGCTCAGGCTTCCTCTCAACAGGAGCCTGCAGCAACCACACAAGGGGTACCTACTTATCTGGGATCTTCCTCACTTGAGGAGATTGCCATTGAAGAGCACCAACCTCCCCAGGTGCACACTGCTTCTATCCCCTCACCCCAAACAACCGCCCCTCACAGCCCAACTTTAATAGTTGCACAAGTGCTGACTCAATTGCACTCCTCACCCCCTCCCCAGAAACCACTTACTACTGGGAATACCTCTACAATTGAGGGGGAGGAACACAGTGCACTTGAGAACCCACAGCACAGGGGTTTCCCAATTCTATCTCCTGGTGTAGACAAGGAGCTTAGAATATCTAGTGAGGCTGCCACCTCCTCTGACTCAGCACATGACCAGAGTGAGGCTGGTAACATTGCTAAGACCTCACTAGAGGCAACAGCTGATGATGGACATTGTCCTGAGGCTGGAAGTCCCCAGTACCAAGCACAAGGGGCACATGCACCAACTGGTCTACACCCAGTGCATGTAAATCCTGCTCTAAGCAGGAGGTCAGCTGATTCAGCTTCGGCTGATGATGACCTGGGCTTTTTCTATGATGTTCTTGCCCAGAACACATCCTTGAAGAGAAGTCAGTAGGCTGCAAAACCTACTTGACCAACTCTCACAAGGAGAAAGACCATCTGCCTCTATCCACCCACAGATGGCACCTTCACTTGAAGGTTTCCCAAACACCGAGCCACTCCAAAATCAACCACCTGCCTCTGCTTCAGGCCCTACTTCTCAGGAACAGAACCCTCCTGAGCAAATAGGTGCTGTACTCCAAAATTCCTCCCTCTCATCACACCCATAATCACTGATATAGTGATCAAAGCCATTGATGAGAGGCTTTCCTCAACTTACAGCCCTTGGTTGATGCTGCTGTCCAAAAGACTCTTTCTGCGGTACAAACCCCTTCCTCCAATGCAACCAAAAAGGGGAGAGTACTGCAGTGAAAGAAAAGAAGAGGAAAAGATCCGAGGAAAAGAAGGAAGCGAAGCAAGCCCAAAAGGAGGAAAAGAACAGCAACCAATGCTCACCTACAAGCGAAAGAAAGGTGCTGATGAGCACATTGCTGAAGATAAAGCCTTGGAGCTACTGATAAAAGAGGCTGATGCCGAACACACAGATCATGGACAACATCATTGATCAGCTGTTTAGGCAAGGCCATGACACCAACAACTTGACTCTGATTCGACGACTAGAGATTGAAGAAATCCAGAATAGATGGGCAAGTTATGAAGTGTTAGAAAGAGAAAGGCTTGAAATCATGATAAGATTTATTGCAAAATATCTTGGAAGATCAATGATAAATCAAAGCTTGGTCCAGGGACAGTATCTTGGCAATCACCACCAAGATCTGTTCGTCTGAAGCATACACTAAGGGGCTTGTTATTGAAGCTTTGAATGAAGTGGGTGCTGGGAGCAGGACTGAGCTAGCCAAGCAATCAAAAGCCACACTCACCTCAAGGATGCTAGCACAGCCTGTCAACATTCCCACACCAAAACCACCCAAACACAACCCCACCAAACCAACTCCCTTACCCTCAAAACCCATAGCCGATGATATACCCTTGAAGAAGAAGAGAAGGATATTGAGGCTAGAAGAAAGAAGATATGATGAAGACAGGCTGCCGCTCTCAGCTGTGATTCAGTTGCCTAAGGCCACAAGTCACTCCTCAGCAATTACTCCTGAAGTCCAGAGACAAATGGTTAAAGTGAAGCTAGAAGAAGAAGAGCTTCATAAACAGCATGATGAGGAATTGCTGAAGAGAGTTGACAAAGCTTATGCAGCCACATCTTCTATCATCAATATGAGGAGCAAGCCCTCAGACTTTACACTCTCAGGCATACCTTTCAATATCAAAAGGAAAGAGTGAGGATTTGGCCTGATCCCAGGGTCTCTCACCGAATTCATAAGAACAATATACCTCGGAGATACATTGGCCAGGTGAAAAAGATCGTAGATGAAGTGATCTCTCTGGTCTTTGTAGTTTCACCCTGGGAAATCCTAGAAGACTTCAAGAAGGCCTACAAAGCTAATCTAACCCCTCAGAAGATGCTGGAAAACAAAATAGTGAAAAAGGGGTTAGTTTACAAGAGCTTGAGGAAGTCAGGAAAAATGAGCTCCAGTTGTTCCTAGAGGGTAATCACCCGGATGAGTTTGCTTACAGAATAATAACAACTGTGGAGCTAAAGAATGGGAAACAGGCCAAATACCTGTCTGAGTATTATGGGCCGGAATCATTGTTTGAAGGAGGTGCTGAAGAGCTAACCATGGAGGAACAAATCACCTTCCTTGAGGCCTACACAAGAGAGTCGTACAGACTCATTATGGGGAAGTGAATCTCATGAATGGGATAACAACTCTGTGTCCTGTTCCCCAAAACAGAGTTCCCATTCATACTCTGCCAAACAAATATTTGAGGTTTCTTCCCAGGCCGGAGCTTACATGGGTCATCTTCTCTACTGATCAAGAAGGAAAAAGACCAACATTTTGCCATCAATAAGTGGGAAATAAATAAGTTAGAGGTTTTGGCTGCATTGGTTCAGGGGGAGTTTGTTGGACCAAAAGAACCAATGAGCCAAGATCAGAAAACCTCTAAGTCCCACATGGTATCACAACAACTGCTGAAAGCCTCATCAGTAGTTTGACAAGTGCTGAAGACTTCAACAGCTGAAGATCAAGTGCTGAAGACTTCAACAGCTGAAGAACCAAGTGCTGAAGTACAACAGCTGAAGAACACAAGTGCTGAAGCTGAAAGACCAAAGTACTGAAGTACAACAGCTGAAGAGTTTACAAGTGCTGAAGATCAACAACTGATGTACAAGGTCTGAAGACAAAGACTGAAGACATCAGCTGATGATATCTACTGAAGTCATCAGCTGATGAAACACTGAAGGTCAAAGTCTGAAGATCAAGTACTGAAGCCTCAGTAGTTTGTCACAACTGCTGAAGAGTACTTCTTCAGTAGTTGTGATATCAGTAGTTTTATATTTTTATGTTTCAGTAGTTTTGTAAAACGACTGAAGAGCTTGTTCTTCAGTCGTTGTAGTTTCAGTAGTTTTATATTTTGTACTTAACATGCTGATATGTTCTCAGTAGTTGTGAACATTTCAGTAGTTTGTTAAGAATTAGTTATTTTGTATTAGATCTGCCAGTTGTCACTTTCCGTGATAACAGCAGTGATTGTTGCACTCTATATAAGGAGTGACAACCTATTGTAATCTTGTGAATGAATGAAATGAATGAATGATTTGATTAGAAATATTCTACCTCTATAAACATTCCTTGAAATCAGAATATATATTCTCTCCCTATAACCGTATGCGCTCTTAATGCTTACAAGTATCGATTGCTTGCTACAATTTGTCTAATTCTAGTTTGTATTCCGCTGCTTTGTATTCTAATACATCAAACTTGTGATCACTGATCCTGTCAAGTGGTTTGCTCCTCAAGAAGTGGGAGCTCTAGTGTCCATCTTCTCTTCCTGCATATGTGAGTAATATGGGGGGCCTCCACGGACTGAATAGTCTGAGCAGGGTTTCGTTGGATTTTTCTTTGGTAGGTGATGGAGATTTGATCGTTGTGTGTGGTTGTTGGGAGTACCAGGTGTTGGTTCAACACTAGCTTGCTACTACTAGGTTTGTCACCTGATCAATGAGCTCTAACATTTTTGGGACTAGTGCTGTTTTTCTACCACCAGAGAATCCCAGTGGACTTTCTCAGTATTTTAAGATGCCAGCTTCATCTGTCCCAATTTAAGAATGCTACCTTTTTCCCTTAACTGTGATCCTAATTCATAGTAAATGTACTGGACATATTAGGAAACATGTAATATTCTAGGAGTCTAAATTTGCAAGTAATTTGTATAATAAACTTAGAGTAACCTGAATTTGACCCCTTGAACCATTCCAGGACTATGAAGGAGTGATCTTCAGGAATTTGGTCCCATCCACCATGCTTGTTTGATAAGTTGTGGATGACCACATGGAGCAGGAATCTCCATTGGGATGAGACCTTCCCTTTCCTGAAGGTCTTTACAAGAAATCTCCCTCATACCCCATCTGCTCAAAGGAATGATTGACAACTTCCTTTGGGAAAAACCCTCACCTTCTTTATCATCCAGCTGAAGATGTCGGTTGATGATGGCCAGAGTGATGAAGATTGTTCTCCCTTGCACTGTGGCAGACAATGCCTTCTCCCCATCCATAATGACCTTTTGGCAGGTCTTCCAGAATTCAAGCAACTGATCCTCATAGAATGGAGGATCAATGGTTAGGGAGGTGAAGTAGTTTGACAGAGTTAGAAAATGGCAAACCTCTAAGAAATGAGGATCTTTCTCAGAGCTTAACAGAGCAACTTGATTGTGTTGTCTGTGTAGCTGCATAGTAAAGTTGGTATCATTTCTGTGAGCAAGGTTGGCCATTTTGAAGTAGCTTAAGGACGAAGAAAGAAGAAAGAAAGAAATTTTAGAGAGAAATTTGGGGTTTTAGGTTTGGAGGAAGAACAGATGATAGAAAGAGGGGGGAAACCGTTGGGTTATATGTGAGAAGAATTTCAGATAAAGTTTAATGAAAGAGGATAAACCTTGAAATCCGGATGTTGGTCCCACCTTTGAAAAAGTAGTTTACTTTTTGCTCAAAAAGTAGTTTTATTGGAAAACAAAAAGCTTCCAAAGGTTAATTATCTTCGGAAATTTTAATTAAAAAGCTTCCGAAGCTAAAATGACTTCGGAAGAATTTCCTGAGAGGTTTGAAAATTTTGCTTCGGAAGAAAAACTAAATCTTGAGTGCTTTGTGTAGAAACTAACAAAGCTTCAGAGAATTAATTTTGCTTCGGTAGTAAATGGTCCTTGAAAACGAGTAAGTGTTTGAGACAAGTATTTAAGCTTCGGAAGATAAATTTGAAACTCTTTCCAAGGTAAATTTCTCAACAGTTATTTATTTTGAAGGCATGATTTACTTCCGAAGTTAAAGGCATAACTTCTGAAGTATCTGAAATTTTAAAAAATCTAAGGAAAGTCTTCAAAAAGAAATTTTCATCCAAAGAAAACATGAGCTTATGCAAGTGATGAACTAGACAACTTAGGACACACATAATTTTAAAGAAATAATAAGAATTAGTTTTAACAAAGATCTACTCAAGGTTGATCATCCTAATAGCTGATATAAGATATTTAAATCTCTGTTCATGAAAAGCCTTTGTAAACAGATCAGCATATTGTTCATCTGTGTGAACCTTGACTAGTTTAATTAATCCCTTTTCATAGTTATCTCTTATTGAATGATACCTGATATTGATGTGCTTTGTCCTTGAGTGCTGCACAGGGTTCTTTGTGATTGAGATTGCACTGTTGTTGTCTATATGAATGGGAGTCTCCTTGAAGTTTAACCCATAGTCTAGCATTTGATTCTAATCCAAAGTACTTGAGCATAGCAGCTTGCAGCAGCAATGTATTCAGCTTCAGCAGTTGATGCATAGACACAGGATTGTTTTTTGCATTGCCATGAGACAACCCTTCCACCAAGAAATTGACATCCCCCAGATGTAGACTTTGCAGTCATGTTGCAACCACCATAATCACTATCTGTATAAGCATACAGATTGAAGTCTGAATTCTTGGGATACCATAGTCCAAGTGCTGATGCACCTTTGAGGTATCTTAGAGTCCTCTTGACAGTGATAAGGTGAGACATCTTAGGGTTGGTTTGATATCTTGCACAAATACATGTAGCAAACATGATATCAGGCCTGCTAGCAGTAAGATACATAAGAGACCCAATCACAGCCCTATATAAGTGCTCATCTACACACTCCCCCTCAAGATCAGGACCAAGAGAGTGGTTTCTAGCTATGGGTGACTTAGGAATCTTGCAGTCAGTCATATTAAACCTCTTGAGTGCTCATCTACCACTTCCTCGTTGCCTGATGCAGCCCATAGAGAGCTTTGTCAAGCTTGCAGACATAATCAGGATGATCAGGATCTACAAAACCAGGTGGCTGTTTAACATAAACCTCTTCATCTATCACTCCATACAAAAAGGCACACTTCACATCAAGTTGAAAGACCTTGAAGTTCTTGGATGCAGCAAATGCCAGGAATATCCTAACATCTTCTAATCTTGCTATTGGAGTAAAGACATCAGTGTAGTCAATCCCTTCTTCTTGTGTGTATCCTTGAACAACCAGTCTAGCTTTGTTCTTGATGATGATGCCTCTATCATCTTTCTTGTTCCTAAACACCCATTTGGTTCCAATGGTAGTCTTCCCAGAAGGAAGAGGAAAAAGGTTCCAAACTTTCTGCCTTTTGAATTGAAGCAGCTCTTGTTGCATAGCTTTAACCCAACTTCCATCCTTTAGAGCTTCATCAACTTTCTTTGGCTCTATTTGGGATAGAAAACAAGAGTGAAGACAAACATTTGCTTCATGGGTTTTTCCTATTGTCTTTACCCCTGAGAAAACATCTCCAATGATGTTTGTGGTAGGGTGAGACTTGTGGATCCTAAGCTGAGGGATCACAGCAAGTTGTTGAGAAAGATCTAAATTTGAAAATTTTAGATCTGGCATAGATGTTTCTCCCACAACATCAGCACACTTTTCAAGTGAAACTTGATCAAAGCAGTGTGTGACATCATTGATGTTCTCATCTATGGTGTAGTTAGTGGCATCAAGAAATTCTTGGTCACTGTCACCATCAGCATTGTTGTCTTCCACAGTTGAGGTGTTCTTATCTAGTTGTAAAGCCTCTGAGCTGGAATTTGAAGGCATACCAGATGTATCAGCTGAATTTGTCATTGTTGGGCTGACAGAGACCTCATTTGCAGAAGTGGTTCCAACTGGAGCTGAAGATATATGTCTTGAAGATCTTCCTAGCTCAAATCTTGGATCAGGATCATCTGTATTTAAATTTTCTGCAAATCCTAAAACATTCTCATAGGATTTGTTAAAACAGTTGGTAACCAAATCAAGATCAAACAACCAATCCGGACCAGAACCAGCAACACAAGGTGTGTGTTCATTGAAAGTCACATTGGCTGACTCCTCAACAAATCTAGTTCTGAGATTGTACACTCTATAAGCCTTAGCTTGGGAAGAGTATCCAATAAAGTGTCCATCATCTGATTTCTTAGCAAACTTGGCAATTTGATCTTTGGTATTCAAGATGGTGCAAGGACATCCAAATGACCTGAGAAAACCAATGAAAGGTCTCCTCTTGTGCCAAAGTTCATAAGGAGTTTTACCATGAGTCTTAACTACTAAAATTCTATTTTGCACATAGCAGGCAGTGTTGACTGCCTCTGCCCAGAAGATGATGGGCAGTTTAGAGTCAGACAACATGGTTCTTGCAGCTTTAATCAGTGTCCTGTTTCTCCTCTCAGCAACACCATTTTGCTGAGGAGTCCTGGGAGCACTAAATTGTCTTGTAATACCCTTTTCATCACAGAATGTATCAAGGATATGGTTCTTGAATTCGGTTCCTTGATCACATCTTATGATCTTGACCTTGTGATCAGATTGATTCTCAATCTTTAAGATGAAATTCTTCAGAATCTCAGGAGTCTCATCCTTAGTTCTAAGGAAGAAAACCCAAGTGAATCTTGTAAAGTCATCTGTGATCAGTAGACAGTATAAGGTCCTTCCTAAACTCATTACACTGGTGGGGCCAAAGAGATCCATATGTAACAAGTGTAGGGGTGTAGTGATGGAGTTCTTTTCCTTAGGCTTGTGAGATACCTTATGTTGCTTCCCTTTCAGGCATGCAACACAATGGTCATCACTTGTAAACTCTTTCTTTGGCATTCCAGTTACCAAATCATGCTTAATCAGTTTATTCATGTTCTTAAAGTTTACATGGCACGTTCTTTTATGCCATAGGAAAGACTCATCACTGTTGGCTTTAGACAGAAAGCATGAAACTTCTCTAGAGGGAGAGGTTTCTTGCAAATCCATCTTGTACATGTTTCCTTTCCTGGGGGCTCTAAGAAGGATATGCTCATGTGGAATGACCACACCAGGCTTAAGAACAATGCACTCATGCTCAGTAAAGAGCATGTTATGACTCTGATCACAAATTTGAGATACACTCAGAAGATTGTATCCAAGCTCCTTTACAAAGTTTACCTTTTTTATGCTGAGCTTACCATTTGTGACCTTGCCCCTTCCAGAAATGTAACCACCTTCATTTCCTCCAAAAGCAACTGGTCCTCCATCAATCCTTTCAAAGTTCTGGAGTAGTGACCTATTGCATGTCATGTGCCTGGAGCAACCACTGTCTATGATCCAGACATTTCTATATGTCTTTAGCTGTCCCTGCACAAAGAGAATGATTAGTTACATCTGGAGACCCAAGCCTTGCTTGTCTTGGGCTCATTTGCAGAAGGTAATTCAACAGTAATAGATCCTATGGTTGTACTAAGAGGATCTTGAGTTGTTGTTGATGGAGAAATCTCAGTCACCTGGTCTTTCTTAGACGTCCACACCACCTTTGGAGTCTTGGAGTTGACCTTCAAAACTTGAGAAGCTTTTGGAACTTCAAAAGTTTTGATGACTGAACCTTCAGAAGATTCTACAAACACTGCAGCAGACTTCAGTGCTTCGGAAGAACTCCTTTCTTCTGAGACCAAATATTCTTCCAAAGAGAATTTTCCACTTCCCTTCTTGTTAGATTTGGAACTTCCAAAGGAAACAGGTTTTCCTTCCAAAGCTTGAATCTTCTTAGAACTTTTTGAAGCCTTTGTTTTGGCCATATGAACAGTACCTTTAGGATTGAAGGGACAATCCTTGGAAATGTGAGTGGTGCTGTCACACATAACACAATTCATCCTCTTCTTCACAAGAGCCTTTTCTTGAGAGTAAGACTGTCTTTGGTCACTTCCCTTCTCCACCTTCATCTTTGCAGATGCTGAGACAGTCCTCTTGGGCTGAGGACTGTGCTTGGAGTTTGATGGTCCAGCTGTGCAGCAGTGGTACACAACATATCAGTCTTCTTCTTGCTACTGAGATGAGTTGAACAAGAACCAGAACTCTTAGCAGAGGAGTTTTGGTTGATGTCTTCAGTCCCTACCACTTTAAACCCTGCAGAAATAAAAACTTGTTTTTGCTTAGAGTCAAAAGTAGCCATGACCTCTTGAGCCTTCCTTGCCTTTCTTTTGCTCTTTCTGATCAAGTTCTTTCTCATGGACTTGGTCATCACAGTCTTCACTTTCTACTCAGAAGGACAGTGGCCCTTCTTGGAATCTCCTCTTCACTCTTTGTAGAGGAATTCTTCACTATCTCTTCTTCATCCTCTTCACTCATAGGATCTATAAGAGGAAGCTCATCTTCACAAGTTCCACACCTAGGAGATCTTACTGACAAGATTGTGTGTGGAGGAGCTATCTCATTTGATCCCAGTCCTTGCCTGTTTTGATAGCACACTTTCTTTTGTAGGGAAGAGGATGTCATGTTCTTGAAGGTCTCTTCTCCAAGAACACTCTTTTCTACCCTGGCTTTGCTGATCACAAGCTCAGTCTGGCACTCAGTTAACTTGGTTATGAGATCTTTAATTTGAGTCCTAAATCTGTGTGTTCATGTTTTAGAACTGAAATGGTTTTCTCTAAGTTCTCTATTTTCAGCTTATAATCATTTTCAGACTTTCTAAAATCAGATTTTAAAATGTTTAAGGACTCAACATCAGATCTCAGTTCCAAGTTATAGGACCTGTACCTGTTAACTTTAGCAATGCATTCAGAAGTATATAGATGTTCCAATACCTTGGCTTCATCATGATCTGCCATTAGTGCTTGGTTTGGAGAAGCATCTTCCATCTGAAGGCTCCAGTCAAAGCCTCCTTCTTCAACAGCAACAGCAGCTTGCTGCTTTGACTTCTCATTATGAAGAGCTTTGTCAGTGTAGTTGGTCTGGATTATGTTTGGCCACCATTTGTTCTAGGTGCCTTACACTCTCTGGCAAAGTGGCCCATCAAGTTACAGTTGTAACACTTGACTTTGCCTTTGTCCAGTCCAAACTTTCCACTGGTTGCATTGCTTGGAAACTTCCTTCCAGTCCTCTTGTAGAACTTCTTGGCTCTGTGAGTGAGAAGAGCCATCTGCTGGACTATTTCCATATATTCCAGATCATCTGGATGGATACAATCCAGGTCTTCAAGAGTGAAAAGAGAGTTGCCACAACTTTCATCAGAAGACACAAAAGCTTGAGAAGAGCTTGTCTCTTGGAATGGGCTTCCTTGAGTGTAGTTCTCCTTTGGTGTCTCAGGGAAGGTGATGAAAGGACCCTTGGGTGAGTTGTCAGGGTAGCATAAGAGATGATGTTTGGGTTCTATGCTATCCCTTTCAACCACATGTAGCGCTAAATCCATCTGATTGTTAGAGTTTCCAGATGAACCTTGCATGTTCATCTCCATCTGGTAGCCACTGGGAATCCCATATAACTCTATCAAAGTAAGAGTTTTGAGATTTTCAATTCTCTTGATCACCACACAATAGTGTGTCCATTGCCTAGGAAGTGAGGACATGAACTTCCTTACAATGTCTCTGTTTTCAAGAGAAACTCCTCCATCCACAAGGGTATCCACAATCTCAACATACCTGAAGTACTGTTGAGTCATGGTCTCACCTGTTTTAAAGGTGAAGTTTTCAAACTGCTGCTTCAGGAGATCCTTCTTGTTCTCCTTGGCTTCAGAGGAACCCTCATACATCAGTTTCAGTGCATCCCGTAGCTGCTTGGCTGTTTTGCACTTCTTGAAACCTCTGTACACAGAGTTTGGAAGGGCAGTTTGAAGAGCTGTCATGGCTTTTCTGTCTATCTCTACTCTATTCCTATCTTCAGCAGAGTAGTTAGCCACATCTTTGGGGATCATACCAGTACCAGTAGCAGAAGGTGTGCTGGGTATGAAAGGTCCATTCTCAATAGACTCCCACATTCTTGAGTCAAGAGACCCGATGAAACCTTCCATTCTTAAACACCAGGTGTCAAACTCATCAAGAGTGATCAGTGGGCACTTGTTCATGGTTCCAGTTCCATATCAGTTTTGGAAATGGCTGCCATTTCAAAAGTTTAGTATTTGTGTGTGTGAGGGATCTTAAGATGGTGAGATCTTATATCAAGAGCCTGGAAAGCTCTGATACCAAATGCAGGATCGTTGAAGGGTATAAGTTACAACACAACAACCCAAAGAGGAGATAAACTAAACTTAGATCAAACAGTAAATTGGATTAACCAAGTAGTGACACTAAGAACACAAGTAATATAAGAGACAAAACACAAAGAACATAAGTGTTTGGTTTTCAAGAATGCAGTATATTGCCTTCTCTATGTTCTATTACAAGTGTTATAAAAGCGTATTCGAAAGATACAAGAACATGAGATACTTATACAACATCCTATAGTTGGCTATACTTTGAAAGCCAGCTGGATACAATTGACTAGACACACACAAAATCAATTGTAGAGTCAAAAGGCAGATTGCCTTTTGACTTGTGACTATGACATGCCATAGCTCACATCCTTATCTATTACAAAAAGGATAAAGTACATAAATTAGAAAGTTACAGACACAAGACCTCAATGTACACTTACTAAAAGCATGGACCTTTTCACCAAACCATGTTAGTTGGTGACTTGCAGAGTTGCAGCGGAAAGGTGTGCAACTTTATGAAACAGTACATCAGATAAAGCATGTTATTAAAAGTCTTCGGAAGAAATCTGTCTTCATGATCTTGAAGCTTCGAAAGACTTTGTCTCTGAGGCTTTGGAAGACTTCATCTTTGGCTTCGGAAGATGTTGGTCTTGGCTTCAGAAGATTTCACACATAGAGTATTTCTGTTGCACATATGAAACTTCCGAAGCATTCTACTTCAATGCACTTGTGCAGCATGCAGGTAAGACTAAAGATGTTTAGGTTGCATCAGCCTCTTCATTAGACTCTACACAAATGAGTCAGTCGCCCGAGTGAAACCCAGTCGGCCGACTGAATGTGATCGACTGAACAAATCGAATGACTGAGATCCAATCGCCCGAATGAAAAGAGCGAATGGATCCAGTCGCCCGATTGAGACCAGATTCAGTATAAATAGGGCTATAGTCGATCACATATACTAATCACTCCTCATTCGTCCTGAAATCGCCTATAGTACCGTTACTCAGCCAAATTTTCTTTTGACCTTGCTTGACTTCAAATTGATGTATTCAAACGATTGCTGGTGTTTACACAGGTACAATGCGGTGCCATCTACCCAAATCACAGTTGATTTGTGCCCTAAATTACTAAATTTGGCCCTAACAAAGAACCAAGACTTAGTTGGATTAATAAACTAATAAAACTAAGTAAAATGTTGAAATCAAGGTTATTAGGTGCTAAGTAGGATGATTGCGAGTCGAATGAGCCAAACCACGATGTCTAATATTAAGATTTGCTCAAAATTTGAATTTGAATCGAATAGACAGTCTGTCATGCGATTGGTCACCCTGTTGAACTTCAATCGCACGACCAAGCTGGACGAATGACTCAATCGGCCGAATGAACAAGGCGTTTGAGCTCAGTCGGCTGACTAAACTAGTCGCAGGCTCAGTCACCCGATTGAACTCAGTCGCATGATAAGTCAGCTGACTGTATTCAGTCGCATGTTAGCTCAAACAACTGAACCCAATCGTATGGTTCAATCGTATGATTGAACCAGACTGATCTGAGACAGGTTAATGTGAAATGGTTTCTGTTATGTGCTGATCTAATTTGTATGCTTCTTGTGTTACAGATTCATGGTAGATCATTGGATCATAAAGACCAAGCACAATATCTGTCCTCAGTTGGATGCCACTACTCGGAATGCTACTGAGTTTGTTGGCATTATTGCATTCTGAAGAGATCATGGATACACCGAGCCATATCTACACCATGCACTCCCTACAGGTCTATACAGCAGGCCTTCTAGGAGAGAGCATCAGTTGACTGATCTAGTGAGCCCTACAGCATCAGGAGTACCATCTTTGGGCAAGACATAGAGATAACAACTGTAGATCTTAGACGCATACTGGACTAGGGTGATAATGTCGCTCACACAACCAGGCGACACCCTCTGACTGTGAGGGGATGTTTCCTCGGGATGAAGTACTCTGGGAACATCAATATAGGTGTGCTAAACAAAAGTAACCTGTGTCCCCAGCTCAAGTACTTGGCACATGTCATACTAAAGTGCATAGCTTCAAGAAGGGGTGGATTTCATGACTTATCAGACCAAATCCAGAATGCCTACATGGCACCGGTGGTGAATCACCCCTTCAGCTTCTCCAACATGATATTCTCATACCTGATTGAGAAACTTCAGGCAAAAGGCAATGAGGGATTTTGCATGTACCCGAGGTTTCTTCAGATGATCATCGACGAAAAGTTGCCTTCTTTGCCTAAGGAGAGCCATGATGCGGTATCACTTGAGGTGATGGATGACACCACATTGGGCCACATGAAGGTGTACAGGGGGAAGCAGATTAAGCCCCCTGTGAGGAGACTGTTCGGGCACCTTGTTGATACATATATGTACCTAGATCCTGATCTAAATGTAATATGTCTTACACTTATGTAACTATTGGGTACTTAAAAAATGAGTTGATTAACGCATATTGACGTAATTATATAGGTTTGTGATTGTTTGAAGTGTTATGCATAATGTTATAATATTGAATACACTCAAACTTGGTGAAGTGAAGTTCTCATGCGTCCGACTGGACCATGCGCCGCAACAGTGGTCATGCGTCCGAATGGCCATGCGACTAAGTGTCCATGCGCCTAAATAGTCCATACGCCTGAACAACTTCATGCGACTGACTCAGGCACACGACTGAACACTCAGTCGTGCGAATGGATCAAACGCATGGTTCAATCGCACGAATGAACCATGCTAATGGTTCAGTCGCCCGATTGAGCAATACTAACCTATAAATACCACCTAATTCGTGGAAAAACAAAGGCATTCATTCCTATTCGACTCCAGACGTACCTAGCTGTCCAGAAGCCTCCAAGTTCGTACTCCAAGTTCATAGAACGTTGCTGATCGATTCCCAATCGATACTTAACGTTAGATTCAATATCTTATTGTTTCTATGTGCATTCTCACTGATTGGATCGCCAATCAAATAGGATTCCGCACTATTTGGTTTGGTCTACACATTAATCAGTTTGTATTTCATTTAAATACACGATCCTAACAAGTGGTATCAGAGCTCTGGCTCTTGATTATGTGTGATTCAATCAATTTTGATACAAAGGTTGTGTTTTTTCACTAAAAACGCAATCTTTTTGTGTCAAAAGTTGTCTTGGACGTCCCCTGCTCATCAAGTTTTGGTTTCTACGGCATAAGGCAATTAGGGTTGGTGAAAATTTGGGTTTTTACGGCAAAAACACGTTAAACCTTGAAATTTTCGAAAAACAACAGCTTCAGTCGCACGATTGACCCAATCGCACGACTGAACTTCATTCGCATCCCCAGACGTACGATTGGACTCTGTCGCATCTTGATTCGTACGACTAAACCTACCAGTCGCATTGTTCATACACATCAGTTTAACTCGCACGACTAGACCAATCGCTTAGTTCAGCCGTATGATTGAACCAGTCACATAGTTTCATTCGCACGGGTAGCCCATTCGCATCGCTCCATTCGCACCAGTTAACATTGTTTAAGAGACTTAAAGTTAATCGAGATGGAGGATCAGTTGTTAGCGTTTACAGCCGGGAATGACTCATAGATTCAGAACAACTGTTACTGGAGAGTGAGGTGGGGAATCATAATAAACCCCCGAAGCTTATAACATTAGATGAGTTTCCCCACCGGAAACAACGTTTTGAGATCTACCTCAATGGAATGGATCCAAATATTGTGGAAGCTATTGAGACGGGATACAGTATGCCGGTAGGAGCCATGGGTGAAACTTACTTTAGGAGGAATGACTGATGCATAGAAGTTAAATATAATGCTGAAAAGAGAGTATATTCATTGCTAACACAATCTATCGCTAAGGATATTTTTCACCAATTCTCAGAGATAAGCAAGGCAGGAAGTTATGGATGAGCTGGAGAAAAGATATGACGGGAATGCTTCATTGAAGGCCATTAAAGCTAAGGAGTTGAAGAAAGAATTTGACAACTTTCATAGATGGGAAATGAGAGTTTAGACGATGTCATTGATAGATTCTACCATTTGATGAGCGAGCTGCACACACATGGTGTCACAACTATGGAGATAAATGTCAAATTTTGCAGACAGGTTGCCAGAAATTTGGGCTTCTTTTGTTTCAAATCTGAGACAGAATGGATTGCTATCAAGTTGGACATCAATGCTTTCATACTAAAACTGGGAGAAGAAGCACTAAGGATGAAGTATCGAGCTCAGAAGTCTTTGTATACTCAGAATCCAGCTTGGTACAATGCCACTCCTCAAGTTAAGACGTCCGGAGCACCTCTCAGACTGCCTTTGTGTCAAGCTCATCTGGTCCTTCACAAGTCTCTTCTTCAGGATCAGAAACGTCAAGGTCTTCTTGTACCCAATATATCGGATCTGAAGCAAATGCTACCCGATTGAAGACTGAGAATCTCGGAACATGATAGTAAAAGTAGCTCGAGAGCACATGGATCTCTGGCAGCAGTGGTCCATTCCTATGATGGACTGTTGCTGGAAAAATTGGAAACCGCCATCTGGTAGATAAGGACTACGAGCAGGTTGACGAGACTGAACTGGAAAGATGGATATTATGTGGGCTTAGCAAGTGCTGTTCAGAGAGCAAAGAAGTTCGTGAAAAGACCAGACAAAACTTGGTTGCTACTAAGGACACTACTTTTGGCTTTGACAAGAGCAAGGTGACCTGCTTCAACTGGGAGAAAAGGGGCACTTCAAAAGAGAATGTGTGAAGCCAAAGAAGACTGGAAATGGGAATCCATTCTCGTCTTTCACTTGTCAAGACAAGCAAGCTAGCAGTTCTACCTCATCAAGCAAGGATCCAAAAGCCTTAACCGCCCATGATGATGAAGGACAGGACTGGAGCTTTAGGTTTGTATCTCCAGGAGAATCCAATATTGCGAGCGTGGATGACTTAGATGATGATTCCGCGAGTGAAAGAGATATAGCAGTTGAGATAGAGATATCAAATAGTGAAGATTTGCAAAAGAGGTCAGCTACAAACTTGAAGGGACGTCTACAACAAAGAAAGATCACCAGAACCAGAGACATCTGATGCTGCATTGATGACTAATTCATCAGAACCTCCTTAGGTAAGTTCTACTGACCAACTTTTCAAAAATCATGCTTGTTCTGACTGTGATAAATTAGAGAAAGCATAGATCAGAAATTTGCTAGGTTGTTAGATCATAATGATAGCTTAGTAAAGGATTTGCAATTGTGCACTGAGGCAAATAGAGATTTAAAACAAAATGAGCATAGTTACAAAGAAAAAGTAGACCTTTTGAATAAACAGCTTAGGGAAACTGAAGTAGTAGCATTTAACCAAGCTAATGACATTAGGTACTATCTTAACTCCCTAGAAGACACTAAACAAAAAGCAGTTTTAGAAGTTGAAGTCACTCTTTAAAGCAAAAACTGCACAGTTGGACAAGTTCATCTCATATTTTCCAACACTTAGTGAGAGAGCATAACAATGGGGAGGGTTTGGGTTATAAAGTGGTTCCACCACCCCCTGAGACCTTGATGAACACTAAGTGCAAACCAATAAGTAACAATCCCGTCAAGGATCATGTGGTGTCTACTCCTCTTGTAAGTGATCCAAATTCCTCATGTTCTTCAATTGAATCTGGAACAAACAAAAGGAGGGCACTTCAAAGCAAAATGTAAAATGCCTTGTGTTAATCTGGAAAAAGAATTTGACAAGGCTAATATAAATTCAGGATTAAACAAAGTCAAATCTGAACCTAAAAAGACTGTTAATGTTAACCTTTCACAAGTCTCATGTCAAAGTCCAGTTAACCAAAATGGAAAAGTTGTTAAGAATGTCAAAATAGTTAAGTTTGTTAAACAAGAGAATACATCAAAAAGTAGAGTCAAAACCCAAACAAAATGATGTCACTAGGATGTCACACATATCTCCACAACGAAAGTTTAATCATAAAGTTGATAGCCGGTCATGCTACAACTGTGGAGAGTGTGGACACATTGCTTCCTTTTGTCCTTACTTTCAGACACCTAGGAAGAAATTGAACTGAAGAACTGAAAACCTAGGTCTTTTAAGAGGAGTTCTTTAACTCCACCTAGAAAACTAGTGAACCCATAGTTCAACCCATTAGCCAGTCGTCTGTTTATCACAAACAGGCCTTGCACAAATCTGGCTTATGGAAAGAAAAGTCATCCTCTGTGTCTGATAATATGACAAGAAGGCACTTGAGCTACCCTCACCTTCTTAGGGTCAATGGGTTGAATTCATGATGTGTGATGCCTCTGGGAAAACCCAAGCCAGTAAAGGCTTGGGTTCCTAACCTAAACTAATGCTTTAAATTGTTGTGCAGGGGTTCGCTACAGTGCTGAACCAACACGTGGATTGTAGATAGCGGAGCATCCAGGCACATGACAGGCAACAGGCTCTTTTATCAAATGTCAAACAAATAAAAGGCGCTCATGTTTCGTTTGTTGGTAACAAAGGAGGTTATATCACAGCTCAAGGAGAGGTTGGAAATCAGAAAGTTTATTTGATAAAGTGAACTACGTTCAACAACTTCAAAACAACTTACTTTCTGTTTCCAAATATGTGACAAAGGATTTAAAGTCATTCGACAACAAGAAGTGTTACGTCCTAAGAAAGACTATGTGATTCTGGAGGACCCAGTTCTAATGACAGCTTCAGATATAAAGACCTTTATGTTTTGGATCTCTCAAAGGCTTCTACAACGGATCATGAAGTTCAGTGCTTCCTATCTAAAGCCACTAAGAAGGACTCCATTTCCTGCATAGGAGAATGGGCACATAAATCAACGGAAGATGAATCAATTGATTCAGAAGGATGAGAGGAAGTCTGCCCGGAGCCTAGGGCTGCCGGATGAGAGGGGAGATCATGCTCAATCTTCCCCTTGCCAAGAGTCTTGATTCTTATGTTGTAACGAGCTTGTAATCGTTAGGTTTTTATCAATGAAACCAATATTTGATAGTTCGTGTTATTGATTTGACTTTTGGTTTTGGTTGTTCATCCTTCCGTCAAGAACATGCTCGGATGAAGGTGTACAGGGGGAAGCAAGTTAAGCCCCCTGTGAGGAGACTGTTCGGGCACCTTGTTGATACATATATGTACCTAGATCCTGATCTGAATGTAATATGTCTTACACTTATGTAACTACTAGGTACTTAATGAAATACAAAATATTTGGTTGTGTTTATAATTTTTAAATATTTCATTAATGAATTGATTAACGCATATTGACGTAATTATATAGGTTTGTGATTGTTTGAAGTGTTATGCATAATGTTATAATATTGAATACACTCAAACTTGGTGAAGTGAAGTTCTCATGCGTCCGACTGGACCATGCGCCCCAACAGTGGTCATGCGTCCGAATGGCCATGCGACTAAGTGCCCATGCGCCTAAATAGTCCATACGCCTAAACAACTTCATGCGACTGACTCAGGCACACGACTGAACACTCAGTCATGCGAATGGATCAAACGCATGGTTCAATCGCACGAATGAACCATGCTAATGGTTCAGTCGCCCGATTTAGCAATACTAACCTATAAATACCACCAAATTCATGGAAAAACAAAGGCATTCATTCCTATTCGACTCCAGACGTACCCTAGCCGTCCAGAAGCCTCCAAATTCGTACTCCAAGTTCATAGAACGTTACTGATCGATTCCCAATCGATTCTTAACGTTAGATTCAATATCTTATTGTTTCTACATGCGTTGTCACTGATTGGATCGCCAATCAAATAGGATTCCGTACTATTTGGTTTGGTCTACACGTTAATCAGTTTGTATTTCATTTAAATACATGATCCTAACACACCTGGCCTTGGAGGAGTACGTGGCCCTGGCAAGGCGTAAGTGGTGCCACGAGGAGACGCTATAAGAAGTTTGATGAGCTAATGAAGGATGCCAGACAATGATAGAAACTAGGTCCAAGGGGGAGTTTGTACATATGTACCTAGTTTACGATCTTAATGTAATATGTCTATCATGTCCTAAATGTAAATGAAATATATGAGTTGAATGAAACAGAATATGTGATTGATGATCTTAATGTTAAATGTTTCAGTGTATGTTTGAATGTTTATTGTTTATTAACGCATATTGAACTAATTATATAGGTTTGCGTTTGTTTGAATCAATCTTAGTAAAGTAATGTTTGAGAAAAATATTCAAACTCAGTCGTATGAAGTTTTCATGCGAATGGCCCATGCTAATGGACCATACACATGAACAATTTCATGCTAATGAACCAGTCGCACGACTAAACCAGGAGACTGGATCAGTCGCATGATTGTGACATGAGATTGACTCAGTCGCACGACTGAACACTCAGTCCTGTGAATGTATCAACTGCATGACTCAGTCGCATGACTGAACCATGCTAATGGTTCAGTCACATGAATGAGAAACCTTAACCTATAAAAACCACTTAATTCATGGAAAAACTTAACACTTCGAATACCTTCATACTAAATCGTACCCTAGCCATCCAGAGATTTCATAGAAACTGTTCCAAGTTCATATATCGGATTGAATCGATTTGCATTCGTTCTTAATGTTCAGATTCAATCTAAAATTGATTCTACATGTGTTCTCACTGATTGGATCGCCAATCAAATAGGAGTTTGCACAATTTGAGTTGGTATACACGTAAATCAGTTAGTACTCCGTCCCATACACGGTCCTAACATATGACTTGGGTCCCTAACCTCAACTAATGATTTCCATTGAATATGCAAGGTGTTCGCTATAGTCCTGATACTAACACTTGGATCGTAGATAGCGGAGCATCAAAACACATGACTGGAAACCGGGCACTCCTGTCAAACGTCAAACAAATTAAAGGATGTCATGTTTCTTTTGCTAGAAACAAAGGAGGTTACATCACAGCTCAAGGGGAAGTAGGGAACCAGAAAGTGAAGTTTGACAAGGTAAACTACGTTTAACAACTTCAAAACAACTTACTTGCTGTATCCCAAATATGTGACAAACAATTTAAGGTAGTATTCGACAACAAGAAGTGCTATGTCCTGAAAAAGGACTATGTGATCTCGGAGCACCTAGTCTTAATGTCGGCTTCAAGATATAATGACCTTTATGTCTTGGATCTATCAAAGGCCTCCAAAACAGATCATCAAGTTCAGTGCTTCTTGTCAAAGGCTACTAAGAAGGATTCTATCTCCTAGCATAGGAGAATAGGACACATCAATCCACGGAAGATGAACCACTTGATCCAAAATTATCTAGTAAGAGGAGTGAACGTCAAAAACTTCCAACTCTCAGATTTTTGTGTCGCCTGCAAGAAAGTCAAACAGATGATGAAGTCTCATAAGGAAAAGAAGGTTCATTCCATTGAACTGCCTCTTGAGCTTCTTCAAATGGATCTGTTTGGGCCAGTCAGCACAAGAAGCATCGCTAGTGACTTGTACTACTATGTAGTTACAGATGACTACTCAAGATTCTCTTGGGCGATGTTTCTGAAATCAAAATCAAAAACATTTGAGTCATTCAAAGAGTTAGTAACTACACTGGAGTCACTATACAAGCTGAAGGTAAGACAAGTACGCTCAGACAACGGAACCGAGTTCAAGAACCAATGGATGGAGGCTTTCCGGAAAGAAAAAGGAATTGTGCACTAGGTTACTTCCGCCTACACTCCTCAGATGAACGGCAGTGCTGAGAGAAAGAATCGCAGCTTAATAGAGACAGGACGGACAATGCTACCAGACTTGAAACTGCCTATCAAATTTTGGAGCGAGGCAGTTGCCAATGCGTGTTACAGGTTAAATCAAGTTCTAGTAGTTAAACTCCATGGCAAGACGTGTTACGAGTTACTTCAATGATGTAAATCAAATCTAGAGTATCTCGAACCATTTGGCGCACCGTGCACCCTACTAAAGAAAACTCAAGAGGGAAAGTTCAGTGAGAAGGCTGAAGAGGGAATCTTTCTAGGATATAACATACTGAATAAGAGAGTTTACAACAACTCAACGGGTCAAGTATAAATGTGGTGTAACATGGACATTCAGAGATACACCACCACTCCTGTTGGAAAAGGACCCGCACCTTCAAACGATGAGTTAGCAGCCAAAATGATGTACGATGTCTTAAACACACCATCACAAGATTCAACATCATCTTGTTCACAAGGTGAATCGCCTAACCATTCAGGGGGAGCACTCGAAGTTAGTGACTCCTCCTCTGACAATGAAGCTGTGGAGGATGACCAGAACAATCAGGAGGAACAGGTTCCTACAACTGCAGGTCCATAAGCATCTAACATTGATGCCTCTGCGTCTTTGGAACCTCACACTACTACTGCCTCAGATACAAAACCAAACGTTCATAATCTTGATTCTAAGGTAGTTGTTCCCACCACTCCTGGATCACGCCTAAATGTCTATCATCCTCTAGACAATGTCATTGGGGATGTTATATCAGGAGTTCAAACAAGAAATCAACTATATTCAGCTGATTATGCCTCGGTAATGGAAAAGGGATACCTTCATGATGGTGCATATCGTTGTTTTGTGTCTCAGTTTGAGCCAAAATACGTCATTGAAGCCTAAATGATGAGTGCCATGCAAGAAGAACTTTTTCACTTCAAGAAGTTAGGTGTATGGACACTGGTGGATAGACCTAAAGGTGCTAAAGTCATTGGCACCAAATGGGTCTTGAAATGTAAGAAAGATGACCAAGGTGTCATCATCAGAAACAAGGATCGACTTGTAGTTCAAGGATTTCGACAAGTCAAGGGAATTGATTACAATGAAGTATTTGCACCTGTGGTGAGAATGGAAGCCATCCGTATCTTCCTAGCCTATGCCTCTTACATGAAGATTAAAGTCTATCAACTGGATGTAAAGAGTGCATTTCTTCATGGTGAAATTCAGGGAAACAGTGTACGTCAGTCAACCCGAAGGATTTGAGGATCCATATCATTGGGATAGAGTTTACAAACTGGATAAGGCTCTCTACGGGCTTCATCAAGCCCCGAGAGCATGGTATGAAAAACTCTCAACTCACCTTGTGAAACACGGATTTTACAGAGGTGTAATTGATCGTACATTATTCATTAAAGAAAGGATGGTGATCTGCTGCTTGTTCAGATTTATGTTGATGACATAATTTTCGGTTCCAAAAACGAAGACTTATGTAAAGAATTTGAAGCAGTAATGAAGGTAGAATTTGAGATGAGTGCCATGGGAGAGATGAAGTTCTTTGCCAGGTTACAGGTGGATCAAACACTAAAGGGGACATTTCTACATCAAACCAAGTATGTATGGATATTCTCAGTAGGTTTGACATGGAGAATGCTTCTGCAGTTGGGAATCCACTTGCTACAAACCATGATGTAGTACCTGACGAGAATGGTGATCTGGTCGATGCCACCGTCTACCGAGGAATGATTGGATCCCTCATGTACCTCACTGCCTCAAGACCTGATATCATGTACGTGACGTGTCTTTGTTCAAGATATCAGGAAAAACCAAAAGCTAAGCATCTTATCGGGGTCAAAAGGATATTTCGTTATCTGAAGGTACACCAACACTTGGGTTGTGGTATCCTCATGATGATGATTTTGAGCTTACCGCATACAACGATTCGGATTATGGCGGCTGCAAGATGAACTACAAATCCACCTCGGTAGGTTGTCAATTATTTGGGAGAAGATTAGTCACGTGGCAGTGTATAAAGCAGACATCAATTGCGTTGTCAACTTGTGAAGCCGAAAATGTTGTTGCGGCAAGCTGTTGCTCTCAAATCATTTGGATCAACAGCAGATGCGGGACCACGGTTTGAAATTTTCTAACACCCCTATATCTGTTAATAACTCTGATGTAATAGCCGTTACTAAGAACCCTGTCCAACACCCTAAGACCAAACACATTGGCATTAAATGTCACTTTATGTGTGATTGCTTTGAAAAGAATCTAATCGATGGTGTTAAAATAAATACGGATTTTTAACGCGCTGACCTCTATACAAAAGCCTTTGATAAACCACGTTTTCTATATTTGTTAGAGGTCAACGGCGTTAAAAAGAAAAGTGATGTCATTCCAGTAGATGAACATGCGTAGTCCGATGCGTCGAGTCCATTTTTCTTATATTTTTTTTCTTTTATTTAACTAATTTTAGTATTTTTTTCTGTTTCGCCTATTAAAATCCTAAAAACAAACTCAGTTTTGGTTTTAGAATTTTAGGGAGAGAATAGGTGAAATTAGTATAATAATTAAAAAAACAAGGGAGGAGGACAGACTAGCTGATAGAAATGAGATCGCATCTGTGAAACCGATTCAATGACTATGGAAAATGATAGTACACAGGAACAACGCATTTGGGACATTAAAAGAATAAATTGAATTTGATGCGAAATTCAAAGTATAAGTTTGAGAAGTCTGGCAATATAAAAGGAAAAATGATAGTAAAGTTGGTTACTACTAAGGTAATACAAAGAAAGTTGATCTAGAGGTTGTTAGACCACTACATGATGTGACGGTAGATTCAACACATTAGATGATTAGACCTCATTGGTGAATTCAATTTAAACTAAGCTGTTCAACTGACTGTGGGTTCCCATCTTATCACTGGTTAACAGAATCAGTTGTTTCCAATAAGGGGCGACGAGCAAATAAATGCCACAAATGTGTGCGAATGACCATAAAAAGAGCAAAGCACGAAAAAATGAACAATAAACGCAATCAAGCTAATAACCTATGTTGTTGGTGTGTTATGTGCAAAAAACATTATGCTCTAACAAGAAGATAGGTTGTGTGCCTCTCTGCTGTGCGATGGCACTGACCTGAGGATAAGCATAACCTAGATATTCTAGAGTTCATTGTTGTTTGCCGCCTCTTTGCTGTGCGGTGGCACTGACTAGAGGCTTGGCTTCTCTTTGAATAGTTTCTTCCTGTCAAAATACCCATAGACCGCTCATAAATCTCCTGAGGAATGTTGATTACCATATAAGTGTGGGCTCCACAAATGTTGGTTGAAATATTTAAACTTAATATATCACCAATGTGTGTCAAAAGTTTGTGTATGGATTTAAGTGGGCACGTATACTGGCAATCATTGTGGCTGTAATTCTTGAAAGTCCAATTCAATGTGTGCATCTTATGGTACCAGTATGATTTCTTAAACTTGCTAAATGACCCTCGATGCAAACAAGAATCTAGCATCAATAGATTTTGGTAACATGTCCTGAATGAGTTGAAATACCTGTATGATTCCATAATGAGTCGTACTAGTGATGGTCAAAATAACTTGAAGCTGTACTGTGCTAGGAATAATTTTGTTAGATTTCTATCTTAGGATTTCCACCTCACACAAAATCAAAAAAACATGTTTAGTGTTCTCTTTTAATGTTAGTTCTTTAGCTTGTTTAACTTTCTAGTCAATTTAGTTTTATATGTTGGACTATGTCGTGGAATTCATTCTGGGATTTAAATCATTTAAAGAGGTCACGTCTGAGGTGACCACACATGTTTTTAAATATCAAATGACTCACGTCTAAGGTGACAAATTGTTTTAAAAAGATCACGTCTGAGATGATCAACCGCTCAAAATGTTTACTCAAATGTTAACAAGGGCTAAGTGTTGAAGTGTCATAAGGTTAAACTCATAAGTATGAACCATTCGCACGATCGGACCATAAGTATGGACCAGTCGTACGATTGAATCACACTTATGAACCATTGGCCCAATTGGAACATGAGTATGAACCATTCACACGACTGGCTTACAAGAATGAGCCATTCGCCTGAATGGGGTTAACCGAATGAGTTAGTCGCCCGACTGAAACCTAGTCGGCCGACTGAATGTGATCGACTGAACCAATCGCACGACTGAGATCCAATCGCACGAATGAAAAGAGCTAATGGATCCAGTCATCCGATTGAAACCAGATTCAGTATAAATAGGGCTAAAGTAGGTCGCATATGCTCATCACTCTTCAATCGCCCTAAAACTGCCTATAGTGTCATTGCTCTGCCCGATTATCTATTGATCTTGTTAAACCACACATTGTTGTATTTTGACGATCGATAGTGTTTATACAGGTACAATGCGGTGTAATCTACTCAAATGGAAATCGTTTTGTGCCCTATATGACTAAATTCAGCCCTAACATAGAATCGAGACTTATTTGGATTAATAAACAAATAAAACAAAGTAAAATGTTGAAATCAAGGTCATTATGTGCTAAGTAGGGTGGTTGCGAGTCTATTGAGCCAAACCATGATGTTTAATATTAAGATTTGCTCAAAATTTGAATTTCAATCGAACAGACAGTCTGTCATGCGACTGGACACCCGGATGAACTGCAATCGCACAACTGAGCTGGGCGAATGACTCGGTCAGCCGAATGAACAAGGCGTATGAGCTCAGTCGGCCGACTGAACCAGTAGCAGGCTCAGTCACCCGATTGAACTCAGTCGCATGATAAGTCACCGACTGTATTCATTCGCATGTTAGGTCAAACGACTGAACCCATTTGTATGGTTCAATCGCATGATTGAACCATATTGATCTCAAATAGGTTAATGTGAAATGGTTTCTGTTGTGTGCTGATCTAATTTGTATACTTCTTGTGTTATAGATTCATGTCACATTGTTAGATCATAAACAACAAGCACAATATATGAGCTCACTTGGATGCCACTACTTGGAATGCTGCCGAGTTTGTTGGCATTATTGCTTTCGTCAAGAGATCACGGATACATCGAGCCATATCTACACCATGCACTCCCTACAGGTCTATACAGCAGGCCTTCTGGGAGGGTGCATTGAAAGAATTGATCTGCCCAAGATACATATAAATTAATGTGGCTAGTGTGATATGATCCAAGTCGGGTCATACCCAATAACAAGCCAAACAAACACCGACAAATATTATTTATTGATTAGATCAAAACAAATAAATATAAACACCAATTTAGAAACCGGGTTTTCTAAATCATTGCTTTTGCAAATGAACAAGTTTATATATATATATATATATATATATATATATATATATATTATATATATATATATATATTTGTTCATATGGGATTATTTGTTCATTTTTAATTAGTTAAACAATGACAAATAATAGTGTGTGTGTTAGTCATATAAAATTAAAATGGTTTAATTTTACATTATAAGGATGCAAGAGTATGTATTTTTTTAAAACTTTTGAAACATGATGGAGTCCAAAGGGAGCCAAAATCAGCCGCCCCTTTGTCTTGGAGATCCCCCTTTTTTTGGTTCCAAGGCCATGCAATAACTGCACTCAAGCTCTCTCTTGCATACTCTTGATTCTCTCACACACACACAAGACAAGTTCTCTCTCTTTTCTTACTCAAGGATCTCGGTTTTGAGCAAAGAAATCCAGAATTTTCAGCTCAGCAAAGAAGTGTTCTTGGCTGAAAAGATTCAACAAGAGGAGAGCTCTTCAAGTTGGTGTTGCAAGCCCTAGCAAACGAAGGTGTTTGTACAAGCTTGGGGTATCACTCCTTGAGGTTTTCTTGGTTGAAAACTCAGCCACAAGTCATCCTTCACAGCTCTCATCTTTGGTTTTAGGAAGCTACAAGGTTGTATATTCTTCTAAGTTTCATATGTCCTTTGTTGTATGCATTTGTATAATGATCCATGGCTTGGGGTTGTTTATTAATGGGTTTAAAAATCATCTTATTAACATGTTTTAAAATCTAAATCCGCTGCGTTTTTCATATACAACAAGAGAATATGAACTTTGATAAACATGTTAAAACCCCTACAATGGCATCAAGAGCCACTTATACATATGCATATGTTTTCTCTCTTACTAGTTCACGGTTTTGTGGTGCTAGACACCCAAAATCCGTGAGTTAGGGGCTGGATTTTGACCGCCTTTGGTGTTTTAAAGATGCTTCTTTATGAATATAAGGATCTTTAAAACTCTAGATTATTAGATGCTTTTTTATATGTTCTTAACCCATTTGTTCTTGGTTTATGTTGGCCAAAAACATGGGCACAAAGGGGCTGCCAAAATCGATCATCTTGTGTATGTGTTGTTGTTGTTGATTATGCATAACAAAGCCTAGACCATTTGATTGAATGATTGGTTGTCATGTTATATTCATTTGGGCATGTAATATTTATTTTTATTTCAAGTCTTGTTTTGTAATCTATTCATTCATATGATTTGTAAAAAAATAGATTAGGAGTTTATCTTTACTAGAAAAATGTATTAGGATACATATTTTGTAAGGATGCTCAAGATCAAGACTTGAAGAAAAGATGGACAAAGAGGATGCTTGAAGATGTGGATTCAAGTGGGAGTTCCTTTTGTCAACCATGTGTCATGTTCTTAACCCTTAGGACAAGACCTTTTGACACACTTGTTTTGGCTAAACAAGTGTGCTCAATTTAGTATGCTTTGTTATGCATATATGAATTGTTTGGTTATGCTTGGTTGAATGCTTATGATGTTGTTTTGTTTTGGATATTTGGATGTCATTAACAAACCATCAACTAGAACATGCTATTACAAGAAATTGGTTCTCAATCATTAAGCTAAATAGAATGGGTCTATAAAAGGAGTTAATGGTTTGCAAAATAAAATGGGTTTTATTTAAAAGAACCAAATGGATACCATATGGTTGAATGCATACAATCATATAGTACATGGACTTTTCTAAAACAAGAATTGTGAAATTATAAATCCCTTTTGAGAAACAAGTTAAACACCATCCTTTTACACAACACTTAGGTTACTTGCAAACTCTTAGTGGGATAAAGGTCACCTAACCACTTTGAGGGAACTTGTAACTTGAGGTGATAATGCCATGTTTGTGGGATAAAGGTCACCTAACCACTTAAGTGGTGAACTCACACGTGTGTGTAAGTAGGACGACTTGATTTATAAAATATATTGAATGGATCACCTAAAATGTGTTTTATAAAAGGTGTTGATGGGGTAAACATGCCGTTATAAACATAAGATGTTCAAACGATCCCATACCATTAGAAGTTGCAATGGGTTGCAATTGTCATATATGACTACCTTGTTTATTTAAATAATGGGATAAAGGTCACCTAACCAATATTTAAATATAACGTTGGATTCTAAATTTTTTTTATTAATAGTCTATGAGACGTAAAGGGTATTAATAAATGAAATATATAATTATATCAACGATTACTAAAATGGAACTTTGTAAAATCTTGTAGATGGCCGACCACACCAATGCTAATAACGATGTACCAAACCAAAACAACCAATCTCTTAGGGCGATCCTTCAAAGGGATCGTCTAACCTAACAACTTCATGGATTGGTACCGCAACTTGAGAATTGTTCTCAAGCAAGAAAAGCGAGCCTACATTCTTGATGATCCCATCCCCGATGAACCTAACGAGGAGGATGTGGAGGCTTATAATGATTGGGTTAAATATGTGGAAGACTCCGTCCAAGTCTCTTGCTTAATGTTAGCAAGTATGACACCCGAACTCCAAAAGGAGTATGAGCTCCATGGAGCCTATGACATGATCACTCAGTTGCGGGAAACGTTCCAGCAACAAGCTAGAGTGGAGCGCTTCGAAACGGTTCGAGCACTTCATGCATGTCGGATGGAAGAATCCCAATCAGTTTCATCTTATGTTCTTAAGATGAAAAGCCACATCGATCGCCTTCAAAGGCTAATTGTCCTGTCTCAAAGGAGTTGGCCACGGATTTGATCCTTACAACATGAACGGATGGGACAAGAGCATAAATGAACTTCATTCGATGCTCAAATCAGCTGAGGCGGGAATGGGTAAAAGGGTTTACCCGTTCTCACCATTAATGAAGGTGGAGAAGGAAGAGGTCTCTACCCCCTCCTAAGGCAAATGTTGCCAAAGGAAAGGGGCACGTTGGAAGAAAGGGGAAGATGGTTGTTAGGGCGGACCTCCGAAGCCCAAGGAGAAGAAGCAAAAGGTTGTTGTAAACGACCCATGCTTCAAATGTGGTGAGATAGGGCATTGGATGAGAAATTGTCCAGTCTATCTCAAAGAGTTAAGAGAAAAGAGGGATGCAGGGCAAACCTCAGGTATAATTTACATGATACATGTTGAGCTAAATGTTATTTCTTCTAACACATGGGTATTAGATACCGGATGTGGAACTCACATTTGCAATTTATTGCAGGGGTTCAAAAGAAATGAGCATTATGCAAAAGGGGAAATAAGTCTATTCATGGGCAATGGTGCAAAGGTTCACGTTGAAGCCCAAGGAGACTACATTTTGAAGCTTCCAAGTGGTTTGGAAGTCATTTTATATAATGTATTATATGCTCCTAGTTTGACTAGGAACATAATTTCTGTTTCCCGTTTAAGACAATATGATTATGATTTCAAGTTTGTTGACAATGATATTCATGTTTCTTTAAATCATGTATTTTATTTTAAAGCTATACCTTGTAATGGTATTTATGAATTGGTTCATGAAAACGTAACATATGATAGCTCCATGTACCAAGCAACCACCAAAAGACTCAAATTAGATTTGAATGATACCTACCTTTGGCATTGTCATCTTGGTCATATAAACAAGAAACGTATACAAACACTTCAAAAGAACGGTCTTTTAAAAACAAATGAATGTGATTCATTTGATGTATGTGAATCTTTTTTACAAGGTAAATTGACTAAGGCACCCTTTGTGGAACTAACAAAAGGGCAAAAGATTTATTAGGTATCATACATTCGGATGTATGTGGTCCTTTTAAGCCAATGAATAGGAATGGTGAAAGATACTTCATTACCTTTACCGACGATTATAGTCGCTATGAGTATGTGTACTTATTAAGGCATAAAGATGAAGCTTTTGAAATGTTCAAAATCTTCAAGAATGAAGTAGAAAATCAACTCAACAGGTCAATTAAAATTCTCCGCACCGATAGAGGTGGCGAATACCTAAGTGATTTTTTCAAGATCATCTTAGGAGTTGTGGGATTGTCTCACAACTCACTCCACCTGGAACACCACAACATAATGGTGTGTCTGAGAGGAGGAATCGAACCTTATTGGATATGGTTCGATCTATGATGGCTAGAAGCACATTACCTCTATCATTTTGTGGTTTCGCTTTGCTCTCCGCAGCCCGTATTCTGAATATGGCCCCAACCAAAAAGGTGGAAAAGACACCTTTTGAGATATGGCATGGAAGAGTTCCATCCCTATCGTACTTAAGGGTCTGGGGTTGTGAGGTTTATGTTAGACTCCCACCCCAAACAAATTAGATGTCCAATCCACCAAGTGTATCTTTGTTGGATATCCTAGAGATTCTATGGGATATTATTTCTATGATCCACTGGAACAAAAAGTGTTTGTTGCCAGAAAGGGTGAGTTCTTAGAAACTAAGTTCTTATGGAAGGAACTAGCAGTAGAACAGTGGATCTTGAGGAGGATCAAGAAACACAGCCCGGTGCACGTTTGGTTGAAAATAGCACTCAACGTGAGGATGTTGAGGATGATCAAGCGGTTGATCGATACACACAAAACGTTCGCAGAAGTGTAGAACTAGTAATCCACCTGACAGATACGGATTTTTCATGGATGGATGCTATGTGGTGGATTCAGATGAACCAACCACATATCATGATGTAGTGTCCAATTTGGATTGTGACAAATGGCTTGAGGCCATGAACGTTGAGATGCAATCCATGTATGACAATCAAGTTTGGGAACTTGTTGTGCCACCTCTAATTCCAAAATAGTTGGAAGTAAGTGGTTGATATGTATGGAAACTTGGATACTTACAAAGCTAGACTTGTAGCAAAGGGTTTCACTCAAACTCAAGGGGTTGATTATGATGAAACCTTCTCACCTGTTGCAATGCTTAAGTCTATAAGGATATTGTTTGCCATAGCAGCTCATTATGATTATGAGATTTGGCAAATGGATGTCAAAACCGCTTTCCTAAATGGATATCTTGAGGAAGATGTCTATATGGTTCAGCCTGAAGGTTTTGTCGATCCAAAATATCCTAATAAAGTATGCAAGTTAATGAAATCAATCTATGGATTGAAACAAGCATCAAGAAGTTGGAATCACCGTTTTGATGAGTAAAGAAATTTGGCTTCATCAAAAACGCTGATGAGGCATGCGTGTATAAGAAGGCTAGTGGGAGCACAATAACCTTCCTAGTATTATATGTTGATGACATACTACTGTTTGGAAACGACATTCCAACCATGGAAGGTGTAAAAACCTGGCTTGGAAGTTGTTTTTCCATCAAGGATCTTGGTGAAGCCGCCTATATTCTGGGAATAAAGATCTATAGGGATAGATCAAGATGGCTAATTGGTTTGAATCAAAGTGCATACATTGACAAAATCTTGAAAAGGTTCAAGATGGAAAAAGAAAGGTACTGTACCTATTCAGAGAGGGACAATATTGAGTAAGACTCAATGTCCAAGCTCAAAGGAAGAGAAAATTAGAATGAAGGCAATCCCATATGCATCTGCTATAGGATCCATCATGTATGCAATGATATGCACTAGACCAGACGTGTCATGCGCTTTAAGCATGACAAGTAGATACCAGCAAAATCCTGGTGATAGTCATTGGATGGCTGTCAAGAACATTCTAAAGTACCTAAGGAGGACTAAGGACATGTTCTTGATCTACGGATCTGGTGAAGAGGAACTCGTTGTAAAAGGTTACACGGATGTGAGTTTCCAAACCGATCGTGATGATTCACGATCTCAATCGGGGTACATCTTTATTCTGAATGGGGGAGCTATTTCTTGGAAAAGCTCAAAGCAAGAAGTCGTAGCGTTGTCCACTACAGAGTCAGAATACGTCGCTGCTTCAATGGCAGCACAGGAAGCTGCATGGCTGAAGAAATTCATAGCCGATCTAGGGGTAGTCCCTTCCATTCAGGATCCCCTAGAGATCTTTTGTGACAACGAGGGTGCGATTGCTCAAATCAAGGAACCTCGTGCTCATCAAAAGACTCGGCACATTGAACGGAGATTCAACTACATAAGGGATGAAGTTGAAAAAGGAAAGATATGTATTCGCAAAGTCCACACTGATAAAAACATTGCGGATCCACTCACAAAGCTCCTTGAAAAGGCAAAGCATGAAGGTCATGTTTGTGCCATGGGACTTAGATATTCTAGTGACTGGGTTTGATGTTGTATTTTGTATTTGGATATTGGAACTAATGTTATTTAACTTAATTGTATGGTTATAATTTCATTTGTTCTTCTATTTTAGCATGTTTAAATCCGTGAATAAATGAATTATTCTCAACGTCCGTAGTCGATCATACTTGTGGGAAAAACCATGAATGTAAGACTATAATGAACTTGGATTGGTTGATATTCATAAGGTATGAATATAGAGCAAGAGGTTGCTACCAAAGGTTCATTGATGTCTATGGGATATAGATATTGGACTGACCCGCTCTCAATATTTCTGCATGAATCTTTCTGATTAGTCATAAGAGATTTTGAGTAAAGGCGAATATCATTGAATCCTCCGACCTGAGATACATATTGGGTCTTGATATTCACCAAGTATTGTACTTTGACTTAGTCCTTTGCTGTTCTGAAAAGGCAGTACATAAGGCTGAGTTCAGGTATGACATAAGGTGATTGTGAGAGACGTATGTAGTCAAGATGGAATTTGTTCCTCTTATTCGTTGAGAGTTAGATGTCTAAGGCCTGTTAAAGTTAAATCATCAGAGAATGACAAATTCTGTGTCTCTTGGATTTAACATGACATCTGTAACAAAAGGATAGATGATTAATTCACCTAAAACATTTTCAAGTAAGGTACTTGAAAAGGATGATGTTATTGAATGGCACTTAGTCATACACATTAGGGGTAGCAAACCGTTGCTAGGCGTTATTTGCTGCTTTCATCAATCTTCTATGAATCTTGTGCAAGTGGGAGATTGAAAGAATTGATCTGCCCAAGATACATATTAAATTGATATGGCTAGTGTGATATGATCCAAGTCGGGTCATACCCAATAACAAGCCAAACAAACACCGACAAATATTTATTTGTTGATTAGATCAAAACAAATAAATATAAACACCAATTTAGAAACCGGGTTTTCTAAATCATTGCTTTTGCAAATGAACAAGTTTATATATATATATATATTTGTTCATATGGGATTATTTGTTCATTTTTAAATTAGTTAAACAATGACAAATAATAGTGTGTGTGTTAGTCATATAAAATTAAAATGGTTTAATTTTACATTATAAGGATGCAAGAGTATGTATTTTTTAAAAACTTTGAAACATGATGGAGTCCAAAGGGAGACAAAATCGGCCGCCCCTTTGTCTTGGAGATCCCCCTTTTTTTGGTTCCAAGGCCATGCAATAACTCCACTCAAGCTCTCTCTTGCATACTCTTGATTCTCTCACACACACACAAGACAAGTTCGCTCTCTTTTCTTACTCAAGGATCTGGTTTGAGCAAAGAAATCCAGAATTTTCAGCTCAGCAAAGAAGTGTTCTTGGCTGAAAAGATCAACAAGAGGAGAGCTCTTCAAGTTGGTGTTGCAAGCCCTAGCAAACGAAGGTGTTTGTACAAGCTTGGGGTATCACTCCTTGAGGTTTTCTTGGTTGAAAACTCAGCCACAAGTCATCTTTCACAGCTCTCATCTTTGGTTTTAGGAAGCTACAAGGTTGTATATTCTTCTAAGTTTCATATGTCCTTTGTTGTATGCATTTGTATAATGATCCATGGCTTGGGGTTGTTTATTAAATGGGTTTAATAATCATCTTATTAACATGTTTTAAAATCTAAATCCGCTGCATTTTTCATATACAACAAGAGAATATGAACTTTGATAAACATGTTAAAACCCCTACATGCATTAGTTGACCAATCTAGTAAGCCTTACTGCATTAGGAGTACCATCTTTGGGCAAGAGATAGATGTGACAACGGCAGACCTTCAACGTGTACTGGACCTAGGTGATGATGCTGCTCACCCAACCAGGTTACACCCTCTGACTGTGAAGGGATGTTTTCTCATGATGAAGTACTCTAGGGACATCATTGCAGGCGTGCTAAACAAAAGCAACCTTTGTCCCCAGTTCAAGTACTTAGCACACGTCATACTGAAGTGCATTGCTTCGAGAAGGGGTGGATTTGATGACTTATCAGACCAAATCCAAAATGCCTACTTGGCACTAGTGCTGAATAACCCCTTCAGCTTCTCCAACATGATTTCTCCTACCTGATCGAGAATATAGAGGCCAAAGGCAAAAAGGGATTCTACATGTACCCTAGATTTCTTTAGACGATCATCGACAAGAAGCTCCCTTCTTTGCCTAAGGAGAGCCATGATGCGGTATCACTTGAGGTGATAGATGACACCACATTGGGCCGCATGATGGTGTACAAGGGGAAGTAGGTTAAGCCCCCTGTGAGGTGATTGTTTGGGCATCTGGCCCGGGAGGATTACGTGGCATTGGCAAGGCGTAAGTTGTGCCATGAGGAGAGTGATTCAGATGTAGAGCAGATTGCTCTTCCATCTCATGACTTCGAAGATGATGACAGTGGCGATGGTGGAGACTCTGGCCCCTCTTCTTCTAGGGCCACCACTACACATGTTACACCTCCACCACCCACTCATGGAGATGGCACCACAACAAGTTTTTATCAAGATTTCTACCCTCCTGATGAGGAGGAGGAGGAGTCTGAGGAAGAGTCTCTGGTGCGAACGGTGGGGAGCCGGGTCGTAGCCACAGAGAGAAGTATAAGGGCTGTTGGTGGATGCCAAGGGGAGTCCGGGGATGCTGCTGCTGCTGATACAGAACCATCATATACCCCAGACACGCCTTGCAACCAAGGGGGAGCCATAGTGCCTAAAGGCACAAGGAAGAAAAGAATAGCTCACCCCAATGGCAAGAAGGGGAAGAGACTAAAGTTCACATTGACCTCTGCTACAGCCTCAACCACTACCTCAGCCACTACTACTACCACCACCACTATCACCATACCACCAACCACCAATACTACCACCTCACCCACCACCATTACCACAACCAATCCACCACTTACCCACACCACTTCCACAACCACTACCGCTTACCCATCACCACCCACACATATACCACCTCCCATATTCACCACTGCCACTACCACCACCACCACCACTAGCCACCAGGCAGGACCATCATACCACCCATCTTTTCCCTCAGGACCACCTCTACCTCCCAATGGGGTAGAGAAACAGCTCTTAGCACTAAATCGTATGGTGCTGAAGTTGTTGGCTGCCAATGATGAGAAAACTACTCAGCTACGACATCTAAAGGAGCTAATTGCTACATAATCATAGTATATCTCTTAGCAGGCACAACAGATAGAGGAGCAGGCTCAGCATATGGGTCCTCAAAGTCAAGAGATTGCCCAACTCAAGGAGCAGAACGTGCTATCTACCAGAAGATCGAGGAGTTAGAGGATGCCAAAAGGACCATCATGCTCAAACTTAAAGGCACGAAGGATAAGCCTCTGAAGATCTGAGAGGGAGATGGTGATGATGGTGATGATGATGATAGTGATGATGATGATGATGATGGTGATAATGAAGGTAATGATAAAGAGGATGACATAGAGGGAGGTGATGATGAGGATGGAGGAGACATGAAGAAGGAGGAGACCATCTGCTTTGGGTGCCACACCAGCTAGTGAGAGGCGAACCAAGGAAAGTCAACACAAGGGTGCCTCAACACCATCCCCGACTGCAGAGAGCATATGATTCAGGACAAATGTAATACTTAGATCTTTCAGTATTCTGAACTTTTGTGTATTTGAATCTTGTATTAAAAGTTATGTAATGAATGTTTACGTATATATTTGATTATTTAACTATCTTGATTATCTACTAATGAATGATGTGTTACATGTTTTAAATCAAGCAGATCCAAACTACCAACGAGATGAATACGATGTTGCTCCCCTTCAACAGATCAAGACAAAAATCACAATGATTTTTGATCTGCAAGGGATAGTCAGGAGGTCTGTGAGTTGCACTCCTAAAGAAGGAGAAATAATTCACGACCTTACTGATGAACAACTGGCTGAAATGTTCCGACTGAATCCAGATGAGATCGTGAAGGATGCTCCTACGGTTAATGTGGACAGTGATGATGAGCTGAATGACGTAGACGAGATAGAGATTGAAGATGTCATGGCATATCATTATCCAGAGTATGCTAATAACGAGGGAAATGTGGTCCCCAATCTGGGTGACACTTTTGTCAGTGATACATTTGAAACACCGGATAAGATGGAGGAGGAGTCGGAGAAGAATAAAGATCAAGCCCAAGCCTCGGACGCCGATGTCAACATCAAAAAGGCTGAATGGGTGACATGTTTTGCAGAGATCAGAGCCCAACGCAGTGCTCCAAAGCCTAGTACCTACACCAAGCTCTACAAAGTGAAGAAGCATCTAAAGGTGTCAGGAAAGATTATAGCGTGGGCATACTTTGATGATCTAAATGTGTATGCTATCAAGAGAGAGAAGGGGATTGAGTACTTCAGATTCCCACATGATCCGAAGACTTTACCCGATTTTGAGCTTAACCAGCTAGCTAAATTGAAGCTGCTATATGCTGACCCTCGAAAGATGTCAGGCTGGTTTGAAGCAGCTTTGAAGAGAGAGTACCACACCAGGTGGGTCAACTTCAAACCTCAACACCAACGAGGTATATCAGAAGATCTGAAGTGGAGTCCTTCGCGCACAATGTCGAGAATCTCTCTAAGGGAAATGCCTTAGGACTTCAATCCACACTTTAAATGGTGGTACTACGATTGGAGAACAAGTGAGGCGGTCATAGTGTTGAACAGATATGGAAATATGGAAACAATCAGGGTGTTTGACCCAATGTGACTCACTAACTTGTCGGCTAATGATGTTTACACCTTATACAAGTGCCCACTGTTCTATGACGTGCAAGACATTATACAAGCCCTCCAGTTCCAAAACGTGATAAGACTCTGCTTTGCATTCGAAATACATGCAGGAGCTACAAGGGATGAGAAGTACAAGAAGTTTGAAGAACTGATGAAGAATGTTAGATAATAAAGTAAACTAGGTCCAAGGGGGAGTTTGTAGATACATGCGTACCTAGATTAGGATCTCAAATGTAAAATATCTTTCATGTCTTTCTTATATGTAATAGAATGGGTACTGAATGAAATATATTTTGTGGTTATGCTTATAATGTTAAATATTTCATTGCTTAATGTTTGATAACGCATATTGAACTAACTATATAGGCTTGTGGTTGTTTGAATAGATCTTAGTAAAGTAATGACTAAGAAACATATTCAACTTAGTTGTATGAAGTTTTCATGCGAATGGCCCATACTAATGGAACAAATGCATGAACAACTTCATGCTAATGAACCAGTCGCACGACTGAACCAGGAGACTGGATCAGTCGCACGATTGTGACATGAGATTGACTCAGTCGCACGACTGAACACTTAGTCGTGCGAATGGATCAACCGCATGACTCAATCGCAGGACTAAACCATGCTAATGGTTCAGTTGCACGAATGAGTAACCCTAACCTATAATACCACTTATTTTGTGGAAAAACGAAACACTTCGAATACCTACATAATAAATCGTACCCTAGCCGTCCAGAGACTTCTTAGAACCTGTTCCAAGTTCATAGATCGCACTAAATCGGTTTGCAATTGTTCTTGACGTTTAGATAAAATATAAGATCGATTCTACGTGTGTTCTCATTGATTGGATCGCCAATCAAATAGGATTCCACGCTATTTGAGTTCGTATACACGTAAATCCATTAGTACTTCGTCGCGTACACGGTCCTAACAAGTTGTAATACATGTGTACCTAGTTTAGGATCTCAAATGTAAAATGTCTTTCATGTCTTTCTTATGTGTAATAGAACGGGTACTAAATGATATATATTTTGTGGTTATGCTTATAATGTTAAATATTTCATTGCTTAATGCTTGATAACGCATATTGAACTAACTATATAGGCTTGTAGTTGTTTGAATAGATCTTAGTAAAGTAGTGACTGAGAAACATATTCAAACTTAGTTGTATGAAGTTTCATCCGATGGCCCATGCTAATGGACCAAACGTATGAACAACTTCATGCTAATGAACCAATCGCATGACTGAACTAGGAGAATGGATTAGTCGCATATTGTGACATGAGATTGACTCAATCGCATGACTGAACACTCAGTCGTGCGAATGGATCAACCGCATGACTCAGTTGCATGACTGAACCATGCTAATGGTTTAGTCGCACGAATGAGAAACCCTAACCTCTAAATACCACTTAATTTGTGGAAAAATGGAACACTTCGAATACCTACATACTATATCATACCCTAGCCATCCAGAGACTTCTTAGAACCTGTCCAAGTTCATAGATTGCACTAAATCGGTTTGCAATCGTTCTTAACATTTAGATTAAATCTAAGATCGATTTGATGTGCATTCTTATTGATTGGATCACTAATCAAATAGGATTCCGCGCTATTTGAGTTGGTATACACGTAGATCCGTTAGTACTTCGTCCCGTACACGGTCCTAACAAGTTGTAATACATGTACCTAGTTTAGGATCTCAAATGTAAAATGTCTTTCATGTATTTCTTATATGTAATAGAATGGGTACTGAATGAAATATATTTTTGGTTATGCTTATAAGGTTAAATATTTCATTGCTTAATGTTTGATAACGCATATTGAACTAACTATATAGGCTTGTGGTTGTTTGAATAGATCTTAGTAAAGTAATGATTGAGAAACATATTAAACTTAGTCGTATGAAGTTTTCATGCGAATGGCCCATGCTAATGGGCCATACACATGAACCACTTCATGCTAATGAACCAGTCGCACGACTGAACCAGGAGGCTAGATCAGTCGCACGATTGTGACATGAGATTGACTCATTCGCACGACTGAACACTCAATCATGTGAATGGATCAACCAAATGACTCAGTCACACGACTGAACCATGCTAATGGTTCAGTCACATGAATGAGAAACCCTAACCTATAAATAACACTTAATTCTTGGAAAAACGAAACACTTTGAATAGCTACATACTAAATCGTACCCTAGACGTCCAGAGACTTCTTAGAACCTTTTCCAAGTTCATAGATTGCACTAAATCAGTTTGCAATCGTTCTTAACGTTTTAAATATAATTTTGATTTTATGTGCATTCTCACTGGTTGGATCGCCAATCAAATAGGATTCCGCACTATTTGAGTTGTTATACACAAAGATTAGTTAGTACTTCATCCCATACATGATCCTAACATATACTCTATAAGCCTTAGCTTGGAATGAGTATCCAATAAAGTAATTTGGTTTTCAAGAATGCAATATATTGCTTCTCAAGTTCTATTACAAATTGTTACAAAGCATAATGGAAAGTTACAAGTACTTGAGATACATTTACTACATCCTACAGTTGGCCATACTTTGAAAGCCAGCTGGATAGATAAGGATCTCATAACCATGTTGACTGAATGGCAGGCTGAGCTTGTGATCTGCAAAGCCAGGGCAGAAAAATGTGTTCTTAAAGAAGAGACTTTCAAGAACATGATATCCTCATCCTTACATGCAAAATTTTGTTATCAGAAAAAGCAGGGACTAGGATCTTGTGAGATGGTTCCTCCACACACAATCTTGTCTGTAAGATCTCCTAGGTGTGAAACTTGTGAAGATGAGCTTCCCCTCATAGACCCCTTGACTGAAGATGATGAAAAGGAGATAGTGAAGAATGGCTCTGAGAAGAGTGAAGAAGAGCATTCTAAGAAGGGTTACCATCCCTTTGAGGAGAGTAAAACTATTGGGATAACCATTTCCAAAAGAAGAACTTGATCAGAAAGAGCAAGAGAAAGGCAAAGAAAGCTCAAGAAATCAAGGCCACCTTCAACTCTATACAGAAACAAGTCTTTATATTTGTAGGATTTGAAGAGGTTAAAGCTGAGGACACAAACTTGAACTCTAACAACAAGAGTTCTAGTTCATGTCCAAACCATCCCATCATCAAGAAGAAGGCTGATAAGCTGTGCACCACTGTTGTACAACATGAACCATCATGCTCCAAAGGTAGTTCTAACCCCACAAGACTTGCCACATCATATGAGAAGATGAAGATAGAGAGTGAAAGTGGAAAAGTTGAGCCTTGTTCACAAAAGAAAACTCCTACAAGGAAGAAAATTGACTGTATTATCTGTGGGAGTACCTCTCATCTTGCTAAGGATTGTGTCTACAATCCAAAGAGTACTCTCCACATCACAAAGAAAGAAACTTCTAAGAGTTTGGAGAAGAAGAAGCAAGCTTCAGAAGGAAAATTTGTTTGCTTCGAAGCTCCAAAATAAAGTAGAAGACAAGTGGAAACTTGCCTTCGGAAGAAATTTTGGTCTCGGAAGGAAGCATAACTTCGGAAGTACTGAAGCCTACTGTAGGGAAAGCAAGACATTCCAAAGGCCCATCATCAAAACTTCTGAAGTCAACAAAACTTTTGAAGTATTAAAGGTCAAGTCTAAGCTTCCAAAGGTAGTGTGGAAGTCAAAGAAAGACCAAGTGGCTGAGAGTTCTTCATCAACTTCAGCAAATGATCCTTCTAGCATAACTATAGGATCCATTACTATTGCATCATCTTCAACTTCTTTTGATGTGCCCAAGACCAATAAGGCTTGGGTTTCCAATGTAACTAATCATTTTCTTTGTGTAGGAACAACTCAAGACAAACAAGAATGTCTGGATCATTGATAGTGGATGTTCCTGGCACATGAGAGGCAATAAGTCACTACTCCAAAATTTTGAAAGAATTCATGGAGAGCCAGTTGCTTTTGGAGAAAATTGTAGAGAATATATGAAGAGGCTGATGCAACCCAAACACCCAAAGTCTTTCCTGCATACTGCACAAGTACACTGAGAATAATGCTTCGGAAGTTTCACACATGCAACAGGAATATTTTAAGTGTGAAATCTTCTGAAGCCAAGACAAATATCTCCGAAGCCAAAGATGAAATCTTTCGAAGCTTCAATAGACAAAGTCTTCCGAAGCCAACACTTGAAGACAGATTTCTTCTGAAGACTCTTAACAACATGCTTTATCTGATGTACTTTTCCTTAAAGTTGGATCCTTTCCGCTACAACTCTATAAAGTCACCAACTTACATGGGTTGGTGAAAAGGTCCATGCTTTTGGTAACTGTATATTGAGGTCTTGAGTCTGCAACTTTCTACTTCATGTACTGTATCCTTCTTGTAATAGATAAGAATGTGAGCTATGGCATGTCATAGTCACTAGTCAAAAGGCAATTAGTCAATTGTATCCAGCTGGCCTTCAAAGTATGGCTAGCTGTAGGATGTAGTATAAGTATTTGGTTCTTGTCTCTTTCATTTATCCTTTGTAACACTTGTAATAGAACTGAGAAAGCAATATACTGTTTGAAAACCATCTACTTATGTATCTTGTTCTCTTGTTCTGTCTCTTATTTACTTACTTGTGTTCTTAGTATCATCTATTGTGGTTAATCCAGTTCAATGTGTTGATTAAGTTATGTTGCTCTCTCTTTGTGTTGTGTGTTGTAAGTGACCACCCTTCACCTGTCCTGCATTTGGTATCAGAGCTTTCCAGGCTCTAATATAAGATCTCACCATCTTAAGATCCTTCACACACACAAATACTCAACTTTTCAAGTGGCAGCCATTTCCAAAAGTGATATGGAAGCTGGAACCATGAATAAATCCCCATTGATCACTCTTGATGACTTTGACACCTAGTGCCTGAGAATGGAAGGTTTCATCAGGTCTCTAGACTCAAGAATGTGGGAGTCTATGAGAATGGACCATACATACCAGCACCTCTTCAGCTACTGGTGGTGGTATGATCCCCAAGGCTGTGGCAAACTAGTCTGATGAAGACAGGAAGTGAGTAGAGATTGATAGAAAAGCCATGACATCTCTTCAGACTACTATTCTAAACTCTATATAGAGGTTTCAAGAAATGCAAAACAACTAGCAGTTGTGGGATGCATTGAAACTGATGTATAAGGGTTCCTCTGAAGCTAAGGAGAACAAGAAGGATCTCCTGAAACAACATTTTGAAAACTTTACCTTCAAAGCAGGTGAAAACATGACTCGGCATACTTCAAGTGTGATAAGATTATGAATACCCTAGTGGATGGAACCAATGAGCCAAGATTAGAAAACCTCTAAGTCCCACATGATATCACAACAACTGCTGAAGGCTTCATCAGCAGTTCGACAAGTGCTGAAGACTTCAACAGCTGAAGATCAAGTACTTAAGACTTCAACAGCTGAAGACTAAAGTGCTGAGTCCAACAGCTGAAGAACACAAGTGCTGAAGCTGAAGACCAAAGTACTGAAGGTCAACAGCTGAAGAATACAAGTGCTGAAGCTGAAGACCAAAGTACTGAAGTTCAACAGCTAAAGAGTCCACAAGTGCTGAAGATCAACAACTGATGTACAAAGTCTGAAGACAAAGACTGAAGACATCAGCTGATGACATCTACTGAAGTCATCAGCTGATGAAACGTCTGAAGTTCAAGTCTGAAGACCAAGTGCTGAAGTTTCAGTAGTTTGTCACAACAGCTGAAGAGTACTTCTTCAGTAGTTGTGTTTATCAGTAGTTTATGTTTTACTTTCAGTAGTTTTGAAAACGACTGAAGAGCTTGTTCTTCAGTTGTTGTAGTTTCAGTAGTTCTTATCAGTAGTTTTGTAATAAGTAAACACTTAGCTTCTTGTAAGAAGATGTCAGCTGCTTGACATCTTCAGTAGTTTTAGTGTTTCAGTAGTTTGTTAAATAACGGTTAGATGTCACTATCAAGTGACATCAGCCTACGTCATCTTTCCTTATATAAGGAAGAATGACCTAAATTGTAATTTTGCGAAAGCCATGCCAAAGCGTGTGATTGAAAGAAATATTCCTTTTGCAGAACTTTCTCTCTCTATAACTAATTCTGTTCATTGCTATATCTTTGGTATTCTTGCTCGAATTATGCTAGTTGGTACTCTATTCCGCTACTGAAATCATTCGAATCAATCAAACTAGATGCTGAGATCCTATCAAATGGTATCAGAGCTGGTTAATCATTGATCGATCTAACAATTGATCATTGAAACTGCTCATTTGCTCTAAGTTTGATCGAACTAGCAAATTCGCACGAATCTGTTATAGAGATTGAAGTTCTGTCGCTTTTGGCTATTTTAATTGAGGTTCTTAGTGGTTTTGAGCTAAATTTGTTTTGCTTATCTTGAATTTATCTAAATTTTCGAAAATGACTACACCTTCTAATGATCCACACAATACTGGTTCCTCAACCAAGCCTCCGATGCTGGTTAGGAATGAGTATAACATTGGCAACGAAGAATGCTCCATCACCTGTCTGTCAATAGTTTAGGTTGTTGGACATCTGTGGTACAGGACCACATAAGCCAGTGGGAATCATCCGGAAACAAATCAGTTGATTCCAAAGAAGAAGGAACAATATTCTGATGAGGACAAGAAGTTGTTTGAGATTGATGCTAAAGCCCATGGAATTATGGCCATGGCACTGCCTAATGAAACTTATGCATCATGAAACTGCTCATGACCTTTGGGATGCACTGAAAGAACAATTTGGTGGCACTGATGAGGTCTTAGCAAACAACAGGGAAATCCTCGCCCAACAGTATGAGACTTTTGCTCATAGAAAGGGTGAGACTCTGACTCAGCAGTTTGAGCAGTTTTCATGTTTAATCTCTGAGTTGAAAATGGTTAAACATGAATATACCAAAAGCCAAATGAACCATAGATTCCTTAGAACACTGCCTGAGAGATGGGACACATACAATTGTCCACGCTCCAGTGCAAATCTGGATAGTCTATCTCTCACCCAACTTCATAGGAAACTGCTTACATTCGAAAGAGAGATAGAGCAGAAAAGGAAACTGGCTTCATCTAGTAAGCTCACTGAAGACTTTGTACTAGGCAATACTGCCTTGGTTGGTCATGAGTCAGAATATGCTTCATCTGAATGCCAGTATGATGAGCATATTGATTTCTCTTCAAACACTTCTGATTCTGCATTTGTGAGTGTTGATAGCCAGTTTACTGGGGTAATAATGACAATCTATGCTTCATCATGGATGATCTCAAAGGGATTGCTGATGATGACTTAGAAAAGATGGATATTTTGAGCCAAATGGCCTTGATAAATATCAAATCTCAGAAGTTCTACAAAAGAACTGGAAGAAAGTTCCCAGGACTCTCTGGCAAAACCAAAGTTGGTTTTGACAAGAGTAAGTTGAGGTGTCACAAATGCCACAGGCTTGGACACTTTGCTAGAGAATGTAGAGCTGGATCTAATTCTTCTGCACCTTTTGTGACTTTCCCTGGCAATAGTCAACAACACAGAGGGCAACATCTGTCAATTCTGGTCATCATTCTCAACCACAATCTCCTGCATATTTTGTTCCTCAGGGTCCAATGCCATATCCTTATCCTTGTTATTACATGCCACAAACCAGTCAGGTTCAAGCACCCATTGCTCAACAACCACATCCTCTTCCTGAGCCTCAACCATCTCAATCTCATCAACCTCCTCAACCTCAATAACACAGCTTCTTCACCCCTGGAGTTGTTGACTGGAGCAGTTTACCAGATGACATGTTGGTCATGAACAACTGTTCACAGGTGCTGGTCAACATGGTGGTGACAGTCCTTTTGGGAATCTGGCACTTATGGCTCTGGAGTCTGCAGATGGATCATCCTCAAATGCCTCTTCATCACAGGTATCACAGGTATCCTCTGAGGCTAAGGCCAAATTATGTTCTGAAACATGCATAGCAGCATTTGCCTCTATTAGAGAAGCAAATGTAGCTTTAATTAATAAGAACATAGAGCTAGAAAAGATCATTTCCAAAAGAAAGCTGAGTTTGAGTATATGCTTAAAGAGAAAATGATGAGATTTATAAACTTAAATGCCAAATCACTGATGATAAGGCTAGGGAAGAGGTACTTTTAGAAAAGTACAAAGACCTCAAAGAAACCCTTGCAGTCACCCAAGTAGAGTGTGATCGATGGGTACAATCATGCAAAGGTTTTGAAATGCTTCTTAGTAAGCAATCTGTTCCAATGTGAAGTTTGGCATTGGTTATAATCACACTGCTCCTCCTACAGATTTTGCTTCAAGAGCAGAAGTGAAATCTGATGGAGAAAGCAATAACCAATCCACCTCATCATGTGATTCACTTTCTGATAGAGCACCATCAGAAGTTGAAGTTAGTATTATTCCCTCGTTGAACCTATCAGCTGATCTTGATGGTTCAAATACACACTCACATGATCAAAGAGTTGATCAACTCAGGAGTTATTTCTGGAAGTCTTGAAAGGACTGGAGAGCAAGATTTAACACTTGAAGTTCAAACTCCAACTACTGTCAGCACTGAAGAGAAGAAAACTGTCAGTAGAAAGGGTTTGAAGACTACTAAAGAGGAAGTCAAGAAAGCAAATAGTGCTTCCAAAGTGCTGAAGAACAAGTCTTCAGTAGTTTCATTCTCTTTAGTTGATGATCAACATAAGATGAAGAAGAAACCATGTGAAATATGTAGTTTGTTCAATCATCTTACAGATGATTGTTGGTACAAAAGAGGATCCAAACTCAAACATAAAGAGGAATTAAAGAGAAAATGGTTAAAATGAAAACTGAGTTTGAAGCCACATTTGTACCAGCAACATCAAATCCTGTAACCCTTAAGTCCAAAAAGAAATCCAAAAAGGAAGGGTTAAACAGGTAACAGCTGAGATTGCTCAAAAGAAGAAGGTGCAACATAGGAACTTATCAAACTCCAATGCCAATGTGTCTGGGAGCTGAAAGCTTTATCACAAAATCAGACACAGCTGGTTATGATGGTTCAACATCTATTGGGAAGAGTTAACCAATAGATGTTCCTATGTTGAAACCACAGAAAAGGAGGTCCAAGCCAAGGATTCCTCTTCTTCCCATCTTCTTCCTCTCAGGCTGTTGTTTCCAACAAACCTGTTAGTTTACCATCTGTTGATGAGAACAGGCCCAAAACCAAAAAGGTTTGGGTCTCAAAATCTAACTAATTTGTTGTGTTTTGCAGGGTTCTTCAACATGCCACAGAGGCATCTGGTATGTAGACAGTGGAGGATCCATGCATATGACAGGAAATAGATCACTTCTTATGACTACTCTCAGGAAGGAAGGGGTTTGTGTCATTTGGCAATGATGCAAAGGGTTACATCATCGGCAAAGGCTTTGTTTCCAATGGGGAAATAAAGTTTGATGATGTTAACCATGTGGAAAATCTCAAGTACAACCTCTTGAGTGTCAGTCAAATGTGTGACAAAGGCCATGTTGCTTTTCACCAGTCAGAACTGTCGGATTCTGTCATCCAAAGTTCTATGTTTGATTGATAAGGTGTTGGATGAATACACTCTCCTAAAGGCCAACAGGACAGGAAGAGTGTATGCCTTAGATCTTTCCAAGAAAAGATCTCAAAGGCCATCCTTGCCTATTTTCCAAGGCTTCCCCTCAAGAATCTACTCTATGGCATAGAAGGTTGGGTCATGTTAATCTCAAAACATAAATCAGCTGATAAACATGGTTTAGTAAGGGGACTGCCTATGAAGGAGTTTAAATGTGAAGATAACTACACTGCTTGTTTAAAAGGAAAACAGCATAAAGCTTCATTTCCCTCCATAGAAGAACCTAAGTCCACTGCCTACTTACAGCTTCTTCACATGGATCTCTTGATCCTGTGAGAGTGATGAGTATGGCTAAGAAGAAATACTGTCTAGTAATTGTGGATGATTACTCTAGATTTGTATGGACTTTCTTCTTGCATTCAAAGGATGAGGCAGCTCATAAGATTATCAACTTTGTGTTGTATGTTGAGAAGCACCCTCTCAGTCAAGTGTATTAGAAGTGATAATGGAACAGAATTTAGAAACAATACACTTGATGAGTTTACCTCTCAAAGGGAATCAAGAGGCAGTTTAGCATTCCAAGAACTCCTGAACAAAATGGAGTAGTGGAGAGAAAGAACATGACCCTTATTGAAGCTGCAAGGTACATGTTGCTGATTCTGGACTGCCAATGACTTTTTGGGCTGAAGCTGTCAATACAGCTTGCTATGTACAGAATAGAGTTCTAGTAAATCAGAGCTTGATGAAGACTCCATATGAAGTTCTTCATCATTTGGCCCCTCTAATTTCATTCTTCAGAGCTTTTGGGTGTCCTTGTTTCATTCTCAACACACGGATCAACTCCAAAAATTTGATCCTAAGGTGGATGCAGGTACTTTGTTGGTTATTCATCAACTTGCAAAGCATACAGAGTCTTCAACTGCAGAACAAAGATGGTTGAAGAGACTCTACATGTTAAGTTTAATGAATCTCCAAATGACAAGATTCCACAAAGCCCTGTGGAGCTATTTGATTTGGACATACTGCAATATGTTCCTTATCAAACTCCTGGTGTTGCTCCTGTCAACAGTTCACCACCTGATGGTACTGCTGGTGCTGATGATGATGATAGCAATACTCACCTCTTCAGGTTTAGTGACCAACTGCCTGTGTCCTCTAACCTGATGCTCCTGTAGCTTCAGTAGCTTCATCCACAACAAGTGCTGATGAGATTTCTGCATCTTCAACTTCATTTGAGTTGCCACCATCTACATGGTTTCAAGAGTCTACATCAACATCTGTTGCTGCTGAAGGTTCTACAAACACTTGCACTGATCTCATTGCTTATCAAGAGCTGAAGAATCACCCAATGTCTCAAATCATTGGTGATATCAATGCTGGAGTTTCAACCAGAAGTCAATTGTCCAATTTCTGCTTCTATGCTCTCTTCATCAGTCAGCTAGAGCCAAAGAATTATCATGTTGCCCTTAGAGACAATGGCTGGGTTGAAGGAATGCAGCTTGAGCTTCTTCAGTTCAAAAAGCAGCAAGTGTGGGAGCTTGTTCCTCTTCCCCCAGGTAAGTGTGCAATAGGCACTAAATGGGTGTTTAGGAATAAAACATATGAAAATGGTCTTATTGTTAAGACCAAGGCCAGACTGGTTGTTCAGGGGTTTGCACAAGAAGAAGGTATTGATTATGATGAAACTTTTGCCCCTGTAGCCAGACTGGAGGCAATTAGATTGTTCTTAGCCTATGCTGCACTCCACAATCTTAAAGTTTTTCAAATGGATGTTAAAAGTGAATTTTTATATGGTAAAATAAAAGAAGAAGTTTATGTGTGTCAACCACCAGGTTTTGAGGATAATAACACCCAGAATGGGTATACAAGCTTGATAAGGCTCTTTATGGGTTGAAACAAGCTCCTAGAGCCTGGTATGAGACATTATCTAACTTTCTTCTGCAAAATAATTTCACTAGAGGCTCCATAGATAAAACCTTATTTATTAAGAAGGTGGATCAGCATAAGCTACTTGTTCAAATTTATGTTGATGATATTATATTTGCATCCTCTGATCCCTAGTTGTGTGATGATTTTACAAAATTAATGCAAAGGAAGTTTGAATGAGTGCAATGGGAGAATTACAGTTCTTTCTAGGCTTGCAAATCAAACAAAAAGCTGATGGAATTTTCATTCATCAGTCTAAATATACAAAAGATCTTTTAAATAAGTTTGATTTACAAAACTGTAAGCCCTGTTCTACCTCCCATGTGCAACACCACACAATTGGATTTGATCAGAGAGGTTAGCTGTTGATGAAACGCTTTACAGATGTATGATTGGGTCCTTGATGTATTTAATTCTAGACAGATTTATGTTTTCTACATGTGTTTTGTGCTAGATTTCAGGCTGCACCTAAAGAGTCTCATCTGATTGCAGTCAAGAGGATCTTTAGATATTTGCAAGGTACACAATCTCTAGGTTTATGGTATTCCACTGGGCACTCTTGCAAATTAGTTTCTTTCTCTGATAGTGACTATGCAGGGTGTAAGTAACTAGGAAATCAACCTCTGGTGGATGTCAATTCCTAGCAACTGTTTGATTTCTTGGCAGAGTAAGAAACAAACATCTGTTGCTACATCCACTGCTGAAGCCGAGTACATTGCTGCTGCAAGTTGTACATCCCAAGTACTCTGGCTTCAGAATCAACTTTTGGATTATGGCATTACGAGACTAAGACTCTGTTATTATGGATAGTGCTTCAGCTCTTTGCATTGTCAAAAATCCAGTCTAGCACTCTAGGACCAAACATATAGAAATTAGACATCATTTTATAAGAGATTGTTTGAAAAGGGTCTAATTAATCCTATGTTTGTGCCTAGTGCTGATGAGCTTGAAGACATTTTTACTAAGCCTTTGGATAGTTCAACTTTCCACAACCTGGTGTTAAGGCTTGGTATGATGCAGCTAGAATAAGTGACAACTACTGATGATCTCAGTAAACAAGTACTGATGATCATTGTAACCATGTCACATATAAGTACTGATGACATTGGTAACCATGTCACATATAAGTACTGATGAGTTCCTTTACCCTCAGTAGTTTTATAACTACTGAAGGCTAAATGCCACACAAGTACTGAAGTACTTTATCTGTTCTAAACTACTGATGTAGTTACAACTACTGAAATCAGTAAAAACAGATAAGTACTGACGTCCTATGAAACACCTGAAAAGCATATGAAAAGTCTGATGAGTAAGTGTTGAGGACAGTATGAAACAGCTGAAAAGCTAAGAATTGATGAAAACAGCTGATGAGTAATTTCTCTTCAGTTGTTTCTACACTGCTGTTTCTAAACAACTGAAGCAAGACCACAGTCTTCAGTAGTTTCACAACTACTGATAACTAATACCAAGTCTTCAGTTGTTTACAACAACTGATGGCAAAACCACTGTCTTCAGTAGTTTCACAACTACTGATGACAAACACCAAGTCCTCAGTTGTTTACATCATATGAAGTCAAAACCACGACCTTCAGTAGTTTCATAAATACTGATGGTTAACACCAAGACTTCAGCTGTTTCAACGTCTGATGGTCAAAACCAAGTCTTTAGTTGTTTTATAACACCAGATGACAACACCACCACTGTCAGTCGTTTTAAACCTCTGAAGGTTAATACCACGTCATCAGTAGTTTCAAACAGCTGATGACCACACCAAACCTTCAGTAGTTTTCTTTCAGCTTTTTCCCTATCCTATCTTCTTCTTCTTCTCAAACGTTCCATTAGCCGTTCTTCGGACCTTCATACTTTCAAAAATGGCAACCATGAGTCTAAAACCCAGACATAATTGCGTCGCCTACCTCACGAAATCGGCCTTCTGGACAAATTTTGATCACGCCATAGACCTAATGGCTGATTCTCAGTATAGTACTGCTCTGCTCTTAAACCCGACCATCTACCCAGAGTCACTAAGTCAGTTTTGGTCCAATGCCTACGTTCACACTGATGTGCCTTCCGGCCAAATTTCTGTTCGGTCATTGGTCAACCAAAAACATGTAGAGGTTACACCTGATAGCATTCGTCGAGTGCTAAATTTACAAGATGCTACTGTATGACTGAGTACCCGAAGCACAACTGATATGTCCTTCATCAACAATGGGTACGACGAAATCTTCGAGCTGCTACCATACTGAAGAAGAACTTCCCTGATGCTGAAAGACTGATATTTCATATGGTGAATGTTTGCTTAGCCTCGAAGACATCCTCATGGGATCAAATGTCTTCCCGGTGGCAACAGGTATTATATTCAATTCTAGAACACCAACCTTTAAATTTTTCACAAATTGTGTTTCTAGAAATCAAAGATCTGGCACAGAAACCTGTGGAAACAGATGGCTATTATATCCAATGTTTCTGATGGCCATAATTTTAAATGAATTACAAACTGATGGCCTTGTTGGCTTGGAGTCCCTACACCAGCTGTTCTAGCTGAGGTATACTCCAGGCATAACTTCGACCAATCTCTCAAAGAAGCTGGCCATTTGCTCAAACCCAGGCAAAGGAACCCACAGCTTCAACTGCCAGATCCAAAGTCCCCACCAAGCCAAAATCCAAACCCAAACAAGCTAATCAGGGAGATGAGTCCCCTGATGATGCTCCTATACCACCCAACAGGATAAACCTACTGGTTCAAACCCTCCAGTAGTGTTAAAGACTCAACCAGCACAGCCGCACAGGTATCCTCTCAAAAGGATCCTGTTGCAACCACTTCAGGGGAAACCACATTACTGAGACCTCTCTCACTTGAGGAGGTTATCATTGAAGAGCATCCCTCTCCCCGGATGCAATCAGCTTCTATCCCCTCTCCCCATGCAAATGCCCCCCAAAGTCCAACCATTATAATTGCTAATGTGCTGACTCAGCTGCATGCCTCTCCTCCTCCCCTACAACCACCACAAAGGGGAGAACAACAGCAATTGAGGAAGAGGATACACATGCTTCTGACAACCCACAGCACCGGGGTTTAAATGTTTATATCTCCTGGTGTGGATATGGAGATCAGAACATCTGGTGAGGCTGCCACCCTCTCTCTGAATCAGCATAATCAGACTGAGGTTGGTAACATAACTAAGACCTCACCAGAGGCAACAGCTGATGAAGGACATAGTCCTGAGGCTGGAAGTCCCCAGTTCCAAGACAAGGGGCACATGCTACATCTGGTCTACACCCAGTGCATGTACATCCTGCTACAAGCAGGAGGTCAGGTGATTCAGCATCTGCTGATGATGACCTGGGCTTCTTTTATGATGTTCTTGCCCAGAACATAATCCTAGAGGAGGAAGTCAGTAGGCTGCAAAAACTACTTGACCAACTCTCTCAGGGAGAAAGACCATCTACCACCACATCAACCCAACAGATGGCACCTTCCTCTGAAGGTCACTTAAACACATAGCCACTCAAAGAATCTTAGCCACCTGCCTCTGTTTCTGGCACCATTTCTCAGGACCAAAACCCCCCTGAGCAAATGGATGCTATCCCTCAAAATCCCCTATCTCTCATCACACCGCAGATAACTGAACTTGTCATTAAAACTGTTGATGAGAGACTTTCTTCTGTCTTACAACCTATGGTGGAGGATGTACTGAGCCAAAAGCTTTCTGCTGATCAACCCTTAAAACCAATGCACCCAAAAAGGGGGAGATTCCAACAGTGAAAGCTAAAAAAGAGGATGGAGAAGGAGAAAGAGAAAGAGAAGGACAAAGAAGTGGAAATAGAGAAGGACTGTGTGTATGATCGAGAAAGAGAAGGAGAATGAGAATAAGAAGGGAGCTGAAAAGGAAAAATACATGAAAGTCAAAAGGATTTTCATGTCACATATAAGAAAAAGAAAGTGCTGAAAAAGAGAAAAACTTGAATGAAATGGTTAAAGAGGCTGATGCTGAACACAGCAGATCAATGGACAATATCATTGATCAGCTGGTTAGGCAAGGTTTCAATACTGAAAAGTTGGACTCTGAAATAAGAAGATTAGAGATCGAAGAGATTCAACAAAGATGGGCCAGCTACAGCACAATGGATAGAGAAAGACTTGAGATCATGATCAGATTTATCAGCAAATACCTTGGGAGATCATTGATCGAAATAAAATCATGGACCAGGGACAGCATCTTGGCCATAACCTCAAAGATCTGTTCGTCTGAGGCATATACTAAGGGATTAGTAATAGAAGCTTTGAATGAAGCAGGAGCAGGGAGCAGGACTGAGCTAGCCAAACACTCAAAAGCCACACTCACCTCCAAAATGCTAACTCAGCCTGTCAACATTCCCTCTCTAAAACAACCACAACCACAACCCACAAAACCAACTCCCTTACCCTCAAAACCAACAGCCGATGATGCACCTAAGCAGAAGAAGAGAAAGGTGTTGAGGCTGGAAGAAGAAGAAGAAGATGATGATGAAGACAGGCTGCCGATCTCAGCTGTTCTGTAGTTGCCTAAGGCCAAAGATCTCTCTCTTGCAATAACTCCTGAGCAACAAGAGATGCAATCAAAGTGACATTGGAAGAAGAAGAACAACACAGATTGCACGATGAAGAGTTATTGAGGAGAGTAGATAAAGCATATGCAGCCACTTCCTCCATCATTAATATGAAAAAACAAGCTCAGAGGATTATACTCTTAGACATACTTTTCAGTATGTGAAAGAAAGAGTAAGAATTTGGCCTGATCCTAGGGTGGCTCATAGAATACAAAAGAAAAATATCCCTCAGAGATACAATGGGCAAGTGAAAAAGATTGTAGATGAAGTGATCTCCTTAGCCCTTGTAGTCTCACCCTGGGAAATCCTGGAAGATTTCAAAAAGGCCTACACCTCAAACATGCCCTCACAAAAGATGCTGGAGAACAGAATGATCAAAAAGGGGCTGGTGTATAAGAGGCTGAATGAGATCAGAAAGGATGAGTTACCACTGCCGTTAGAAGGGCATCATCCTGATGAATTTGCTTACAGACAGATTACAATAGTGGTACTCAAAAATGGAAAACAGGTCAAATTCCTGTCTGAGTACTATGGGCCAGAAGGATTCTTCGATGGTGATGTAGAGGAGCTCACCATGGAGGAACAAATTGTATTTTTGGAGGCCTACACCAGGGAATCCTACAAGCTCATAGTTGGGAAGTATGTCTCATGGATGGGGGAACAGCTCAGTGTCCAATTCCCCAATACAGAGCTCCCATCCATACATTGCCAACCAAATCATTAGAGACTCATTCCCAGGCCAGTGCTTATATGGGTCATCTTCTCAACTGATCAAGAGAAAAAGACCAACCATTCTGCCAATAATAAGTGGGAAAATAAATCAATTAGAGGTTGGTTTCATTGGTTCAGGGGGAGTTTGTTGGACCAAAAGAACCAATGAGCCAAGATCAGAAAACCTCTAGTCCCACATGATATCACAACAACTGCTGAAGGCTTCATCAGCAGTTCGACAAGTGCTGAAGACTTCAACAGCTGAAGATCAAGTACTTAAGACTTCAACAGCTGAAGACTAAAGTGCTGAAGTCCAACAGCTGAAGAACACAAGTGCTGAAGCTGAAGACCAAAGTACTGAAGGTCAACAGCTGAAGAATACAAGTGCTGAAGCTGAAGACCAAAGTACTGAAGTTCAACAGCTAAAGAGTCCACAAGTGCTGAAGATCAACAACTGATGTACAAATTCTGAGACAAAGACTGAAGACATCAGCTGATGACATCTACTGAAGTCATCAGCTGATGAAACGTCTGAAGTTCAAGTCTGAAGACCAAGTGCTGAAGTTTCAGTAGTTTGTCACAACAGCTGAAGAGTACTTCTTCAGTAGTTGTGTTTATCAGTAGTTTTATGTTTTTACTTTCAGTAGTTTTGTAAAACGACTGAAGAGCTTGTTCTTCAGTCGTTGTAGTTTCAGTAGTTTCTTATCAGTAGTTTTGTAATAAGTAAACACTTAGCTTCTTGTAAGAAGATGTCAGCTGCTTGACATCTTCAGTAGTTTTAGTGTTTCAGTAGTTTGTTAAATAACGGTTAGATGTCACTAACAAGTGACATCAACCTACGTCATCTTTCCTTATATAAGGAAGAATGACCTAAATTGTAATTTTGCGAAAGCCATGCCAAAGCTTGTGATTCAAAGAAATATTCCTTTTGCAGAAACTTTCTCTCTCTATAACTAATTCTGTTCATTGCTATATCTTTGGTATTCTTGCTCGAATTGTGCTAGTTGTACTCTATTCCGCTGCTGAAATCATTCGAATCGATCAAACTAGATGCTGAGATCCTATCCGATAGCTCCTCCACACACAATCTTGTCTGTAAGATTACCTAGGTGTGGAACTTATGAAGATGAGCTTCCTCTCATAGATCCTTTGAGTGAAGAGGATGAAGAAGTGATAGTGAAGAATCTCTCTGAGAAGAGTGAAGAGGAGGATTCTCAGAGGGCCACTATCCTTCTAAGGAGAACAAGAAGACTGTGATGACCAAGTCAATGAGAAAGAACTTTATCAGAAAGAGCAAAAGAAAGCTAGGAAGGCTCAAGAGCTCAAGGCTACTTTTGACTCTAAGTAGAAACAATTTTTTATCTCTGCAGGGTTTGAAGTAGAAAAGACTGAAGACATCAACCTAAGCTCTTCTGCTAAGAGTTCTAGTTAATGTTTAAATCATCTAAGTACCAAGAAGAAGGTTGATCTGCTGTGTACCACTACTACATGGCCTGGACCATCCAACTCCAAGAAAAGTCCTAAGCCCAAAAGGACTATCTCAACATCTGCAAAGATGAGGGTGGAGAAAGGATGTGACCAAAGTCAGTCTTGTTCCTAGCAAAAGCTCTTGGGAAGAAGAAAATAGAGTGTCATGTGTAAATGTACTGCTCATCTTGCTAAGGATTGTCCATACAATCCTAAAGGTACTCTTCACATGACCAAGACAAGTAAGTCTTGGGTTTCCAAATGTAACTAATCATTTTCTTTGTGCAGGGACAGCTCAAGACAAACAAAAATGTCTTGATCATTGACAGTGGCTGTTCCAGGCACATGATAGGCAATATGTCACTACTCTAGAACTTTGAAAGGATTGATGGAGGGCCAGTTGCTTTTGGAGGAGATGAAGGTGGTTACATTTCTAGAAGGGGCAAGGTCAGCAATGGTAAGCTCAGCATTGAAAAGGTAAACTTTGTCAAGGAGCTTGGGTACAATCTTCTGAGTGTATCCTAATTTTGTAATCAGAGTCAGAACATGCTCTTTACTAAGCATGTGTGCATTGTTCTCAAGCCAAGGGTGGTCATATTTTATGAGCATATTCTACTTAGAGCCCCCAGAAAAGGAACATGTACAAGATGGACTTGCAAGAAACCTCTCCCTCTAGAGAAGTTTCATGCTTTCTGTCTAAAGCCAATAGTGATGATTCTTTTCTATGGCATAAAAGAATGTGCCATGTAAACTTTAAGAACATGAATAAACAAATTAAGAATGATTTGGTAACTGGAATGCCAAAGAAAGAGTTTACAAGTTATGATCATTGTGTTGCATACCTGAAAGGGAAGCAACATAAGGTATCTCACAAGCCTAAGGAAAGAAACTCCATCACTACACCCTTACACTTGTTACGTATGGATCACTTTGGCCCCACCAGTGTAACGAGTCTAGGAAGGACCTCTTACTGTTTAGTGATCATAGATGAATTTACAAGATTCACTTGGGTCTTCTTCTTAGAACTAAGGATGAGACTCCTAAGATTCTGAAGAATTTCATCCTAAAGATTGAGAATCAATCTGATCACAAGGTAAAAATCATAATATGTGATCAAGGAACTAAATTCAAGAACCAAATCCTTGATACATTTTGTGATGAAAAGGGTATTACAAGACAATATAGTGCTCCCAGGACTCCTCAGCACAATGGTGTTGCTGAGAGGAGAAACAGGACACTTATTGAAGCTGCAAGAACCATGCTGTCTGACTCTAAGCTGCCCATCACCTTTTGGGCAGAGGCAGTCAACACTGCCTGCTATGTGCAGAATACAGTTTTAGTGGTTAAGACTCATGGCATGACACCTTATGAACTTTGGCATAAGAGGAACCTTTCATTTGTTTTCTGTGGTCATTTGGATGTCCTTACACCATCTTGAATACCAAATATCAAACTTCCAAATTTGCTGAGAAATCAGATGATTGACACTTTATTGGATACTCTTCCCAAGCTAAAGCTTATAGAGTATACAATATCAGAACTATAATTGTTGAGGAGTCAGCGAATGTGACTTTCAATGAACGTACACCCTGTGTAGCTAGTTCTAGTCCTAGTTGGTTGTTTGATTTTGATTTAGTTACCAACTGTTTTAACAAATCTTGTGAGATTGTTTCAGGATCTGCAGTCATCCCATTAACAGGTGATCCTGATCCAAGATTTGAGCTAAAAAGACCATCAAGTAATACATCTTCAGCACCAGTTGAACTACTTTTGCAAATGAAGTTTCTATTAGCACCACAATGACAAACTCAACTGATACATCTGGGATGCCTTCAAATTCTAGCTCAGAGGCTCCATAACCAGATGAAGATACTTCAAATGTAGAAGAAAACAATGGAGGTGGTGATAGTGATCAGGAATTTCTTGATGCTGATAACCACTCCATAGATAACAACATCAATGATGTCACACACTCATTGGATCAAGTTTCTCTTGATAAGTGTGCTGATGTATTGGGAGAAACATCTATGCTAGATCTAAATTTTTCTAGTTTAGATCCCTCTCAACAACTTGTTGTGATCCCTCAGCTAAAGATCCATAAGACTCACCCCACCACAAACATCATTAGAGATGTTGTCACAGGGGTAAGAACAAGAGGACAAACCCATGAAGCAAATGTTTGTCTTCACTCCTGTTTCTTATCCCAGATAGAGCGAAAAAAATTAATGAGGCTCTACGAGATGGAAGTTGGGTTAAAGCTATGCAACAGGAGTTGCTTTAATTTAAAAGGAAGAAAGTTTGGAACCTTTGTCCTCTTCCTCATAGGAAGACTACCATTGGAACTAAATGGGTGTTTAGGAATAGAAGAATGATAGAGACATCATCATCAAGAATAAACCTAGACTAGTTGTTTAAGGTTACACACAAGAAGAAGGATTGACTACACTGATGTCTTTGCTCCTGTAGCAAGATTGGAAGCTGTTAGGATGTTCCTAGCATTTGCTGCATCCAAGAACTTCAAGGTCTATCAACTTGATGTAAAGTGTGCTTTTCTTTATGGAGTGATTGATGAAGAGGTATATGTCAAACAACCACCTGGTTTTGCAGATCCTGATCATCCTGATTATGTCTCCAAGTTTGACAAAGCTCTTTATGGGCTGCATCAGGCACTCAGGAAGTGGTATGAGACTCTATCTTAGTATCTCTGTAAATGTGGATATAGAAGGGGCACTATAGATGGAACTCTCTTCATCAAAGGATAAGGAAATGACTTGATGCTAGTTCAAATATATGTAGATGACATCATCATTGGTTTAACTAATCCAAGGCTCTGCAAAGACTTTGAGAAGTTGATGAAGCACAGGTTTGAAATGAGTGCCATAGGGGAACTCAATTTCTTTTTAGGAATTCAATGAAGAAAGTTGAAGATCGCATCTTCATGAGTCAGTCAAAGAATGTTCAAGACATACTTAAGAGGTTCAACATGACTGATTGTAAGATTGCTAAGACACCCATAGCTAGAAACCACTCTCTATGACCTGATCTTGAGGGGGAGTGTGTGGATGAACACTTATACAGGGCTATGATTGGGTCCCTTATGTATCTTACAACTAGCAGGCCTGATATCATGTTTGCTACTTGCATATGTGCAACATATCAAGCCAACCCTAAGATGTCTCACCTTATCACTGTCAAAAGGATTCTAAGATACCTCAAAGGTGCTTCAACACTTGGTCTTTGGTATCTAAAAATTTTGACTTTAATCTGTATGCATATACAGATAGTGATTATGGTGGTTGCAACATGACTATAAAGTCTACATCTGGGGGATGTCAGTTTCTTGGTGGAAGGGTTGTCTGATGGCAATGCAAGTAACAATCCTGTGTCTCTGCATCAACTGCTGAAGCTAAATACATTGCTACTACAAGCTGCTATGCTCAAGTGCTTTGGATTCAGAATCAGATGCTGGACTATGGGTTAAACTTCAACGAGACTCCCATTCACATAGACAACAACAGTGTTATTTCTATCACAGAGAATCCTGTGCAGCACTCAAGGACTAAACACATCAACATCAGGTATCATTTAATAAGAGATAATTATGAAAAGGGATTAATTAATCTAGTCAATGTTCACACAAATGAACAATATGTTGATCTATTTACAAAGGCTTTTGATAAACAGAGATTTAAATATCTAATATCAGCTATTGGGATGATAAACTTTGAGTAGGTTTTTCTTAAAATTAATTTTTATTATTTCTTAAAATATGTGTCTCCTAAGTTGTCTAGTTCATCACTTTCATAAGCTCTTGTTTTCTTTGGATGAAAATCTTTTTAAAAACTTTCCTTAGATTTTTGAAAATTTCTTATTCTTCGGAAGATATGCTTTTATCTTTGAAAGAAAATCATGCTTTCAAAACAAATAACTGTCTAAGAGATTTACCTTCGGGAGAAATTTCTGAAATATCTTCTGAAGCTTAAATGCTTGTCTGAGACACTTATATGTTTTCAAGGACCATTTTCTTCTGAAGCAAATTAACTCTTGGAAGTTTTGTTCTTCTGGAAAAAGCATTCAAGTCTTAATTTTTCTTACAAAGCAAAATTTTCACAACTCTCAGGAAAATATTCCGAAGTCATTTTAGCTTCGGAAGCTTTTTCATTAAAAAACTTCCGAAGATAATTTACCTTCGGAAGCTTTTTTACTTCCAATAAAACTACTTCTTGAGCAAAATTAAACTACTTTTTCAGAGGTGGAACTGACATCTGGATTTCAAAGTTTATCCTCTTTCATTAAACTTTATCTGAAATCCTTTTCACATATAAACCCAATGGTTTTCCCCTCTTTCTATCATCTCCTTCTTCCTGCATACCTAAAACCGCAAATTTCTATCTGAAATTTCTTTCTTCCTTCTTTCTTCATTCTTAAGCTATCTCGAAATGGCCAACCCTCATCACAGAAATGATCCGAACTTTACTATGCAGTGACACAGACAACATAATTAGGTTGCACTATTAAGCTCCGAGAAAGATCCATATTTCTCAACGTTTGCCGATTCTTAGCTCTATCAAACTATTTCACCTCCCTAACCATTGATCCTCCACTTTATGAGGATCATTTGCTAGAATTCTAGAAGACCTGCCAAGAGGTCATCATGGATGGGGAGAAGGCACTGTCTGCCACAGTGTAGGGGAGAATAGTCTTCTTTCCCAAGGAAGTTGTTAACCAGTCCTTTGTATAGATGGGATATGAGGGAGATTATTCTTTCAAGACCTTCAGGAAAGGGAAGGTCTCATCCCAATGGAAATTTCTGCTCTATGTGGTTATCCACAGCTTATCAAACAAACATGGTGGATGGGACCAGATTCCTGAAGATATCTCCTTCATTGTCCATAGGATGGTTCAGGGAGTCATGTTCAGGTATTCTCAGTTTATTTATACTAATATGCTTGCGAACTTGGACTCCTTAGAGTATTATATGTTCCCTAGATATGTTCAATACATTCTTAACTGTGAATTAGGCTCATAGTTAGGGGAACAGGTAATATTCTTAAATTGGGATAGATAAATCCCGGAATCTTTAAAATACTAAGAAAGCCCTTTGTTGGCTTCTCTAGGGTAGAAACAAGCCTAGTCCCAAAAATGTTAGAGCTCAATGCTCAAGGTGACAACCTAGCAGCACTAGCTAGTGTTGAACCCACACCTTCTACTTCCCAACCATCTCAATAGCCACAAATCACCCTCACCTACCAAATAAAACACAAAAGAACCCCTAGTCAGACTATTCAGTCTACACAGGCCCCCGTATACTTACTGTACAGGAAGAAGTGGACACTAGAGCTCCCACTTCTCCTAAGGAGCAAACCACTCCCATTCCTTCTATGATCAGTGCTAAGGTTCCTCATGCACAGCCTGATGAGCTCATAACCCAAACTGCCATAAGCATCACTCTGAGTCTCAAAACTCAAGTGATCAACCTTCAGGGGACAGTTACCACCCCAACCCTTTAGATCTAAACTAACCAATTCCCAACCTTGACTTCTACACTGATGAAGATCTAGGTTTCAGTGAGTATCATGACTCTCTCTTCTTTTCCCCTACTTAAAGAGAGATGAATGCTCCTAAGTCTCCTATTTCTATCCCGCATCAATCACTTACTACTGAGGTGGACACTTCTAAACCTGTTCAGGATGTCCATATGGAAGAGGCTCTCACTTTTGCAAGTGATTCCATCATTAAGACCTCAACCATGGCAACATAGCCCACTGACTCCTCTACTGATGTTGCTAGTGAGAAGAGGAGATCCAGCAGCCAAGAACCTAAAGCTGGTGATGAGAGAGAGGACTCTGCTCCAATCATCTTATCTCCTAATGATTTTTCTAATTAAGATGAAGGGAATCTAAGACTAAAGGTGCAACAACTATCTACAACATGCACCTATTTAGTCTCCAAGGTTAGTCACCTTAAATCTCAAGTTACTACCTTAAAGAACAACGTCAATGATCAGCAACTTGAGATTTCATATCTTAAGGACAAACTAGCTGGGAGACCTTTAAGAGGAACTCAAGAAGGAACACAAGAACCTATGAGTGTGATTGACCTAACTCCTAGCTCACCCATGCAAGTGGGTGATGCTACCAAAAAGGGGGAGAAAGTCATTACTATCATAGAACCTGGGAGTTCTTCAGAGAGTATGAACATTGAGGACTCACCATCCTCACATACAATTGTGCATACTCATCAACTTCCTCAAGTTCATATTGATATGGACATTATAGACTCCCTAATACAGAGTCTATTTGAGGAAGGGATACCAAGGGTTATGTCATCTCCACCATCTTCAAATCACATCATTGTGTGGAGGTTATGACAGCAACAGAAAAGCCCTCATCATTCTTAGAGTTCAAGGGCAACAAGAGATCTTCAATTTTCACACCTTGAACTTTTATGAAAGTCAGGATCTAGTCACACTGCCACTTGTCAATCCAAGCCAATCAAGACAAGCTAACAGGATGGCTCAAAGAATCTAGGACAAGATCATTGCAAAGTTCAGCTTCAGAAGAAGACTAAGGCAATCAGGCTATACCATTGGTCAACTAGATGTTGAGGCAGACCCTAAGATTAGTTTCATAGGGAAACCTTGACTGAAGGCCCAGTGGCAGAACCTGAGATCCCTGTCCCTTCAACATCAACTGCTATAGAGATCCATGCCCTTTCTGAGACACCTACTGGTGAAGGTGTTTCTTAACCTCTCTCTAGCCAGAGATCAGAAGCTACATCAACCAATGAAGGCGAAAGCTCTCTCAACCTTGAGTCACAAAGGTCTATGAGTGATAAAGGGAAAAGAAAGATGACATCTGAAGAGATTGAGAGAGGAGAGAGAGAGAGAGAGGAAAAGGAAGCTGAGGGGAGAAAGTACCTCTTCTGGGTCTACAATACTCATGGAGACTGCAATCAAGGCTGCCCCCAGATCAAACACTTAGGATGATGAGTTGAGGGCAGTCAGGATAAACTACTTGCAGACTAGGAACTATGACATTGACAATCTCACTTCTCTCCCATTGGAAGAACTAAATGAACTGGTTGACATGGAAAGGTCAAAGGAGGAGAAAGAGGTAGAAGATGCTGAGCTACTAGTTCAAATGAAAGAAGACATAAGAAAGAAATACTATATAAGCATATGCCTAATCTCTCCCCAGTTCAAGAAATTCATGCACATGAGGATGGGTTCAACAAGAACCTCAGGTAGATAAAGAAGAAGAAAGGATCAAGATGATCAACTACCTGAGTGCCACAAGCCTCTATCAGGCAGAAACACTTCTTCCCTTATCCTATGACTATATTGAGTTTAAGTATCTCAAAAAACTCAAACAGGATATAGTCAAGGAAAGAAAGACAAACAAAAAGAAGCTAAGGGAAGAAGCTTCTAAATCAAGATCCATCAACCAAAAGAACATGAAGAAGTCTGTAGACAAGCAGAGGATGATGAGCTTCTTGAAGCTGTATGGATTCTCCAGAAAGAGACTTAGCCCCATGTCTCTATCCACTATGGATGAGCATATCAGGGTGATCAAGCAGAATATAAAGAATGGAGAGCTGATTGACTTACACTCCCCTCCAATTCAAGATCCACCTAAAGTGGAGGTTAAGGTTGAAAAACCAGAGACAACACAACCTGGACCTTCTGCTGAATCTCAGCAAGCTTCATCTTCCGATCCACAATAGGGTCAACCTCCCTCTCCTTCTGAACCTATGAGAGTGGAAGACCCAACTAAGAAAGACAATGAAGATCAATCAGGTGTTGCAAGAAAGTCTTCTCAGTTAAAAGTAACAAAGAGAAAGAAAAGGATAGCTTCAAAGCCAAAGTCAAAAAAGAAAAAGCCTGCTTCCTTTCCACAACCTCAAGATGAATAAGAACATCTTCAGGATGTGCAGCCAGAGGATGCTACATAAACTCCCATTCAAACAGCTCCTTTAGTATCAGAAAGACCCATCTTGTCCTGGACACACACCACAAATCCCGAAAGATGGCATGTTATCAGAGATCAAGGCATTGAAGACATCTACAATTGGCAAGACATGTTTCATTTCCTCTACATGATCTCTTTGATATGAGGAGACACTTTCACAGTCTGAGAGATCCTGATCATCTCATGAAGAAAGGGATGGTCATTATTCTGATGAGGACTGTTGATATCTGAAGTCTACTAGTGTTTTGGTGGAGTTTGTAGAGATTATATGAAGCGGCTGATGCAACCCAAACACCCAAAGTCTTTCCTACATGTTGCACAATTACACTAAAGAAGAATGCTTCAGAAGTTTCACACATGCAACAGAAATATTCTAAGTGTGAATCTTCAGAAGCGAAGACCAATATCTTTCGAAGCCAAAGATAAAGTCTTCTGAAGCTGTAATAGACAAAGTCTACCGAAGCCAACACTTGCAGATAGATTTCTTCTAAAGACTTTTAACCACATGCTTTATATGATGTACATTCCATAAAGTTGGACCCCTTTCTGCTGCAACTCTGTAAAGTCACCAACTTACACGAGTTTGTGAAAAGGTCCATGCTTTTGGTAACTGTACATTAGGTCTTGAGTCTTCAACTTTCTACTTCATATACTTTATCCTTCTTGTAATAGATAAGGATGTGAGCTATGGCATGTCATAGTCACTAGTCAAAAGACAATCTACCTTTTGACTCTACAATTGATTTTGTTTTGTGTTTAGTCAATTGTATCCAGTTGGCCTTCAAAGTATGGCTGGCTGTAGGATGTAGTATAAGTATCTCGGGTTCTTTATTTTTCTTTTATGCTTTGTAACACTTGTAATAGAACTTGAGAAAGCAATATACTGCAATCTTCAAGACCATCTACTTGTGTATCTTGTTCTTTTGTTCTCTCTCTTACTTACTTACTTGTGTTCTTAGTATCATCTATTATGGTTAATCCAGTTCAATATTTGAATAAGTTAAGGTACTCTCCTCTTTGTGTTGTTGTGTTGTAAGTGACCACCCTTCCCCGGTCCTGTAGAAATGATGGTGGTTACATTTCTAGAAGGGGAAAGGCCACAAATGGTAAGCTCAGGATTGAAAAAGTAATCTTTGTCAAGGAGCTTGGATACAATCTTCTAAGTGTATCTCAATTTTTTTATCAGAGTCATAACATGCTCTTCACTAAGCTTGAGTGCATTGTTCTTTGGCCCGGGGTGGTCATTCCTCAAGAGCATATCCTGTTCAGAGCCCCCTGGAAAGGGAACATGTACAAGATGGATTTGCAAGAAATATCTCCTTCAAGAGAAGTTTCATGCTCTCTATCCAAAGAAAATAGTGATGAGTCTTTCCTCTGGCACAAAAAAATATGCCATGTAAATATTAAAAATATGAATAAATTGATTAAGAATGATTTGGTAACTGGAATACCAAATAAAGAGTTTACAAGTGATGATCATTGTGTTGCTTGCCTGAAGGGAAGCAACACAAAGTATCTCACAAGCCAAAGGAAAGAAATTCCATCACTAATCCCAACACTTATTACATATGTATCTCTTTGGCCCCACCAGTGTAATGAGTCAAAGAAGGATGTCTTACTGATTTGTGATCACAGATGACTTTACAAGATTCATTTGGGTCTTCTTCCTTAGAACTAAGGATGAGACTCCTGAGATTCTGAAGAATTTCATCTTAAGGATTTAGAATCAACGTGATCACAAGGTTAAGACCATAAGATGTGATCAAGGAACGGAATTCAAGAACCAAATCCTTCATACATTTTGTGATGAAAAGGGTATTACAAGACAGTATACTGCTCCCAAGACTCCTTTGCAAAATGGTGTTGTTGAGAGGAGAAACAGGACACTTATTGAAGCTGCAAGAACTATGTTGTCCAACTTTAAACTGCCCATCACCTTTTGGGCAGAGGGAATTAACACTGCCTGCTATGTGCAAAAGAGAGTTTTAATAGTTAAGACTCATGGTAAGACTCCTTATGAACTTTGGCACAAGAGGATATATCTTATTGGTTTTCTCAGGTCATTTGGATGTCCTTGCACCATCTTGAATACAAAATATCAAATTGCCAAGTTTGTTGAGAAATCAAATGATAGACACTTTATTCGATACTCTTTCCAAGCTAAAGCTTATAGAGTATACAATCTCAGAACTAGAATAGTTGAGGAGTCAGCCAATATGACTTTCAATGAGCACACTCCAAGTGTGAAAGGTTCTAGTCCGGATTACCAACTATTTTAACAATTCTAATGAGCATGTTTCAGGGTCTACTGATATATTACCTACAGGTGATCGTGATTTAAGATTTGAGCTAAGAAGACCTTCAAGCTACACATCTTCAGCCCTAGTGCTAACTAATCCTGCAAATCAAGCTTCCACTAGCCATCAATGACAAATCCTGCTGATGCTTCTAGGGTGCCTTCAAATTCCAGCTTAGAGACACACAACTCAAAAGAAGGAGCTTCAAATGTTGGAGAGCATGGTGGTGGTGACAGTGATTAGGAATTTTTTGATGCTGGTAACCACTCCATTGATGACAACATCAATGATGTCACATACTCATTGGATCAAGTTAATCTTGATAAGTGTGTTGATGTGGAGGGTGAATCCTCATTGTCAGATCTGAATTTCTCTAATTTAGATCTTTCTAACCAACTTGATATGATCCCTCAGCTAAGGATCCATAAGTCTCACCCTTCCACAAACATCATTGGAAATGTTGACTCCCGGGTAACAACAAGAGGACAAACCAATGATGCAAATGTTTGTCTTCATTCTTGTTTCTTGTCCCAGATAGAGCCAAAGAAAATTGATGAGGCTCTAAAGGATAGAAGTTGGGTTAAGGCTATGCAAGAGGAGTTGCTTCAAATCATAAGGTAGAAGGTTTGGAACCTATGTCCTTTTCCTCATGGGAAGACTACTATAGGACCAAATGGGCGTGTAGGTATAAGAAGGATGATAGAGGACTTGTCATCAAGAACAAAACAAGACTAGTTGTTCAAGGGTATACTCAAGAAAAAGGAATTGACTACACAGATGTCTTTGCTCCTGTAGCAAGACTTGAAACTATCAGAATATTCCTACATTTTGTTGCATCCAAGAACTTCAAGGTCTACCAGCTTGATATCAAGTGTGCTTTTCTTTATAGGGTGATTGATGAAGAAGTGTATGTCAGACAACCACCTGGGTTTGCAAATCCTGATCATCATGATTCTGTCTACAAGCTTGATAAGGCTCTTTATGGGTGTACCAAGCACCAAGGAAATGGTATGAGACCCTATCAAAGTATCTTTATCAGCATGACTACAAGAGGGGTACTATTGATGGAACTCTCTTCATCAAAGAACAAGGAAATGACTTGATGCTAGTTTAAGTATATGTAGATGACAACATCTTTGTTTCAACTAATCCAAAGCTCTGTAAAGACTTTAAGAAGCTGATGAAAGATAGATTTGAAATGAATGCCATGGGGGAACTCAATTTCTTTTCGGGAATTCAAGTGAAGATAGTTGAAAATAGCATCTTCATAAGTCAGTCAAAGTATGTTCAAGACATACTTAAAAGATTCAACATGACTTATTGTAAGGTTGCTAAGACAACCATAGCAAGAAACCACTCTCTTGGACCTGATCTTGAGGGGAAGTGTGTTGATAAGCATCTCTTCAGGAGAATGACTGGGTCTTTTATGTACCTCACAGCTAGCAGGCCTGATATCATGTTTGCCACATGTATTTGTGCAAGATATCAAGCCAACCCCAAGTTGTCACACCTTATCACTATCAAAAGAATTCTAAGATATCTCAAAGGTGTTCTATCATTTGGCCTTTGGTATCCAAAGAACTCTAACTTCAATCTGTATGCTTATACAGATAGTGACTATGATGGTTGCAATATGACTGCAAAGTCTACATCTGGGGGATGTCAATTTCTTGGTGGAAGGATAGTCTCTTGGCAATGTAAGAAACAATCCTGTGTATCTGTATCAACTGCTAAGGCTGAATACATTGCTGCTACAAGCTGCTGTGCTCAAGTACTCTGGATTCAAAATTAGATGTTGGACTATAGATTTAACTTCAAAGAGACTCCCATCCACATAGACAACAATAGTGCTATCTCAATAACACAGAATCTTGTGAAGCACTCAAGGACAAAGCACATCGATATCAGGTATCATTTGATTAGAGGTAACTTTGAAAATGGATTAATCAAACTAGTCGAAGTTAAAACATAAGAACAATATGTTGATTTGTTCACCAATGCTTTTGATGAACAACGATTCAAATACCTTGTATCAGCTATTAGGATGATGAACTTTGAGTAGCTTTTCTTAAAACTTAATCATATTATTTCTAAAACCTGTGTGTCCTAAGTTGTCTATTTTATCACCTTCATAAGCCCTTGTTCTCTTTGGAAGTAAAATATTATTACAGGACATTCCTTAGATTTTTGAAAATTTTGATCACTTTATCATTTGGAAGATTTAAAATTACCTTTGGAAGAAAATTATGACTTAGCAAACAATATCTACTTAAGTAGATTTATCGTCGAAAGAAATTTCTTAAATATCTTCCAAAGCTTAAAATCAACTTAAGTACTTGTATGTTTTATAAGAATAAATTTTCTTCCGAAAGCAAATTTTCTTTTAGAAGTTTTTGTTCTTCTTAGAATAAACTCTCTAGGTTCTAAATCTCTTCCGAAGCAAAATTCTCTAAAATCTTTGAAATATCTTCTGAAGTCACTTTGCCTTCGGAAGCTTTTCTTCAAGAACTTCCAAAGCAAAATAACCTTCGGAAGATTTCTCGACTTCCAAAAAAACTACTTTTTGGGAAAAAGCAAAACTACTTTTTCAGAGGTGGGACTGACATCCAGACTTCAAATTTTATACTCTTTCGTTAACTTTGTCATAAATCCTTTTCATATATAAACCCAACGGTTTTCCCCTCTTTCACTATCTTCTTCATTTGCACTATTCCTCTAACCTAAATTCACACAAACCTCCTTTGCTTTTCACCTTCCTTCACCCTTAAGATTCTTAAAATGGCCAATCTAAACCTCAAAACAACCCTGATTTCTCCATGCAACTTCATAGGCAACACAACCAGGTTTCTCTGTTGAACTCTGAGAAATATAATAGTTTCTTAGTGCTTTGCCATTTTCTGGCTCTATCAAACTACTTCACCTCCCTCACCATTGATCCTACTCTCTATGAGGATCACTTGCTTGAATTTTGGAAGACCTTCCAAGAGGTCATTATGGATGGGGAGAAGGCACTGTCTCCCATAGTGCAGGGGTAGACAATCTTCATCACTCCGACCATCATCAATAATCACCTTTAGCTGGATGATGAAGAAGGTGAGTTTTCTTTCCCAAAGGAGGTTGTAAATCATTCCTTTGAGCAGATGGGCTATGAAGGAGATTTATCGGTAAAGACCTTCAGGAAAGGGAAGATCTCATCCTAGTGAAAATACCTTCTTCATATGGTTATCCACGGCTTGTCCAACAAGCATTGAGGGTGGGACAAAATTCTTGAGGATCTCTTATTCATAATGCATGGAATGGTTCAGGGGGAGGTACTCTCAGTTTGTTTATACCAATTTACTTGCAAACTTGGACTCCTTGAAGTATTACATGTTTCCTAGATATGTTTGATACATCTCAACTGTGAACTGGGCTCATAATTGAGGGAACATGTAATATTATTAAATTGGGACAGATGAAGCCTATCATCTTTAAAATCTTGAAGAAGCCAACAATAGGCTTCTCTTGGGTAGAAACAACCTTTGTCCCCAAAATGTTTGAGCTCATTGCTCAAGGAGACAACCTACCAACACAAGCTAGGTACATGACCAGATGGTAGTGGGCAAAGGTTCCAAACTTTTGTCTCTTGACTTCAAGCAACTCTTCTTGCATTGACTCAACACAGCTACTATCCTTTAAGGCTTTTTCTACTTTCTTGGATTCCATCTGAGACAAAAAGCATGAATACAAGCAAATATTCCCATGATGAGTTTGTCCCCTTGTTCTCACACCTTCAGAGACTACTCAATGATCTTTTTAGTTGGATGAGTGTAGTGAATCCTTAGTCTGGGAATCACTTCCAGTTGCAAAGATAGATCCAAGTTGAACATATTTTGCTTAGGAACATGAACACTTGGTCCAGCTATTGTTTTAATGTCATTCAATGAGGACTGATTGAATGAAAGAGAAAAATCATCAGCAGCTGAAACATTCTCACAAGATGGTTTAGAATAGTTTGGAAACAATTCTATGTCAAAAAATGATTAGGGCCATTCCCCTAACACAAGGAGTGTTCTCATTAACAACAATGTTGGATGATTCCTCAAATTGTTGATTTTTATGTTATACACTCTATAAGTAATAGAGGTGGAGGAATATCCAACAAAGATAGCATCATCTGACTTCTCAGCAAATTTTGCCAAGTTGTCCTTTGGGTTAAGTATTGTACACCTGCTACCAAAGGACCTTAGAAAGCCAATGAATGATGGCCTCATGTTCCATAGCTCATAAGGGGTTTTTCCATGTGGCTTGACAATGAGGACCCTGTTCTGCACGTAGCATGCAGTGATGACTGCCTCTGCCCAGAATGTTAGAGGCAGTTTTGAATCAACTAACATGGTCCTAGCAGCCTGAATCAGTGTCATCTTCCTCCACTCATCAACACCATTTTGTTAAGGAGTTCTAGGAGCATTGTATTGTCTAGTAATCCCTTTTGAGTTATAGAATGAGTCAAGAACTTTATTCTTAAACTTAGTCCCTTGATCACTCCTGATAATCTTTACCCTCTAGTCATTTTGATTTTCAATTTTAAGAATAAAAGACATTAATGTTTCAGCAGTTTCATCTTTAGTCTTAAAAATAATACCCATGTAAATCTTGTAAAATCATCAACTATCACAAGGCAATATGATTTCCTTTCAATGCTCATTATACTTGTTAAACCAAATAAATCCATATGCAATAAGTGTAATGGGGTGATGATAGTTAACATCTTTGGATTTGTGAGAGACTCTATGATGCTTTCCTTCAGACAAGCCACACATTTATCTCTACAAAAATATTCCTTTTTCGCCACACCATGTACCAAAAATTTTATAATCAATTTGTTCATGGTTTTAAAATTTACATGACACATACGTTTATGCCACAAGGCAGACTCATCACCATCATCTTTGGAAAAAAGAATGATACTTCACCCAATGGGGAAGCATTGTTCATATCCAGCTTGTTCATATCCCCTTTTCTGGGAGATCTAAGAAGCACTAATTCGTGAGGAATTGGCATCCCAGGTTTGAGGATGATGAACTCATGTTTTGTAAAAAGCATTTGATGCTTTTGATCACAGACTTGAGAAACACTCAAGAGATTGTATTCAAGCTGCTTGACAAAGTTTACTTTGTCAACTCTTAACAAGCCATTAGATACACTTCCTCTGCCTGAAATGTATCCTCCGGTCTCACCTCCAAACTGAATAGGACCTCTATCAAAATGTTGAAACTGTTGAAGCAGAGATCTTTTCTCAGTCATGTGCCTGGAGCATCCACTGTCCACTATCCAGACATTATTGTCTTGTCTTGTGAATGTCCCTGCAAATAAGGGGAAAAGTTAGTTTTGATTGGAAACCCAAGCCTTGCTGGTCTTGGGTTCTTCCATTGATGAAGACATAATTGAACCAAAATGAATGCTAGAGGGTTCAATTGACGTCTTTGAAGAGGGAGGTGTGGTTGCAGCATCTTGTCTGATCTTTCATTCCATCCCATGATTTTTCAGTTTAGATGAGCTTGTTGAAGCTTTAGCAGCACGAATTTCTTCCGAAGCTTCTTTGTGTCCGGAAGAAGAGTTCACAACCTTGTCTTCCGAAGCATCCTTCTTCTCGGAAGGTTTTAAGGAGACTCTTTTGTTCTTTGGAGCCTTCCTTGGCTTAACTTCCAAAGCCACTTTCAAAAGCAACTTAGCTTCGGAAATCAGCTTTCCTTTTCTCATCACTTGAATCATATGATAAGGTCCAAAAGTGAATCTTTCCTTGGTTGCTTCCTTTTTAACATTGTTTTCATAATGTGTGCTTGCTGGATTGTAGTAACAATCTTTAGCCAAGTGGTTCTACAGACCACACATTATGCATGGAATGTTAATCTTTGGGGTTTTTGATGGTTGAGGTTTCTTCATCTTCTCATCTTCCTCTGCAGCGTTCCCATTTGAATTGTGATCCTTTGGCAGGATAGAAGTGCTGGTACTACACTCCTTTCCTGAATCAGAAGTTCCTATCACCTGAAATCCAGCTGAAATGAAAACACCATTTTGCTTTCGGTCAATCTTCAGCTTAGATTCAACTACTTTCTTGGTAGTTTTTCTGGCTGCCTTTGCCCAGTTTCTTCTAGCTTTGGTGGATAGGGGTTGATCATCACAAGTAGAAGTGGGTTGATTTACCTTTTCCTTCCATGTGGTGTTCTCCATTATTGCATCATTCTTCAACTCAAGTGAAGATGGGTTAGTAGATGGGACCTCCTTCTCTTCACTACCACACCTTGGCTGTCTTATTCACTCATAAGAGTCTGGTGGAGCAATTTCATCGGTCCCCAACCCTCCTTTGTTTTGATAACAAATTTTGGAGTGGGAGGATGATGCAATAATAGCTTGGAAGTTTTGCTTAGAAATAGCATGCTTCCTAGTTTGAGCCTCAGCTATTACTAGCTTGGCTTGAGCCTTAGTTAACTTGAATATTAAATCCTTAATTTGAGTCTTGTAATTAGCATGCTCATGTTTTAAAGAGGAAACTATTTTCTGTAAATCTTCAATTTTATGTTAATAGTCACATTCAACCCTTTTAAAATCAGCTTTAAAGATGTTTAAGGACTCAATATCGAATTTAATTTCCATGTTATAGTCTAGGTATATTTTAACCTTGGCAATACATGCTGGAGTACAGAGATGATCATATACCTTGGGAGTTGTTTGTTCCATCCATGAGTGCCTGTGCAGGGGTGTCATCTTGGACCATAAAGCTCCAATCAACTTCTTGTGCCACAACAGTAGTTTTAGTTGATTTTCCAGTAGCTTTTGGTGTGGAAGGATGTGAGGAGGCATGAGCATATCCCGGGTTTGATTTGGGAGCTTTGCATTCCCTAGCAAAATGACCCAGCTATTTACAGTTGTAACACTTGTCTTCTGCTTTGACAAACCCGAACTTGCTATTTGTTGGGTTCTGAGGGAACTGCCTTCCTTTTATCCTAAAGAACTTCTTCGCCCTATAGGTTAGCAAAGCCATTTGTTGGACTATATCCATGTATTCCACCTCATCCGGGCTGAAACACTCTAGATCTTCAAAGCAAAACTAAAAATCATTAGAGTGTCCACTCACTGAGACAAAAGCATAGCTCTCCTATAAGGGACTGGGCTGAGCTTGTTGAGACCTTGGGGTCTTAGGGAATATGATGTAAGGCCCAGTAGAGTTGGATGGCTGTTGTGAGTACGGTAGGTACTGCTGAGGTTGAAGGGGTCTTGTGCCTTCAGCAACCACGATAGTATTACTTGAAGAAAGTCTTGAAGATCTGCTTCCTTGACGGGCACTCTTGTTTTCCATCTCTACATGATATCCATCAAGAATATCATATAGTTCAGTCATTGTGAGTGTGTTCAAGTTCTCTGTCCTCTTGATGGAGACACAGTAGAATGTCCACTCATTGGTAAGTGCACTCATGAATTTTCATGAGAGGTCTCATAATTTAGGGGCAATTCCCACAGACTAAAGTGAAAAGATAAGATCCATGTACCTGAAGTATTGCTAATGCAAGGTCTCTCCAGCAATATGAGTGAAGTTCTCAAATTGCTGCTTTAGGGGATCTTTCTTTGAGTCGTTGAAGTTGGAGTACATCATGGTTAAGGCATCAAACAGTCCTTTAGCAATTGTGCAATTCTCAAACCCCACCATAATGGATTTGGGAATTATTGTCATCAGGACTATCATTGTCTTTTCATCAATGTCTATCTGCTTGAGGTCTTCTTCAGACTAGTCCTCCACTACCTTCTCTATCATGGCACTACCACCAGAAGGTGAAGCCTCCTTTGGCATGTAGGGACCTTGGGCATTGGATTTCCACATACGGCTATCTTGATATCTGATAAACCCTTCAATACGTTTGTTCTATTGTAAGAAGTTCTTAGATAATGTCTTATCTAGAATATGGTAGTCATGACATGTCCATGACTTACCTTTTGTCACCAACTAAAGTTTGTAACTTGTACTAACATAAAAAGGTGAACAGTGGAATAAAGTATGGTCAATGACATGGCCTTTTGAAAAAATGCCATGCAGTATCAGAGGTCTGCAGCGGAGTGTCAGAGACCATACTTTTGTCCACTGGTTCATTAGCAGCATCTTTCGAAGGTTAAATGAATTTGGAAGAACTAGTTCTTCAGAAGTTTTTATACTTCGGAAGAGGTTGCTTCTTCCGTGACTTGGAGACTTTTGCTTCAGAAGTCATTGTCTTTTATTTCTTCTAAGTCTTGAACTTCGAAAGAGAAGACATTGTCTTGGATGTTGGAGCATTTCCTTCGGAAGTTGATCTTGCACTTTGTCTTTGGAAGAACTCCATATCCTTTGGAAGTGCATACTTAGCTTCGGAAGTCCTTTGTAAGTTGTACCAAAATTTGTCTAAGTGTTTAGTTTTGGTTGCACTAGCCTTCTTCTTGATCTAATAAAGCGATTACATCATTCAAACCTCAATAATGGTAACTCAGCCCATTGACACTTCAATTGAAGTTGTCAATGAGCAGAGGAAAACCAGCAACCAAGAACTCCATGCTGGTGGTGAGAGAGAAGACTTTGGTCCAGTTCTCTCATCCCCCCATGATTCTTCTAATGAAGGTGAGGGGAATCTGAGCCTAAAGATGCAAAAACTGTCAAAAACATACACCTACCTAGTCTCCAAGATTAGTCATCTTGAATCTCAGGTGACTACCCTCTATAATATGGTCAATGCTCATCAACTTGAGATATATTTTCTCTGCGAAAAACTAGCTGGGAGACCTTTACAAAGAGCTCAACCAGGAACACAAGAACTTATGAATGTGATTGATCTAACTGTAGCTCACCTATGCAAGTGGGTGATGCTACCAAAAAGGGGGAGAAAGTCATCACAAACATATAACCTAGGAGTTCTTCACAGAGCATGAACGGACTCACCATCTACACTTGCAACTATCCATACTCAGCAACTTCCTAAAGTTCACATCAATGTGGACTCTATAGACTCCTTCATTCAGAGTCTTTTTGAGGAAGGTATACCAAGGTCAATGTCATCTCCACCTCAAGGAACTTCCAACTACATCATAGGGTGGATGTATGATGCAAACAAAAGAGACCTTATTCTTTAACGAGTTCAAGGGCAATAAGAAGTCTTAAATTTTTAGACCATGAACTACTATGAAAGTCTTAACCTTGTCAACAAGCCACTTGTCAATTCAAGCCAATCTAGACAAGCTGACATGCTGACACAAAGGATTCAGGATAGAATTACCGAAGAGTTTCATCTAAGAAGGAGACAAAATCAATTAGGTAATACTATTGGTCAACTGGATGTTGAGGCAGACCCTAAGATTAGCTTCAAAAGGGAAACCTTGATTGAAGGCCCAGTGGTAGTACTGAGAGCCCTATCACACCTATAACTACTTCAGCAATTCATTCCCTCAGTGTAGCAACTACTGGTGAAGGTGTATCACAACCTCTCTCTAGCCAGAGCTTGGAAGCTACACCAAGCAATGAAGGCCAAAGCTCTCTCCACCCTAAGTCACAAAGGTTTGTGAGTGACAAAAGGAAAAGGAAAATAACTCCTGAGGATATTGAGGAGGATGAGGAGAGAGAGGAAGTTAAGGGGAGAAAGTTCCTCTGGGTCTATAGGATTCATGAAAGCTACAATTAGAGTTGCCCCCAAACTAAACACTCAAGATAATGAGTTGGGGGCAGTCATGATTACTTACCTACAAACTAGAAACTATGACATTGATGAGATTATATCTCTCCCCTTAGAGGAACTTAATGAACTGGCTGACATGGAATTGTCAAGAGAGAAGAAAGAAGTAGAGGATACAGAGATACTTCTCCAAATCAAAGAGGAGAAGAGAGAAAAGAGAATGTACAAGCATGTTCCCACTCTCCCCAGTTCAAGAAAGTCATGCATAAGAGGTTGTGGCTCCACAAGAACCTCAGGTAGACAAAGAAACTGATAGGATCAATATGATCAACTACCTGAGTACCACAGGTCTCTAATAGGCATCTGCACTTCTTCCCTTGTCCTTGGAGTACATAGAGTTTGAGTATCTCAAATAGCTTAAGCTTCAAGTACTCAAAGAACAAAAGGCCACAAAAAGAAAGATGAGGGAAGATGATACAAGGTCAAGAGCCATTATCTAGAAAAGCATGAAGAAGTATGCTGACAGACAAAGGATGATGAGCTTCTTGAAGATTTATGGATTCCTCAGAAGGAGACTTGGCCCTATGTCTCTATCTACTATGAATGAGAACATTAAGGTGTTCAAGATGAAGATCAAAAGAGGAGAACTTGTTGACTTACACTCCCCACCACATCAGGTCCATCAAGAAGTTGAGGTTAAGGTTGAACCTTTTGAAACAACACAACCTGAACCTCCTGCTGAACCTCAGCAAGCTTCATCTTCTGATCCATAGCCGGGTCAAACTCCCTCTCCTTCTAAACTTGTGAAGGAGGAACACCCAACTGAGAAAGACAAGACTGATCAACATGGTGCTGCAAACTAGTATTCTTAGTTAAAATGATCAAAGAGGAGGAAGAGGATGGATTTTAGACCAAAGTCAAAGAAGAAGAATAAGTCTAAACCATCCACATCCATACCTCAAGGTGAGTCAGATCAACTTGAGAAAGTGAATGAAGAGGTAGCTCAATCAACTCTAATTCAAGTGGCTCCTCTTGCTTCTGAGAGACCCATCTTATCCTAGACCTTCACAACTAATCTAGAAAGATGGCATGTGATTAGAGACCAAGGTGGTGAGAATGTCTACACATGGAAAGACTTATTCAACCTATCTCTGCATGATCTCTTTAAGATAAAAAGATTCTATGAAAGTTTGAGTGATCCTGATCATCTCATGAAGAAGGGCTTGGTCATCATCATGATGAGGACTGTCAACTGATGAAGATCTTCAAATGTTTTGGCAGCATCAGCCTAGGGGAGTATGTAAGGATTCCAATAAGTCTGATACAGCCAAAACATTCAAAACATCAAAAGTCTCTCTATATGCATACACCAAAGTACTGAAGTAGAAATGCTTCAGAATTTTTACACCATGCAGTAGAAATATTCTAAGTGTAAAATCTTTTGAAGACAAGACCAATATCTCTCGAAGCCAGATATGAAGTCTTCGGAAGCTTCAACGACAAAGTCTTCCGAAGCCAGTTTATGAAGACAGATTTCTTCCGAAGACTTTTATGTACATGCTTTTATCTAATTTACTTTTCCGTAAAGTGGACCACCTTTCCGCTGCAACTCCATTTGACTCACCAACTTTCACAAGTTAGTAAAAAGGTCCATGCTTTTGGTAAACTATACATTAAGGTCTTGAGTATGAGTTTTCTACTTATGTACTTAATCCTTTTTGTAATACATAGGATGTGCATTATGGCATGTCATAGTCATAAGTCAAAAGGCAATTTGCCTTTTGACTCTACATTTGATTTTGTTATCTAGTCTTATTTATCCAGCTGGCTTTCAAAGTATGGCCGGCTGTAGGATGTAGTATATGTATCTCAAGTACTTGTAACTTTTCATTATGCTTTGTAATACTTTGTAATAGAACTTGAGAAGCAATATTTCACATTCTTGAAACCTAAATACTTGTGTTGTTTGCTATCTTGTTCCGTCTCTCAGTTACATGTGTTCTTAGTATCTTTTATTGCAGTTAACGAGTTCCCTATTTGATATGTTAAGTGTTCTAAAGAACCCCCCTCAAATGTGTTATTGTGTTGTAAAGTGTATCACCCCTTTTCACGTCCCTACATAAGACCATTTAAACCATTTTTCTTGCATTGTATCTTCAAATGTTGATTGTTGAAAGAAACAGAGTGATGGGCCACTCATAAAGTCACGACTCTTCACAAAAGATCCTAGAAATAAAGCAACATGTGCTAATGATACTAACAACATATTATTTACATATATAAGCACAACCTTAGCTACAATAAAATTATAGGATCTTTAATATTAGCCACCAAGGTTTATACATTAAAAACCAACTTAAATAATGATCCATCCATTATATTTTGTTTTTATTTAGTTTTTATTATCACCCTTATAGTATATTTAATACTTTAATTAACAATAATTTTCGTTTTTATAATAACTTTCTTTCGTAATTATAATAAAAGGAGATTCATGCTTGTTTTTAGCTTTTTCTTTTGTCAATGTTTCCAAAAAAACTTTGTTAAAAACGTAGTTGTTGTGCATCCAGTAATTTTCCGTTACCAAACTCTGTTTGTTCCGTTAGCTCTTGCATACACGTGTTGTGAGCACACACTAATTGTCGTTGAACGTTAGTGACTTAATAACAATAATATGTGATAAACAACAATAATCTATTTAATAATTTTGATTATTATTATGATTATGTGATTCATGAATTTATAGATTTTAAATATTATTTGTGAGTTAATGTGATAATGTGACTGTCGGTCCATTAGATCGATTTGTAGTACAAATGAGATGTCGGATTGTTCAATATCAAATACAAACAATAGTAAAACAAAGATGATGAAGATTGAGAAAAACCACAAATGAATCACAATAAGGCAATGATGATCAACATAATCAAAACTAACATAGCACAATGATATATCTATGAATAAATTGCTTACAATACTCACTTGCAACAAGGATAAACGATTAGGGTTTTTGCAAGCTCTCTAACAATGAAATTAATCAAAACTATATATAGTAGTCTTAGTTTCCCAGACAGTTTCACTTTCAGCAAAATTGTTCTGCCGAAACTATAGTTTCGCCCGGCAGAAACAACAGTTTCACCAGGAGAACTAAATAGATGACTATGAGCGAAACTATAGTTTCGCTCACAGTTTCGCTGGACTACAAAACAAAATTAAATTAATACATACAAAAGTAAACTACATTAGACCTATTATAAATAAATATAAACAATCTAATCTAAGGTGAGTCCAACCTTTACATGATCTTCAATACTCCCCCTAGGTTGGAACTCACCGCCTACAATCGCCTTGATTTGTCTCGTCAGCTCTAATCTCCCCTACTTCCTCTGATATGTCCTCTATGACTTCTGCAGCAACCTCCTTAGGAGCTTCAGCAAATGATTCACTTTGGTCTCCTCCAGCTTCATTAGCTCCTGCGTGATGAGCACTAGCTTGCTCAAACTGTCTAGCCAAATCGTGAACATCCATGTTTAAATCATCTTGGGCCCTCACTCTCTCTGTAAGCTTTTTCACCTCTGCCCTCACACCTCTTATTTTGTTGGCCACAATCATAAATAGACTGGCTTCCTTTCTCATCTCATCACATGCGCCTGCTTAATATGATTCTGTAAAAGAACAAGCAAGTCTTCATCACAAAAACTGAATAGCTCCATTGGATCAAACACTTTGCATTCACCGCCATTCTTTACTTTGATTACCGCCTCCCTCGTATTGTTTTCGTAAACCACTTCTCATAGTTTTATAATTGCTGGAGGAGGGGATCTACCAATCTGATCCTATTCACGATCTTTGTGGGTTTCACCCTTAGCACAATCTTTCCCTTCCCTGTTTCCCAGACCTTATCCTTCTTTGATCTTCTCCTCTCAACTTTCATAAATCCAAATGACTCAAAGTTGTCATGCAACCCATTCTTTATCTCCTTCTCTAGCAACATGGCTCTTTCACTTAGATGAGCGTTTAGTAATGTTAGTATAGCCAGCCTCCTCAAATCCCATTTGGGTAAGGTCTTGAAAGCCTTCCTCTTGTGCATGTAAGATATACCACCCCCTCTCCTCTTGATCATAAACATTTTGAGGCCGGGGTATAACATCAACTGATGATCCTCTTGTCAGCCTCCTTTTGGCTCAACCCTTCCAAGTTTTGGAACACAGGAGTCAATTCTTCAGGCTCTTTTTCCTTGACAAACTATTCCTCTTTAGCCATTTCAAATACATCTCCATCTGAATCACAGTCGACCAGTTGTTCATCATCATCTTCTTCTTCAATTAGCCCTTTCTCTTTTTCAGCTTCCTTTTCAACAGATTTCTCTCTCACTACCTCCTAACCAACCAAATCTTTGTCTATGTCGAATCCCATGTTGGCAAACCCAGCTTCTAGTATCTCCTCCATATTTTCATTCTCCTTCTCCACTCCAGAACCTCCCACTCCTTCAGTTGCTGCACCAGATGTGTCATCTCCAGCCTCGGACGATGTACCCACATTTAAGAATAGGTATTTGGAAGTATCAGCTAAATCATCTAACTCAGATTGAGTTAGTTGATTGGGCAGGCCAACAGTAGCTTTTAAACATTTATTTCCTCAAACAGCCTTTTTATCAATAAGCTTTGGTCCACCAACATCTTTTTCATACCTTCAATCACCTCATCCTTTTGACTCTCTCTCATCTCTTGATTAGTAAGTTTTGTTTTCATCATTCTTAGTTCATTAGCAAGAGAGTTGTTGACGTTTCTAGTCACATCCTAATCTAATCAGCCTCTCTCCTCTCTCCTTGAGGTCTCTGTAAATGATTGGTGCCTCTGTTTAGTTCTTCTCTCAAACTCTCCCACATCAGCTTTCTTCTTTGACGTTCTTTCTTTCTCAACCCTTACCTCCTCAACCATTTCATTCACCTCCTCCTCAAAGTCATAACCCTTTTCCTTTGCATATCCTTTTCTTTTCTTAGCAGCATCTGTTTGTTGTGCCCCGGTCTCTTCAGCCCTTTTATTTTCAGACTCGTCCACCCTCCTGATATAACTCCATCTTTTTGGTGGATACATTTTTTTCCACAGATGAGTAATTCTTCCACTGAAATTGTGATGGATGGCACAGCAGTCTGCGAAGATACAGGTGTTCATATGCACCAGCCTTTTAACCTCCCCATGTCTTGGCAAATTAGGAATTAGATCATAAAAAATCATCTGCAAAAATCTAGGATAAAGCATCCATTTATCCTTCTTCAGCACCATCATATTCTCTACCATAAATGCAAAAATCAGTTTAGCAATGTTTGCATTCTCTCCTCTGTAGCATAACACCATGGCTTTTTCCCAGTCTAGATTAAGCCCATCTAATCCACCTTTACGGTTATCTAAACACATAATAAATACCTGAGCTATGTATCTCCATTCCTTGGAGAGGAAGGACTTCTTGATCTCCTTTCTTGTGCTAAAGGCTAGTTCTCATATCCCATCAGCCTAAACGCCTCAAACACCTCCAAATCAGTCAAAGTAACCTCCTCTCATGTATCTTTGTCTAATCTTAGTATCCTCGAGACTATCTCTGCTGTAATGATCACCTCATTCTCCATGACTTTGGCAATAATCATTTGTGTGTTTCCTCTAGTATCATACTCAGTTGATCTCCAGAAATCTCTGATGTGTAGATCATAAATGGTAGTAGAATAAGATATATATAGGCAATAGGAGATCTCTGTAGCCAGTGAATGCAGTCTCCAAAGCCAGTTGCTTTAGGGTGTGTATCGTCTAAGATGGCAGTGATGTTGTTTCTCTCATCAAACTTTAGATTCGCCATTAAGTCTGAAAACCAAGTGAAATGCATTAGAATAGTGTATTTAATACTAAATAAGAATAGGAAAAGGATAGAAATTACACAAAAATTAAATAAATTTCCCTAGCCGAAACTATAGTTTCACAGAAAGAATTTTAGTTTCGGCAAGCGAAATTATAGTTTCACCAGCAAAAGAACATTAGTTTCGGCAAGGCCACTCAAAGTAGATTCGACTGGCCGAAAGTATAGTTTCGGCACAGCGAAACTAATGTTTAGTCCGCGAAATAGTTTCGTCAGGCGAAGTTACAATTTCGCTTGGCGAAACTATGGTCGAAATTGACTTCGCACAGCGTGAAAAAACTGATAGAAACTACAATTTCACCCTACGATACTATCTGCGAAAGTATAGTTTCGCCAAAAATAAAAAATAAAAATTTATTTATTTATTTATTTATTTATTTATTTATTTATTTATTTATTATTATTATTATTATTATTTATTTTTTAATTCCTTTTCAATTAAAGTAAATAAAATAGAATAAAAGAAGAAAAAAATAAAAAATAATAAAAAATAAAACTAACAAATAGAGAATAAAAGGAATTAAATAAGAAATAAATAACAAAAAAATTATAAAAATTATAAAAATTAAAAAAATTAAAAAGAAAATAGTCCCACAAAACTTCACCATAGTTCACAAATAATCAGTTTATAACACACGTTGAACACAATAAGGGGATATAAACGAGAAGTTGAAAAGATCTTTTGGAGAGTCAAAGTTTGACGGGATTGTTGATATGCTTGTCCTTTTAAGTCCATGCCTTCTTCATTTCAACAGGTTCATCGCCACCATTGTTATCATGTTTTATGTTTTATTCAAAGAAAACATTGAATGACCCGATCCCCACAGACATTTGGCAAAGAACCTTATCATGTCCTCATGATGTATTGAATAAATGACACACTTTGCATGAATCTTCCTCTCGGAAGCAACAAAGGTCTAATATCATAAGAAGCAATGCCCTTATAGACAATAAATGATGAGAGCTCCAGGTCTATACTCACGTATAATAGAGGAGATTATCAAATGAGTTTTCCAAAAGATAACTTCAGGTCTATACTTATGTATAACAGAGAAGATTATCATAATATGCTGATGAGAGCTCCAGGTCAGTACTATCGTACAGTAGTGGAGATCATCACTCCAGGTCAATGTTCACACATAGCAGAGGAGATAAGCACAAGATACAATATAATAGGGAACATCTTATATGCAAAGATGAAAAGGCATAGGTTTTTTGAGATAAAACGGAATTATTAGAGCCAAAGATACTTTAGATAAGAATAACTCAAAACATTGGCATCATGTTCTCAATCCTTTTAGAACAAGGACTTGAAACTTTGTGAAGGCCAAAAATGTCAATGGGATTATTTGAGTCATCAAGTTCTTATTCTATTAATTCAGCTACAAAATAATGTTTACTTCAGTTCCTGGCTGAACATATCAAACATATGCCACACAATCTGTTAACCTCCTTTACATCATCCAGGCATCTCTTTTTATTCTACAAAGAAAACAAAACAGAATTCTTTAATATCTATTCTCCCCCGAAATTTCTACACTTAAGAAAGATGTGGAAATTTCTAGCTTGAACTTATATCACTAATTTTTTTTATCTATGAAAAAATGAAGGAGCAGAAAATATAAAGAGAAAAATGAACAATATGTTTAAAGAAAAAGAGTTTTAAAAGGATATTAGAACTAGCATAGAGATCAATTCATAAAAGCGAGGTTTATCAAATGTTTTTGGGAAAAGATCTGCTTTTGATTTTATGTGTCAATGGAATAATATCAATAAAACCATTTTCCTAAGCATCACGGATTGCGTGAATCTATGTCTCAATTAGCTTGGTTCGGGAATGATGAATAGGATTCTTGGCAATCCCAATGGCTGCTTCGTTGTCACAAAACACGATGTATGGACAAAGTTTATGTTGGATCAAGAAGAAGCCTAATGCAACCAAAACTTTGTCACGTAAGTTGTTTTGGTGCTACATGCAAAAGGCTTTCGAAGCTTAGCATGGAACTTCCGAAGGTTGTAGAGTTCTTCCGAAGACAAAATGAAAGATCAACTTCCGAAGACAGAACTCTACTTCCGAAAAAAAGTGCATACTTCCGAAGTTGAAGACTTAGAAGAATAAAGTAAAGACCACTTCCAAAGTATGAGGAAAAGAAGAAGTCTCTAAGCCTTGGAAGAAACAGCCTCTTCCAAAGTATAAGTGGCTTCGAAAGTACTTACTCTTCCAAACCCATTTAACCTTTGGAAGACACTGCTATGAACCAGTGGACACAAGTATGGTCTCTGACACTCCACTGCAGACTTCTGATATAGTATGGCTTCTTCCTAAAGAACCATGTTGTTGACCATACTTGATTCCACTGTTCACCTTTTCATGATAGTACATGTTACCAACTTTAGTTGGTGACAAAAGATAAGTCAGGGACATGTCCTGACTACCAAATCTCAAATAAGACCTTATCCAAGATACCTTAATCTTTAGTCTTGTAGTATAGACTTTAGCTATAGGATCCCAGCTGGTATCAAAGTATATCCGGCTGTAGATAGTATTATATATAGGTCTGCTTGTAAGAGTCTTGTATTTTGAGTTGAGAATCAATATATAAAAGTATCTTGGAAATTATCTTTCTGTGTTCTTAGTTACTTTCTATATTATGATCAACTCTTACTGATTCTTCATATATCCGAGTGTGTTCTAGGTGAGTTTGAGAGAAAAACATTGTGTTTAAGTGACAAACACGATCCTGCAATTGGTATCAGAGCACTCAGGCTCTTGATTGTGTGATCTTACCATCCAAATCAACCTATTTTTACTCCTCCCTGCCACTCACTCACACAAATGGCCCTTAACAAATCCGAGATAGAGATGGGAACAATGACAAAAGCTCCCATCATTACCCCTGCAAACTTCAGGTCTTGGAGTAGAATAATAGAAGGCTTCATTAGATACCAAGACAACAGACTATGGAATTCCATTGTCAATGGACCGACAAGCCAAAGGTGGCATCACCTGGTGGAAATGGTGCCATGATAGAGAAGGCTGTCGAGGACTATTCTGATAAAGACAGAAAGAAAATGGACATCGATAGCAATGCTATGACTATTCTCATGACTACAATACCGAACTCTACTATGGTGGGGTTTGAGCATTGCATGACTTCCAAAGAATTATTTGATGCACTTGCTCAGATGTAATCAAGCTCCAATGACTCAAAGAAGGACTCACTGAAGCAGCAGTTCAAAAGAACTTCACTCATATTGCTGGAGAGACCCTCAGCCAGTAGTACTTCAGGTACATGGATCTTATCTCTTCCCTTCAGTCTGTGAAGATCACTCCTGAACTCAGAGATCTCACCAGAAATTTCATGAGTGCTCTTCCAAATGAGTGGACATTCTCCTGTGTCTCTATCAAGAGAACAGAAAACTTGAACACTCTTTCCATGACTGAACTCTATGGCATCCTTGATGGATATCGCCTAGAGATGGAGAGTAAGAAAGGCCACCCAACAAGCAGACCCATGAGTCTTCCTGCTAGCAACGCTTTAATGGTTGCTGAAGGCTCATTAACCCCTCAACCTCAGCATTTCCTGACTTATCCGCAGCCATCCTGCTCTTCTGGACCTTACATCACTTTTCGTGAGACTCCAAGGTCTCAACAGGCTCAACACAGCTCCTTCCAGGAAAGTTGTGCCTTTGTTTCAGGAAGTGGACACTCAAGAGATTTTCAATACTGTTTTGATGATCTTGAGTGTTTTGGTCCAGATGATGTAGAGTACGTGGACATTGTCCAGCAGATGGCTCTCTTAACTTACAGAGCGAAGAAGTTCTTTAAGAGAACTGGAAGGCATTTCCCTTAAAACCCAACTACCAGCAAGTTCGGGTTCGACAAGACCAAGGCAAAGTGTTACAACTATAACCAACTAGGTCGTTTTGCAAGGGAATGCAAGGCTCCCAAGACCAATCAGGGAACCTCACAGGCCTCCACACATCCCTCAACCTCAAAGACCACTGAGAGGTCAACTGAAACAGCTGCAATGGGTCAAGAAGTTGACTGGAGCTACATGGTATAGGATGTGACTCCTGCTCAAGCTCTCATGGCCAGAACAGATGATGCCCAGGTATATGAACATCTCTGTACTCCAGCCTGTATAGCTAAAGTTAAAATTTATCAAGACTACAATATGGAAATTAGATCCGATATTGAGTCTTTAAATATTTCTAAAATCTGATTTTAAAAGAGCTGAATTTGACTATCAAAAGAAAATTGATGAGTTAGAGAAAATTGTATCTCTTTTAAAACATGAACACACCAACTACAAGAGTCAAATCAAGGATCTGATATCCAAATTGTTGAGGCTCAAGCCCAGCTTGTCACTGCTGAGGCTCAGGCCAGGAAGCATTCTATTTCTGAGCAGAACTTCCAAGCTATTCTTGCGTCATCCTCCCATTCCAAACTCTGTTATCAAAACAAAGGAGGGTTGGGAACCAATGAAATTGCTCCACCACACTCCTATGAGTCTATTAGACAGCCTAGATGTGGTACTGAAGAGCAAGAGGTTCCAACTGCTGACCCTTCCTTTCAAGAGTTGAAGGATGAGGCATCAATAGTGGCCACCACAGGGAAGGAACATGTAGATGTACCCATTCCTTCTGTGAAGATTAAATCCTAACCACTAAAGCCAGAAGAAGCAGAGCTAAAGCTGCTAGAAGAATTTCCAAGAAGGTGGTTGAGTCCAAACTGAAGATTGACCCCAAGCAGAAGGGTGTCTTTATCTTAGCTGGATTCCAAGTGGTAGGTACTTTTGATTCAGGAGAGGAATGTAATACCAGCATTCCTGTCCTACCAAAGGATCAGAAGTTGAAGGGAAAAGCTGCTGATAAAGAAAAGAAGCCCAAGAAACAGCAACCCTCACTTTCCCAAAAGACTAACATTGCATGCATCATGTGTGGCCTGCAAAATCACATGGCAAAATATTGTTACTACAATCCTGCAAACACACATTATTCAAATAATGTTAGGAAAGAAGTAGTCAATGAAGGTTTCACATTTGGACCTTTTCAAACGGTTCAAGTAATGAAAAAGTGAAGGCTAGTCTCAGAAGCTAGGTTGCTTTCGGAAGAAACTCCTTCTTCCGAAGGGAACATGGCTTCAGAAGCAAGAGCTACTAAGGTTCGAAAAAACAAGAAAGCTCCCTTGAAACCATCCAAGAAGAAGACTGCTTCGGAAGAGAGGTGGTGAAGGCTTAGAAAGAAGCTTCAAAAGAAGGCCATGATGCAAAAGCTTCAACAAGCTCATCCTCCAAGGTCAGCCAAAGGGTGGACTGGAAGATCAAGGAAGATGCTGCAGCTCGAACCTCTTTTTCAAAGACCTCTATTGAACCCCCAGCATAACTTTTGGTTCAATTATGTCATTGTACTTGGAAGAACCCGAGACCAGCAAGGCTGGGGCTTCCAAACAAAACTAAGAAACTCATCTGATGTGCAGGGATATCCATATGACAAGAACAACAATGTCTAGATTGTAGACAGTGGATGCTCCAGGCACATGACAGGGAACAGATCTCTCCTTCACCAGTTTCAGAACTATGATGGAGGTCCTGTCCAATTTGGAGGTGAGGCCGGAGGATATATTTCTGGCAGAGGGAGTGTATCCAATGGTAAATTAAAGGTTGACAAAGTTCACTTTGTCAAACAGCTTGAACATAATCTGTTAAGTGTTTCTCAATTCTGTGATCAAAAGCACCAAATGCTTTTCATAAAACATGAGTGCATTATCCTCAAACCAGGGATGACAATTCCTCCAGAATTGGTGCTTCTTAAATCTCCTAGGAAAGGGGATATGTACAAGCTAGATATGAACAATGCTTCCCCAATGGGTGAAGTATCATGCTTTCTTTCGAAAGATGATAGTGATGAGTCAACATTATGGCATAAACGTATGTGTCATGTAAATTTTAAGACAATGAATAAATTGGCTAAAAATAACTTGGTACATGGTTTGCCTAAAAATGAGTTTTTCTGCAAAGATAACCGTGTTGCATGCCTGAGAGGGAAACAACATAGGATATCTCACAAATCCAAATGTGTTAACTCTATGACTACTCCATTACACTTATTGCACATGAATCTTTTTGGTCCCACAAGTATAATGAGCATTGGAAGGAAATTATATTGCCTTGTGATAGTTGATGATTTTACAAGATTCACATGGGTATTCTTTTTAAGAACTAAAGATGAAACTGCTGAAACATTAAAATCTTTTATTCATAAAATAGAAAATCAAATTGATCACAAGGTTAAAATCATTAGAAGTGATCATGGGACTGAGTTTAAGAACTTCATTCTTGACTCATTCTGTAACTCAAAAAGGATTGCCATACAATATAGTGCTCCTCGAACTCCTCAACAAAATGGTGTTGCTGAGAGGAGGAATAGGACACTTATTGAGGCTGCTCGAACTATGTTAGCTGATTCAAAGCTACCTCTAACATTCTGGGCAGAGGCAGTCAGCACTACATTCTATGTGCATAATAGAGTTCTTGTAGTTAAGCCACGTGGAAAGACCCCTTATGAGCTATGGAACAAGAGGCTACCGTTCATTGGCTTTCTAAGGTCCTGTAGCAGCAGGTGTACCGTACTTAACACAAAGGACAATTTAGCAAAATTTGCTGAAAAGTCGGATGATGCTATCTTTGTTGGATACTCTTCTAGCTCCAAAGCTTACAGAGTATACAACATTAAGAATCAACAATTTGAGGAGTCATCTAATATAGTTGTTAATGAGCACACTCCTTGTGTTAGGGGGAATGGCCCTCACCATATTTTTGATTTAGAATTGTTTCCAAACTATTCTAAACCATCTTGTGAGAATGTTTTAGTTGGAACAGGTGCTCAAAGTGATGCTGATGCTACTGTTTATGATCAACTGTTTGAGCTTCCTAGACCTAGTCCAAATTCTCCAAGTGCCACAATACATCAAGCTTCCACTATTCACAGATCTGATAGTTTAACTATAACAAGGAACAGTGAAGCTTCAACAAGTGAATCACTTATTGAGCCTCAAAACTCATCAGGTGATCCACCACAGCACCAGGCAGAGGGAAGTAGTATTTTGAAGGAACAGACAACTGTTAATACTACTTCACAGCCAACCATTGATGATGTTTCTCATTCATTCAATCATCCTCATTGAATGACTTTGAAACTACAGCTGGACAGAGTATTCCAGTTCTTGAGCAGAATATGTCCAACCTAGACTTATCTCTGCAACTGGAAGTGATTCCTCATCTTAGGATTCACAACACTCATCCAACTGAGAACATCATAGGGTATGTCACTGAAGGTGTGAGAACAAGAGGATAGACTCATCAAGGGAATGTCTGCTTGTACTCATGCTTTCTATCTCAGATGGAACCTAAGAAGGTAGAAGATGCCTTGAAAGATAGTAGTTGGATTGAGTCGATGCAAGAGGAGCTCTTCAATTCAAGAGACAGAAGGTATGGAACCTATGTCCGCTACCATCTGGTCAAGTACCTATAGGCACTAAATGGGTTTTAGAAACAAGAGAGATGATAGAGGCTTGATCATCAAGAATAAAGCAAGACTTGTAGTTCAAGGATACACTCAAGAGGAAGGAATCGATTATACTGATGTATTTGCACCAGTTGCAAGACTTGAGGCAGTTAGGATCTTCCTTGCTTATGCTGCATCCAAGGACTTCACTGTCTATCAACTTGATGTCAAGTGTGCATTTCTATATGGGGATATAGATAGGGAAGTCTATGTATGCCAACCTCCAGGATTTGAAGACCCACAGCACCCCAACTATGTGTCCAAGTTGGATAAAGCTCTGTATGGGCTGCACCAAGCACCTAGGCTATGGTATGAGACTTTGTCTCAGTTTCTTCTGAAAAATGCCTACACTAGAGTTACCATTGATAAGACTCTCTTCATCAGAAAGTCTGGAAAGGACATTTTGCTTGTTCAAGTCTATGTTGATGACATCATATTTGGTTCCTCAAATGACCAAATGTGTAAGGACTTTGAGAGCATTATGAAGAAAAAGTTTAAGATGAGTTCCATGGGAAAATGGACTTTTTCCTTGGAATTCAGGTAAAGCAGATGAAGGAAGGGTTTTTCATTAATCAATCTAAGTATGTCTCTGACATCTTAGAAAGAGTTGAAATGAAAGATTGCAAGCCTGCCAAGACACCCATACCCAGAAACCATAATCTTTGTCCTAACCTTGAGGGGGAGGATACTGATCAACATCAGTATAGGGCAATTATTGGTTTGCTGATGTATCTCACAGCTAGTAGACCTAATATCATGTTTGCTACTTGTATCTGTGCAAGATATCAGGCTGCTCCAAAGGTGTCTCACCTAGCTGTTGTTAAGAGAATCCTCAGATACCTCAAAGGAGCACCTAAAATAGGTCTCTGGTATCCCAGAAACAAAGATTTCAATCTCTATGGATACTCTGACAGTGACTATGGAGGCTGCAATGTTGACAAGAAATCAACATCAGGAGGATGTCAATTTCTTGGTGGAAGGATCATCTCATGGCAATGCAAGAAACAATCATGTGTCTATACATCAAATGCTGAAGCTGAATACATTGCTGCTGCTAGCTACTGTGCTCAACTGCTATGGATTCAAAATCAGATGTTAGACTATGGATTCAACTTTATTAGTACTCCTATCCATATTGACAACAACAGTGCTATCTCAATTACTGAAAATCCAGTGAAGCACTCCAAGACAAAGCATATTGACATCATGTATCATTTCATTAGAGATATCATGAGAAAAATCTAATTAAGTTAATCAAGGTTGATTCAAATGAACAATATGCTGATCTATTCACCAAAGCTTTTGATGAACAAAGATTTAAGTATCTTATAACAGCTATTGGGATGATAAACATTGATTAATTTAATCTCTTTTGAAAACCTTTTTAATATGTAAGTCTTGTGTCAATACAATTTAAGCCCTGTTACAAGAAGTTCTCTCTAAAATTTTCTAAGTGTAAATTCCTTCCGAAGAGAAATTAACCCTCGGAAGACATTCTCATATCTTTCGAAGCAAGATTTCTCAAAGGATAACTTTCTTCTCGGAAGAATTTTTGGCCTCGGAAGAAGCGATTGATTGCATATCAGATCCGCTTCCGAGACTTACAGATTCTCCATTCAGAAGCAACTCTAACCTTCGGAAGCAAAGTTTTGGCTTCAGAAGTAGGAAATGCCTTCGGAAGACAAGTTACCTTCGGAAATGTTTTCCACTCGGAAGAGAGATTCTACTGTGTAACGTAAATCTCTTGGGCCCCACACTGTAAAAAGAAAAGATTTTGTTAATGATGTCGGATTATTTAATGGATTTTAACCTTACCGCCACTATCAATTCATCCACTAAACCATCACATCACCTTATCCTAACCTCCATTACCGCCTTACCATCCTCTTTTAAATAATCTCGACTGTTCAATTTCATCTTCTTACTTGTAATTTTACTGCCCTAGAAATTTCTGCTCTCCAAATTTACCCAAGCTCAAAATCATCTACATTCACCTTTCCCTAATGGCACTCAACCCTCAGCACAACCAAGTCGCACTTCTTGATTCTTCAAGAGATGCTGACTTCTTTGAAATTGTCTCCTTTCTCACCCAATCAACCTGCTACACTGCCCTTACTATTAACCCCACTATTTACTCCAACCAAATGGCAGAATTTTAGGAAAATGGTCAGGTCGAAACCCTAAATGGGATTCGTGTACTGCAGTCCAGCATCTGTGGACAGGAGTTGATCATCATTGAACAACTCATCAGGGAGCACCTTGAGTTTCATGATAAAGGAGCTCCTACTGAATTCCCAAAGGAAGATTTGGATAGCACTTATATCCTAACAGGATATGGTGGAGACATCAGCAGGTTGACTGTTTACAAGTTCAACTTCTCCTACAATTGGAAGTTCCTCCTGCATGTTGTTCTTCATTGCTTGTCCAACAAATCCGGAGGATGGGATCAAATCCCTTATGAACTAGGATGCTTAGTTCATGGATTGGTGAGAGGCCTGCGCTTCAATTACTCACAATTTTTATTCTCAAATCTCATAGGGAATCTACAAAGGGAGACATTCTTCATGTATCCTAGATTCCTTCAACACATAATCAACTGTGAGTTGGACTAGAGCATGCTTGTCTGTGGAGCTGCTCTGACTGTTCCCCACATACGGCCTACAATCTTCAAGACATTGAAGAAGGTATCCACCAACTTCACTCGAAGTTACACCACTCTGCTTCCAGGTATGATTGAGTGCATAGCTCCTGGTGACATCCCTGTTCACCCCATAGGTGATGAACCCACACCAGCAACCACCACCACAATGCCAACACTAGCTTCTCCCCCATCACCATCACTTATCAAAGACGCCCCGAACAAACCCTTGTTCAATCTACTCTGATTAAACGAGCTCCTCCTATTCAATCCAAAAAGAATAGAGTGGAAACATGGGCTCCCACTCAGTCAGAGGTCTCTCCATCCTTCTCTTTTGACCTCAATTTGGGTTTTGAGTCTCCTCAGTCTCAAACCTAGGAGCCCGATACCCAAACCAATAGCCCTCAGAATGAGTATCTACACTCTTCTTAGTTGCCAACAAGGGACAGCCCCACTAGAGGCTCAATGCCTGTAGACATTGACCAAAGTCCCGGGTTAGTAGGATTAACCTCCCTATCTTTCACTGACCTTCTATTCAAAACTGATGAAGAGATAACATCTCTCCATGGCAATGAAGTTGATCTACAAAACCTACTTCAAGATCAATAGAGCCCGGAGAAATCCCTTATCTCTAGCCCCCATCAGCAACCAATAACTGAGGTGAGTCCATTGATGTGGAGGGGACTCATGTAGATTTAGCTGCCACTACAGAAGGTGCCTCAATGGACCTTGTGGACAGTGGTAAAATCACTCAGACTGAATCTACAGCAACCGAGCCCTTTGATGACTCTAAAGAAGACATCATTGAGCATGGGAAACCAGGGTGCCAAGAAACCACATCTGTTGGTGAGGCTGAACATACTAGGTGTGTTACCTCATCTCCCTATGATTCTTCAAAAGAAGATGAGGGAAGCATGCAACTCCTTGTTAAAGACCTTCTCTCTAAACTCTCAAACCTTGAATCCTTGGTTAGGACTTTAGAAGCAAGGTCTGCCACTCAGCAACTTAAGATTGACAATCTCAAGGCTCAACTAGCTGAGAAATAGACAGAGAGGTCTGTTAGGCATGTACCTATTCAGGTCTCACTGACTTCTTCCTCTAGCTCATCTAGCTCTCAAGATGATGCTACCAAAAAGGGGTAGAATGTTCAAAGACAAATACATGAGGAACCACAGAGCCGACCTTCAACTTCAACATCTTCTTCTCCCATCATCTCAGCCGCCGAGCCACCTCAAGTCATTCTTCAGATTGACCAAGGATGCTTAGTGATCTCTACAGACTCTTCACCAAGTTTTTGTTGAGATCCTCCTTTGAGTAGCCAAGCCATGATGCTGCAATGATCTACTTTGGAGCTGAAGAGCTTCAGAGGCTGACTGCACCTTCTACCACTGTGGAAGAAGTTAGTCAACCTAAGGTCCACATGGAACCCAAGATTCAATTCGAAGGGGAAATAGGGACTGATGGCCTAGCAACTGAAACAGTTGGGACAGAATCTGCATCTCCTCCAACTTCCAAAGCAGAAGTTAAAGCCTCGGAAGAAGAAGTTTAATCTTCCAAAGCTGAAATGGAAGCTGCGGATGGACTGTTCAAAATGTCCGAGGAACTAATCATCACAGATGCAATCCTGGAAATGGCATCTGAGGTGAGCAGTGAGGACTTTCCAATTCCACCTCCATCCCAAACACCATCTCTGCCTCTCTCATAATCAGAAACCTCTCTCCAAGAACCACCACAGTCAGGATCTTCAAAAGACAAAAAAAAAAGGAAGATGACTGTGGAAGAGCTTCGGAAGAGGAGAAGATTGAGAAACTCAAGAAGAAAGGAAGACTTCAGACTGAGAAGTTGCTAGCTGCCGGTACAAAAGCAGCTGCTTCCAATCAGGAGGTTGTCATCAATAAAAGAAAAGAGCAGATAATTGACCAGCTCATTGAAATGGGAGCTGCCAATAAAAAAATACTACTGCTACTATTAGAGGAGTTGGTAGATCTGGAGAAGACAACCAGGCTGAAACTTGAGGAAGAAGCCAGGTTGGCCTTGGAGAAAGAAGAGGAAAAGAAACAAAGGATGCTGAATTGCAGCTAAGGAGAGACAGGGTGAACTTCCTAATCTCTAGAGGCTTTGAACTTCAAGAACTTTCTCCACACAAAGATGATACGATCCTCTGGCTCTACAACAAAGAGCAGGATCAAATGGAGAAAGAAAGGAAAAAGGCTGCAAAGGAAAAGGCCAGAGAGAAGAAGAAGAAGGAAGAAGAAGCCAGGGTCACTGCCTCTAAGAAGCTCACTGAGAAAGCCTGGATGAAGGACTATCTTCGGGCTCATGGATTCTCTGGGAGGCAGGTGGGTCCTATGTCTGAAAGGACACTCCAAGGGATTGTCAGTGAAATCAAAGCTAACATCCATATGGGGAAAAGGAAAGAGATGTACAGAAGGGTAAAAGGATGACCTTCACTGCTACCACCCAACCACAACTTGAACCTTCACCCTTACCATTCACCATTAAACCTGAACCTTTCACCCCTAAACCCACATCACTACCCTCACCTACTCCCTCACCTCAACCACCCAAACTTCCCATCATCCAACCCAAAACACTAGCCAGAACCTCTGAACCTAAACCTACCCAATTACCATCCAGATCATCCCCTCAGCCTTCTCAACATCTCTCCCTTGAGGAGTTTAAGGAAAGCAAGACAAAGCTCATCAATTGCACTACTCTGAGCGAAGTCTCTTGTGTAGAAGACTCTATCAACATCACCTATGTTGATGGTTCTTCAAGTTCCCTCACAAGAGATAAATTACATGATTTCCCTAGAGGAACTTTGGACCGGGCTACGAGACTTCTGGGACTCAAATCAGATTCTTTGAATGATGAAGAGAAGAAGCTCAGAAGGAAACTGGTGACTCTGCTAGATATAAAGAAAGAGGACAAGATTCCTAGTCAATCTCTTATGCCCAGAAGGAAGATAATCCAGTGGAGGTTTGATGAACCTTCTTACAACTTTGTTGTGGAAAGAGAGAATGGTGAGGTCAATAGATTCATTGCAACCTCTCTGCTACACTCCAGTAGGTTTGACATTACTGAGCTAGCAGAGAAGCCATTCTCCAACCCCTCCAACTCTAAAACTGCTACACTCATCAGAAATCATCTCAGCAGTCTTCATCTAGCTGAGTTAACTGCAAAGGAAAAGATTGAAGAAGAGTTGAAGTTGAGAAGACAGGAAGACAAGGAAAGATCTCTCACCAAAGGTACTACCTTTCTACAGATGGTGGAAGGTCCTGAATTAGAACCTATAGTTTGATGGGAATATGACTATAGTTCCCGTCAACTTACTCTTTTCAGAGGGCAACAACAAAGGGTACATGCTATCCAAGGTGCAGACTAGATATCCTGTCTACCAAGGATTTGTACAAACTTCTCAGCACCACTTCAGGGAAGAACAAGGAGACAGACAAATATTTACTCTCTTTGGTGCTGAAAGTTTTGAGAAGTCGAGACAAGTGAAGTTTTGGTAGCATCAGCCTAGGGGGAGTTTGTTGGATCAAGAAGAAGGCTAATGCAACCAAAACTTTGTCACTTAAGTTATTTTGGTGCTACATGCAATAGGCTTCCGAAGCTTAGCATGGAACTTCCGAAGGTTGTAGAGTTCTTCCGAAGACAAAATGAAAGATCAACTTCCGAAGACAGAACTCTACTTCCGAAGACAAGTGCATACTTCCGAAGTTCAAGACTTAGAAGAATAAAGTAAAGACCACTTCCAACGTATGAGGAAAAGAAGAAGTCTCCAAGCCTTGGAAGAAGCAGCCTCTTCTAAAGTATAAGTGGCTTCGGAAGTACTTACTCTTCCAAACCCATTTAACCTTCGGAAGACACTGCTATGAACCAGTGGACACAAGTATGGTCTCTGACACTCCACTGCAGACTTCTGATATAGTATGGCTTCTTCCTAAAGAACCATGTTGTTGACCATACTTGATTCCACTGTTCACCTTTTCATGATAGTACATGTTACCAACTTTAGTTGGTGATAAAGATAAGTCAGGGACATGTCCTGACTACCAAATCTCAAATAAGACCTTATCCGAGATACCTTAATCTTTAGTCTTGTTGTATAGACTTTAGCTATAAGATCCCAGCTGGTATCAAAGTATATCTGGTTGTAGATAGTATTATATATAGGTTCTCCTTGTAACTCATTGACGACACGGATATCATCTGCTTGTAAGAGTCCTGTATTTTGAGTTGAGAATCAATATATAAAAGTATCTTGGAAATTATCTTTCTGTGTTCTTAGTTACTTTCTATATTGTGATCAACTCTTACTGATTCTTCATATATCCGAGTGTGTTCTAGGTGCGTTTGAGAGAAAAACATTGTGTTTAAGTGACAAACACCGATCCTGCCATTTATCCCATATTCAATCATCTGGTGTTGGATCCAGAGAACTTGTTAACAACAACTAGAGGCAACAATGTATTTTTATTCTCCTGTAGAGAGAGAAACAGTGGTCTGTTTCTTGCTTTGCCATGAAACCATACAATTTCCCAAGTATTGACATCCTCCACTGAGTGATTTTCTATTAACCTGCAACCATTATAATCACTATCAGAATAGGCATGTAAGTCAAAATTCCCACCATAAGGATACCAAAGACCTAAATGAGAAGAGTCTTTAAGATAAAAATTCATTTTACAACCTTTTCATGAGACTCTTTTAGGACAGATTGGTATCAAGCACAATATCCTACAGCAAAGGTGATGTCGGGATGACTTGCCGTAAGGTACATAAGGGAACCGATCATAGATCTGTAGAGATGAGGATCAATAGGTTTCCCGTTTTCGTCAGGAGTGAGGATCAAGAGAAGCTTCATCCATCTTGAATTTCTTTGAATTTTCTTTAAAATACTTCTCCTGATAAATGAGAATGCCCTCTGCCTTTTGTTCCACCTGCAGCCCAAGGAAAAAGCA